>JANTPM010464378.1:0-13783 GCA_025434745.1 Erythroxylum divaricatum
GCATTTGTTTTTTTTTTGGGGGGGGGGCAACTAGGTTATTCACATTTCTCTCTTTTTTTTGAAATAGAATCTCTCTTCTTCTCTTTCTCTCTCCTACATTCTCTCTTTCTCTCTCTAGACATAACCCTAGTTTTATTTTCTCCTTTTCTTCTTCTTATACTTGAATTCTGCACTATGTTTTCTATGATAATTTGAACTTTATTTTAATTAAAATCATGAACTAAATTCTCTTTTCCAATTGGTGAGGCTATTAGCTAAATTTATGGTTGTTTTTATGAGTAGCATACGCATATAATTGATGAATCTATGATTAGAAATTTGTGCTCTTGATTTGGACATGATTGTCAAATTATACATGTGGATTTGAAGTCATGAATTCAAATTTTACATGAATAATTTGTATGCTATCTGATTAATTTAATTGCTAGACAATAAATTGATTAGGTTAACTAGCAGCAACTAATTAAAATTGAATCTTATATGTAGTTTTTAATTAGTTGGATCAAGACATAGGTTAATTTTATGCATGCTAGCTTTCTTGAAAATTAACTTAGGTTTGACAGACTTGATTTTGATCTTAATGCTCTTGTTCTTATATTATTCATACTAGTTTGGGATTAATGCATTAACAATAAGATTTTGCATGTCATGCTTGTTTTGAATACATCTATCTTTTGTTGATGAACCTTAATTTTGCAATCTAAGAAATAAATTTTCAGTGATTAAAAACAACCTAAGGATTTAGTTAAAAAACCTTTGCAATTGGTCTTTAATTAATCTAAACTTTTTACTCAAAATTTTGTAGCAATTTTTTTCTTGAAAACATTCAACTTTATTTTAATTTTATGAACTTAAATCACGTCTTCTTCTTTCTCTTCTTGTTTACTTTCAACATAAGCAAACAAATCCCCCAATCTGGTCCTATTTTGTCATGTAATCTAGTATTAGTTCATGCATAACATTCACACATACTTTGCTTGAAAGTAAAAAAATCTTCTTTGTTTTTTGATCTCTGTAGGATGATACCCTTGTTTCACTATACTACAAATCAACTTAAGTAGGGGATTAAATTTATAGACTAACGACAACCTATCAAATTTTTGGCACCATTGTCAGGGATCAAAGTGTTAATTTTTAGCTCTCTTTTATAGTTTGCATTTTTATTTTCATCTCTTTTTGTGATTTGGTTCATTTAACATTTTGTTTTGAAGGTTGTATGTCCCAGTCATCTAGAAAGCAACTCTTATATCAAGAACAAGCTGACTTAGAACAATTCTACACAGATTTTTTGATCAACTCCACATGAACACCTACCCATACATGCCTGCACGATCCCATCATCCTTGAGCAGCACCATTCATTCAATCCACTTTTCCAACCAAACTTTGGGAAGGAGTTATCTTTCATACGTGCACAGCCCACCGACTCATCACCATCTAGCATCTACATTGATCCCAACGCTTCTAGTTTATCTTCATCTCCTGTTCCTGACATCACTCACACTTATAATTACCAAGAAAACATGGCAGTTGCAAAATAAAGGGCTTTGAAAGAGCTTACTGCTCTTGACTTGGAGAACCATCCTCTTTGTATTAATGTTGAGAATGCTAACTTTGAGCTAAAACATGTTTTATCCATTTGCTTCCTTGTTTTAATAGTCTTACAAGTGAAGATCCACATGATCATCTTAAAAAAGTTCCACATGATTTGCAATGCAATGAAGCCGAATGCTGTGGAGAAGGAGTAAGTCAAGTTAAAAGCTTTCCTTTCTCTTTGAAAGGGGTAGTCGAGGAGTGTTTGCTCAGAATCCCATCTAGTTTTGTAAGGACATAGAGTGACCTTAAGAGGATTTTCTTGTAGAAATACTTCCCAGTCTCAAGAACTGCCAACATTACGAAGGATATATGTGGGATAAGGCAAACTTATGGTGAATCATTGTTTGAGTATTGGGAGAGATTTAAGAAGCTCAGCAATCAATGTCCCCACTACCAAATTTCTGACTACCTCCTCATTCAATATTTCTACAAGGGTTAACTCCCTAAGATAAAAGTATTATTGATGCAGCTAGTGGTGGAGCTTTGGTGAACAAAACACTCGAGGCGGCAAGGCATTTAATTTTTGATATGGTTGCGAATTCCAAGCAGTTTGGCATATGAGATGATCATAGACGTGTGAATGAGGTAAGTTTCTCTAACTTAGAGAACAAGGTTAATGAGCTTACTTCTATGATGCGATCCTTCATGAGTGGTGATATGCAAGCTATTGTTTGTTCTATTTGTTCCATGCATGGTCATAAGGCTAATAGATGTCTTACTATGCAAGATGATTCTACTGACCATATGAATGCAGTTGATGGTGTTTTTAATGCTATCTTATAGAGAAAGCATGATCCTTACCTTTATACCTACAATTCGGGATGGAGAGATCACCCCAACCTTTGCTATGGAAATCCTCAACAACCACCTATGTCGAATGGAGCAAGAGCACCTAACCCCCTAGGTTAAAACCATAGCTGAACATTCCCAGACCTATTCCGCCGCCTTCTAACCCTTCTTCTTCTTCTAATCCCTCTTTGAATGAGGTTATGGATATGATGGAAACTATGACATCTAACACCTTGTCCATGTAGCAAAATTTCATGTCTTTTTAATAGGACTAAAAATCTTTTCAGTAAGAGATAAGGTCAGGAATCCAAAACAGAGGCCAAAAATTTTGGAAAATTGTTATCCCAAGGGATGCAAGCCAAGGGAAGTGCTTTTGCACTTAAGCTAAGGAGTGGTAAGGAGATTGGAGACAAAGTGATTATTTTGGATAGGGAGGATGAGTTGGAGGCTGAAAATAACAACCCAAAATTGGTGGCACCACCCTCTGACTTAAAAGGTCTTGAACCTTCTTCTCAACCCAAGCAACCATCTCATGCTTGTGGGGTATCTCCTAACCTTATTGATTCCACTTATAAAACTAACTCCACCATTTCCTTTGAGTTCTAACAGGAAAAAGAAGGAGGATAAGGAGAAAGAAATATTGAAGTTGTTTAGAAAGGTGGAGATCAACATTCCTTTGCTACAGGAACTAAGACATGTTCCCAAGTATACCAAATTTCTTAAGGAGTTGTGCACAACTAAGAGAGCTAACAAGGTCAGAAATGGTGACATAGTTGGCTTATAAGAGAATATAAGTGTTGTTCTTTAAAAGAAATTACCTATTAAGCAAGAAGACCCAAGCGCATTTTCTATCACTTCTATGATTGGTAATATGTGCTTTGGTAAGGCTATATGTGACTTAGAAGCTTCAATTAGTGTCATGCCAAAGTCCATCTTTGATTCTCTTAATGTTGGTTCTTTGAAAAAAACTTTTGTTATCATTCAACTTGTTGATAGGTCTTTTGTCTATCGTTTGGGTTTGTTGGAAGATGTGTTAGTGAAAGTTGGTAGCTTGGTTTTCCCTTGTGAGTTCTATATCATTGAGATATGTGATGATCACCCTTATACACGTTCACGTTTTTTGCTTGGGAGACCATTTTTTAGGATTGTTAAGACTGTGATTAATTTTGATGATTGCACTTTGTCTACGAGGATTGATGATGAACATGTCTTGTTTAATTTTAATGAGGTAATGAAATATAATGATGATGTGCATGAATTACATGACTTGGATATCATTGATTTGATGGTGGATGAATTTTGTGCTTATGGTGGTGATGATGGTGTTAATATTGCTCTTATGTGTTCCTTCTTCTCATCTTTTGATGTTAACACCAATGATGCCATGTTTTTTTAACCTTATGTGATTGATGTTATTATGGCATTGCAGTCTTCTTATATGGTGCCAAAATTGGATGTGTTTGCTGATTTACCTCTTTCCTACAAGAAAGTCTTGCCTTTTGTGTTGCATGCATGCTCCTAAGTTAGAATTGAAACCTTTCCCTGATCATTTGAAGTATTTTTTTCTTGGATCTACTGATACTCTTCTAGTGATTATTGCAAAGAATCTAACAGCTATACAGGAGGAAAGATTGTTGTGTGTCTTAATAGACCACAAGACTACCATTGGATGGACTTTATCTGACTTCAAATGGATTAGTCCTTCTATGTGTATGCATCGCATATTCTTAGAGGATAATTCCAAGCTTTTGAAGGACATGTAGAAATGGTTCAATCCACCCATGATGGAGGTGGTGAAGGCTGAAATTTTGAAGCTCTTGGATACAGGTGTCATATATCCTAAGTAGGTAAGTCCCATCTATATGGTTCCTAAAAAGATGGGCATTACTATGGTGAAGAATGATGAGAATAAGTTGGTGCCCACACGTATACAAAATGGCTAGCAAATGTGTAATGATTATAGGAAGTTGAACTTGGCGACAAAAAAGGACCATTTTCCTTTGCCTTTCATAGACCAAATGCTTAAATGCCTGGCTGGTAAGTCTTTCTATTGTTTCCTTGATGTCTATAGTGGATATAATCAAATTTTTATTGCCTTTGAGGATCAAGAAAAGAATACCTTTACCTATCCATTCGGTACATATGCTTATAAGAGAATGCCTTTTGGTTTATGCAATACACCTGCTACTTTTTAAAGATGCATGATGAGCATATTTTCTGATTATGTTCAGAGGATCATTGAAGTGTTTATAGAAGATTTTATTGTCTATAGTGATTCCTTTTCTCATTGTTTAGGAAAGTTGTCTCTGATCTTGAAAAGATGCATGGTTACTAACCTTATTTTGAACTATGAAAAATGTCATTTTATGGTAGAACAAGGGATAGTATTGGGGCATGTGGTTTGTGAACGTGGCTTAGAGGTTAATAAAACTAAGATAGATATTATCTTGTCCTTGCCTTACCCCTCCTTTGTGAGGGATGTTCGATCTTTTCTTGGACATGCAGGCTTCTATCATAGGTTTATCAAGGTTTTCAGTAAGATAGTTACTCTCATATGCAAGTTACTAGGCAAAGATGCCAAGTTCATTTTCTCCCAAGAGTGCAAGGATGTGTTCGACTTGTTAAAAAACAAGTTGAAAATGGAAACCATCATCTAACCTCCTAATTGGGAGCTTCCTTTTGAGATTATGTGTAATGCCAGTGACTATGTAGTTGGAGTTATTCTTGGGTAGCATATAGGGAAGTCTTTGCATATGATTGCTTATGTTTCTATGACAATAGATGAGGCTCAGTGCTATTACCATACAACTTAGAAGGAATTGGTTACTATTGTGTTTGCTCTTCAAAAGTTTCGGTCATACTTACTTGACACAAAAGTTGTTGTTTTCATTAATCATGCAACTCTTAGGTATCTCTTGAAGAAAAAGGAATCCAAACCGCGCCTTATCAGATGGAATTTGTTGCTATAGGAGTTTGACCTTGAGATTAAGGATAAGAAGGGAGTTGAGAACCTTGTTGCTGATCACTTAAGCCAACTCAATGCTAAGGGAGTTGATGCCATTCCTGTCAAGGAGACCTTTTCTGATGAATAGTTGTATGTCGTCCTCCATACCATTCCTCAGCCATGGTATGCTAATGAGTTACCCTCAGGTATGTCTAAATCCCAATGAGATAAATTCCATATTGATGCTAAGTATTATTATTGGGATAAGCCATATTTGTGGAAGTTCTATGTTGATCAAGTTATTAGGAGATATGAGCCACAAGATGAGTTTAGTTCCATACTTGCTTTCTGTCATACTTATTCTTGTGGTCGTCATTGTGGCACTAAGCGTACATGTCATAAGATGCTTGAATGTGGTTTCTTTTGGCCTTTATTATTTAAAGATACATTCCACTTCTGTAAATCATGTGAAAGATGTCAAAGAATTGGTAACATAACTCAGAGAGATCATATGCCGCAAACTACTTTAATTTTTAGTGAGATTTTTTATGTTTGGGGTATTGATTTCATGGTTCCTTTTCCCTCTTCTTATGGCTATCTTTATATCTTTCTTGTTGTGGACTATCTATCTTAATGGATTAAGGCTATTCCTACTAGAACTAATGATGCTACGGTTGTTGTTGGATTTGTTAAGGCTAACATCTTTGACAGGTTTGGCATTCCTACAGCAATAATCAGTGATAGGGGGACCTACTTTTGCAACCGATCCTTTAAGGCCATGTTGAAGAAGTACCACATTTTTTATAGAACTAGCACAACATACCATCCTCAAACAAATAGCCAAGTGGAAGTTTCTAACCATGAGATGAAGTCTATCTTGGAGAAGATAGTGCAACCTAATCGAAAGGATTTGAGTCTTAGATTAGGAGATGCATTGTGGGCTTATAGAACAGCTTATAAGACCCCTTTAAGAATGTCATCCTTTAGGATGGTTTATGGGAAAGCTTGTCACCTTCCAATAGAACTTGAGCATAAAACGTTTTGGGCTATTAAGAAATGTAACTTAAACTATGATGGGGCTAGAAATTTTAGGGAATTACAATTGCAAGAGTTGGAGGAGATAAGCAATGATGCCTATAAGAACATGAGGATTTATAAGGAGAAGTCAGAGGTTGTCTATGAAAAGATGATTAGTAGGAAGGAGTTTCATGTGGGTCAGAAAGTTCTTTTCTACCAATCACGCCTTTGCCTCTTCCTAGGTAAACTTCGATCATGTTAGACTGGACCTTTTATTATTACACGTGTTTTTGATTATGGTGCAGTTAAGGTTGAGAGCTTGGATACAAGCAAGAATTTCATAGTTAATGTCCATAGGTTGAAGCCTTTCCTTGAAGGTTTTCAATCTACCTTAGAGGAGATGCAATTTTTCAAGCCTGTCTACAAGGAGTGAGGAGTATTAATATGACACCGAGCCAATGACATTAAACAAAAACACCAAATGGGAGGAAACCCATCATCCAAAAACCAAATTTGATGTCTCTTCCCTTTCTTTTTTCTCTTTACATTTTTCATCATCTTCTTTTTCTTTTTGGAATTTTTTTGGTGTATCATTGTATATTTTTATCTTCTTTTCTCGCTTTGATTTCATCATTGAGGATAATTTTATGTTTAAGGTGGGGGGAGGATTTAGGTTAGGATATTTTCTTGATTTTTTTGCTTTAATGTGTTGCACTTTTACTCTTGCTTTAATTTAAAGGTTTTCACTTGTACTTGCATGCTTTATTCCAAAAACCCATAAACATTGAAGTTTTTTAAAAAAAATTCAAAAATATTTTCTATTTTTGCATGTTTTGCACCTTATGTGTTTGGTTTTGTCTTTTTATCTCCCAATGATTGATAAGAATACGAATGTTATAGATGAGAATTAATCTATGATTTTTTAATCATAAATTTGATGAATGTGTTTTTATGTAAGTTCTGAGTATGATGGTGTTTGGACTGACCTTGAAACTACACTATGTTGACTTAATAGATGATTGTCCCATATGAGCTTTTGAACTCTTAACATGTCTCTTTGATGTGTGATTTCATTCAATATTTTGTATCTCTAGGACTTGCTTTATATCTTGTTGAGACTACGTTTGTGCATGCATTACATAAATATGATAAAGGCCCTTAGGATTTTAAACCACTTAACTAAAAAGCCAACCCAAAGCATGTTGACGACTAGTTAGTGCACTTGAGCTTATTACCTATTCTTTGCTTTACCCATGTTTAACTTAGCCTGTTCTTATTTCACTTATCTTTTTAACCCTTATCATGGTTAGTAGAGCATGTTTTTGTTGAATTAAACATGAGGAGGTTGTGCATGTTTGGTTATATGTGGTATATGGCTTGTTTTATGCTTAATTATTAAGGGGGAGTATTCGGCTAGAAAAAACAAAAATGATTGAGGATGAGAGAAAAAATAAAAGAAAAGGATTCCCCATATGATTTTCTTGTTCAGTATTGTTGAGACTAAAAGTTCAAATAAAAAATTGAGTTGTGCTTGATTGTTTGATGTTATGCATGGTGCATGACATGTATGTCATTAATTTTTTATGCTCTGCTTTCTTTGGTACTTAACCTTTTCTTTACCTTTCTTTTACCGCACCCCTAGCCCAACCAAGTTACATCCTTATTAAGATCTTTTGATTTGTGTTGTGCATGTATATTTAGTATTGTATTCAAGATTGAAGAGTAAGCATATGGTAGATCATTGCATTGTTTGAATTTTTATAGAGTTACACACATATGAGCCTTAAACCCTTTGAATGTTGGAGAGTATAACAATGAGAGGACCTGTTATTTTGACATAGTGTAGATTTCCTTTAAGTCTTATATGCTATCTTGCTTGTTTCTTACATTCAGAGTAAGTTCACGAGTTTTATGGATTGAATGTCACTGGTTCCTTTTTGTCTATGATGCTTGTGCTTCTTTGATGTTGGAAGAAAAGCTATAACACTTCAGAAAAGTTTCCCTGCATTTGCATACACATTTTCCTTTTCTTTTGCATCCACACTAGCTTTTTGCAAGTCACAACTTTTCTTTAGTATATTTCTTTTGTCTTTCCATCCTTTTCCTTACTCGAGGACGAGCAAGGTTAAGTGTGAGGCAATTTGATGCACTCATATTTTCTTATCTTTTTATATTCTTACACTTTTTATTCTCATTTGATGTTTAAATCACGTAGCTTACATTGCTTTTATCATTTCAAGTGCTTCAGGTATCATGTTAGGAAAATTATGCCAAAGAGGGAAATTTAGGACCTTTGGATGTCATTTTCCAAATAAGGAAGCCGAAATACCCCAAGGTGACCAAAGTTGTAGAAATCCTAATCCTATTAGGATTAGGATTCTCCAAATCCTAAGGTAAATAGGATTTCGCATTTTAGAGAGAATCTAGCAAAATGAGAATCAGGAGCTAAACCTGGCAAAGGATGGTGAAATCCTAATCCCAAAAGGATTAGGAATCCTACTTCAACTAGGATTTCTACACTTCAGAAGATTCATGTTCGTCACTGCAAGAAATGGATCCAAGAACAATCCCGACGGTCAAGGGACATGTAGATTGGGAGAAATAAAGATCCCTACTTTTTAGGGGAATTGATGAGCTGACAACACTTGATTGGTATATGTGGATGACACTTGGCCTCCAATTAGCATGTCATGTCACCTGCCACGTTAGCATCTTAAGACACATGGTGCCTACATGAAAGCACGCATGGATTGCCACTTAAGCCCTAGGAAGCGTGTTTGACCTAGAGGGAAGCTTCTAAAAGATCCTAATTCTTTAAGTAAAAAAAAGACCTACTTCTACTTGGGAAAGAAATCCTCTTCTACAAGGAAAGAAAGACCTACTTCTACTTAGAAAAAAAATCCTCTTCTACAAGGAAAGAAAGATCTACTTCTACTTGGAAAAGAAATCCTCTCCTACAAGGATTTGACTTGAATCTCTCTTCCTCTCTTTCTCTCTCCTATGTTCTCTCTTTCTCTTTCTAGGTATAACCCTAGTTTATTTGCTCTTCTTCTTCTTCTTATACCTGAATTATGCACTATGTTTTCTATGATAATTTTTAACTTTATTTTAATTAAAATCATGAACTAAATTATCTTTTCCAATTGTTGAGGCTATTAGCTAAATTCATGGTGGTTTTTATGAGAAGCAAGTGCATATAATTGATGAATCTACGATTGGAAATTTGTGCTCTTGAGTTGGACATGATTGCTAAATTATACATATGGATTTAAAGTCATGAATTCGAATTTTGCATGAATAATTTGTATGCTATCTGATTAATTTGATCTTTGGACAATAAATTGATTAGGTTAAGTAGTAGTAAATAATTAAAATTGGATCTTTTATGTAGGTTTTAATTAGTTAGATTAAGATATAGGTTAATTTTATGCATGCTAGCTTTCTTGAAAATTAACTTAGGTTCGGCAGACTTGATTTTGATCTTGATGCTGTTATTATTGTGTTGTTCATGCTCGTTTTGGATTAATGCATTAACAAGAAGATTTTGCATGTCATGTTTGTTTTGAATGCATCTGTCTTTGCTTGATGAAACCAAATTTTCCAATATAGGAAATAATTTGTTTTAAATGATTAAAAACAACCTAATGATTTAGCTAAACCATTGCAATTGGTCTTTAACTAATCTGAACTTTTTACTCAAATTTTCCTATCAATTCTCTCTTGAAAACTTTCGGCTTTATTTTAATTTTCTGAACTTAAATAATGTCTTCTTCATTCTTTTCTTGTTTACTTTTAATGCAAGTAAACAATTCCCTAATCTTGTCCTATTGTGTCAAGTAATCTAGCATTAGTTCATGTATAACATTCATGCATACTTTGCTTGAAAGTAAACAAATCTTCCTTGTGTTTTGATCTCTATAGGACGATACTTTTGATTCACTATACTACAAATCAACTTATGTAGGGGATTAAATTTCTAGGCTAATGATAACCTATCACCTAGATTTATTCAATTGTAGTAGTTGGAAATAGATGCTCTCTATAATTTTCCTAAAGCTCTCTTGTTTTATTACTCCTTAATAAGGTAGAGATCTATATTTGTATGGTTGAAAAATAGAGATATAAACACATCTATATTCCATAGATCAGTTATTGTTAAAAGTGCATCGAATATAATTGTTTTACTAAAGATGACTCTTGGTTGAATTCACAAACTATATTGGTTTAAGAAGCTTTCGATTATTTTTTTAAGCTACTAAACCAGCCTACTGGAGCTCTTTTTTCTAGCACTATACTCAAGCAAGTCATATGAAGGGATTTATCATCTTAGGAGGTTGATTTTCTTTCTTAACTAGTTACTATACAAAAGATTAAGGTAACTTTGAAATCTCTACACCCCTTTAAAACACCCATCCCGATGCCTTCAATGTGAACTTTTTCAACAAATCTTGGACACTAATGAGGAATTCGGTGACAAATGTTGTTATGGAATTTTTTGCTAAGGGCTCTTTATTAACGAAGATTAATAAAACTTTTATTACTCTTATTCCTAAGAGTGGACAACTTGATTAGTTTTTATATTTTCACCCCCTATCTTGCTTCAACTCAACATGCAAGTTAATCACTAAAATCCTAGCTTAAAGGTTGAGAAAGGTGCCTCCCAGCCATATTGGAGAATCATAAGGAGCTTACATACTAAGAGGGTCATTAGAGATAACATCTTAATTCTTTAAGAATTAGTTAGGACTATGCAAAGAAGAATAGTAAAGCCAACTATTGTATAAAAATTGAACTGAAGAAAGTCTATGCTTGTGTAGATTGGGTTTCATCACTAATATTCTCACTGCTATGTACTAAAGGCTTCAAATTTCATTCTAAATACAAAAGGTTTCAATCATCTCATCTATGCTTTGCTAGAGACCTAATTTTGCTATCCAAAATTGACCCTATTTTAGGTGTAGCTCTTTAAATGTTTATTAGGATGCCTATCCTTCATGTGAATTGTGTCAAAAGTGGCATTTATCTATCTAATAAAGCTTCTAACTTGGGTTCCACTCTGATCTCTATCACATGTTTTGATATTCAGAAGCTTCCAATAAGGTATCTTGGCATTCCAATCTCATATCAAGATTTAAACCATCAGATTACACTTATTTGATTGAATAGATTAATCAAAGACTTAATTCCTAGAGCTCCAAGAATCTCTCCACAGCTAGAAGGCCCCAACTTATCACATACTGGCATGCTCATATTGCTTTTCCAATGAAAGTCATCAAAGCAATTGACATAATTTTTAATATGTTATTATGGACTGATTGTAAAGGTAATCCATGTAAGGTAAAGATGAAATGGGGGAATGTTTGCATTTCTAAATGTCAAAGGGGACTCAATATCATTTCCCTCAAATTCTTAAATGTTTGGTTGATTTCTAAAAAGGCTATAGAGAGGCCTTACTCATAAGTTAACTTTGTGGAGTACATGGATTGATATATGTTTCATTAAAAATAGAAGCATTTGGAGACTAATTCAGATAAAAATCATTTACCACACTGAAAGTCATCTTTAAGTTAGGGGTAAAATGAGGCCTCATTCCATCAATCTCATTAGCAATCGGCAAACTACTTCTTTCTGGTTGATTACTAGCTATCAATTGGTCCTTTAAAGGAAAAAAGATGATGTTATTCCTTTAAAACCTCTTATTCAACATCTTATAATGACTTAGGCTCTTATAAGGAAGGATATAATAAGTATTGCTCCAATTTGAATTCCTTTAAATACTGAAATTTTACAAACATGTGTTAACTCTAATAATGATATTATTATATGGAAACACACTGCAAATGGCGTCTTCTCTAATCTATCATGTAGACAAGTGTTTACCAACAACATACCAATTCTTCATGGACAAACATAGTTGGTCTAAGTATCTTCAAACTAAAGCTTCCACCACCCTTTGTCTTGCTATGTTAAACAAGCTACCAATTGTGGATAAGATTGTAAGATTTAGTTACCTTACAAATTTGGTGTTTATTATGTAGAACAACTGAAGAGACTATAGATTATCTATTCTTACAAATGTAGATATGGTAATAACACATGAAAAAAAATTCATGATAAATGTTTGTTTAGTGATTGTCCAAATCACTTAAGCCAAGTTAGAGACTGGTATGTTAATCTAAAATTCCAAAGCATAGCTATCAAATAGAGTTTTTGTATTTCACTATCCATCTTGGTCACCATTATATGGGATAATAGGAATATAACAAGATTTTTCATGACAGACGTCACACTAACCAGTATTTCAAAACTCATTTGTTGCAACTAATTAGATCTCACATCATCATACACATACATAAGGATATGGATTTGCATTTTCTAAGAACCACTTGGCGATTATAATCTTAAAGACTAGATTTTTGCTTTATTTTACGTCTAAGTTATAAAGATATAATATGCACATTCCTTTTATATTTTACAAGTTGAAGTG
Organism: Erythroxylum divaricatum; assembly: GCA_025434745.1. Lineage (NCBI taxonomy): Eukaryota > Viridiplantae > Streptophyta > Magnoliopsida > Malpighiales > Erythroxylaceae > Erythroxylum > Erythroxylum divaricatum. The sequence continues at coordinate 12,833 of JANTPM010464378.1, forward strand.
TTATATCTACATTACTTAATTGCCTTTTATGGCTTAATTTTATTCAATTTTTCTAAAAAATATTTATTTTAACTATTATACTTATTGGATCCAAAATGATATACAAAATAGGATGAACTATGCACATGCGTAAATTTTGATCTTTACAAAAAATTTCTCAATCGAAATTTCAATATTAATAAATGACTATTGTAATTGAAGAAATGGTAACAATAACAAACAAAATGATAATAAAAAGATTAAAAGGGAGCGAAAGTATAAAATTGAGCCATAATGGTTCAATAAAAGGAATCATCGTATACTTGCCTTTTCTAGGTGAAAAGAAATTTTTATACCTTTTTTAATATGGAAAAAGAACTTCTTTTATGCGTCTTATCTATTATGGATGCCAAAGAACCCTTACAATGCAATAGTTTAGGTGATCTTATATTTCATATTATATTAAGAATTCCATATATTCTTAATCAATGAATTAAGGACATTTTACCTTTAACACACATTAATGCTCTCAAAACTTTATGATTAGTTCACACAAGCACATTCAAGTGTCAAAATATCATCTTATAAGTAATTTTGAGGCCTATTTAGACATATATCTAACTAAAATACATACTTGAGATATAACCCAATCACTGTAATTTCTAATAGGTTAATGACAAAAAAACTCAAACCTTTTTTAATTTTGCAGTTATAGCCCGAACTTTTAAAAGTGGTAGTTAAATACTGAAACTTTAATTTTTCAAATCCAGCCTTGTCGGGACCCAATCCTGAGACCGGACCCCAACTGTTGGATCCCGTTACCGGAGTCCAACTCTTGAACCATACAATATGAAACTTGATCATCTTGCCTTATAGGGTTTATTTCCTTTAACCCAAATTTTAAATTTTGCTTTCTCTTGTAAATCATAGCCTTATGACTCTTGTTTAATTTAAGACAAGAATCGCTTCAAT
>JANTPM010464796.1:0-13780 GCA_025434745.1 Erythroxylum divaricatum
ATAAACCCATTAAACCTTAATCACGAAATTAACCCTAGAATCACTAGACCCATTCCATTTCTAAGCTTTCTAACCAAAAACCCAACTAAAAACTTAACCTTAAATCAAGAACTTACCTTAAACTTCAACCAACCAAGGGATTTCTTGTATCAAAATGAAGCTTGCACCTTCCTCTTTCCTTTTTCTCCTTCAACTTTCTTCAAAAACTCTCTAAATCTTCAAGAAATCCAAGCCCTAAGCATTTCTCTTCTTTTCTCCTTCTTCTTTCCTTCATACGACACTCACTCTTTCCTTCCCTCACAAATTTCGTTTTTCCCTCTTTAATTCCTACTACTCACTTATTTCTCCTTCTTCTTATACTCTTCCTAACTCACTTAAGCCCATTTGCACAAGGCCCATCCACTCTTTCCTTCTTCCTTTCTTCTTTTAATTCCCTACTACCTCTTTAACTACTCAAGGCCCACTAACTCTTTAAGCCCATTTCATTCTCTTCTCTTTTTATTTCCCATTTCTTCTTTAGGCCCAAAACCCATTTGACCATTAATACACTTAACCTCTCTAACCAACTAACATATTAATTGCTACTAACTACTACCTAACTCATTAATGCCATTACATGTTACCTATCTTAATTAATGCTACTTCATGCTAATTAATGTCTTATGTTATTTAATGCTATCATATTTTAATTGATCTTACTTCAATTTATGCTAAGTTAGCTTACTCAATTTATGTCATTTGCTATTTATTGCTTCCCTATTTAATTTCTATCATCTCACATAATGCTAACTAAATTTCTAAACCAATCTAATCATGCTTAATTTAAAAAAAATTTGGGGCTGACAATTCTTCTTAAGCCTATCCCCACCTATATACATCAATACTTACAATCTCCACTTTTAATTCATTTATTTTCCATTTCAAGAGTTTACTTTGAATTTTCTATAATATTTTATAATTTCTAAAATTAGCTTTTGATAATGTGTAATTTTCATATTTATTTGACATATTAATCCAATTACCTACTTTATATAATACTCAATCAACCTCTCACTCATGATCAGAACATTAGTAAAGCTAATGGAAAATTCAAAAAGTATTCCAACAATTGAGAACAACAACATGCTAGTGAAAATCTCGCTAATAGCAAAGTCTGAGGAAGTTAGAAGTACGTAACCTTACCCTTAACTGATGGAGAGACAATTTCTAATAGACCCACATAATATATATATATACATATTAAAATAATAAATTTATAACCACTTCTTTTTTAGCTCAAAGTTTTAAAATTAATTGAAGTTTTTATTGTAAGTATACAGCTCGTATAAAATAGTATAGCAAGGTATCATTTCCTCAAGAATTGGTTAGTCATCTTGTAATTCAAATTGACTTTTTTTAGTAAACCAAATAATGAGAGATTGAAATTGGAAAGTTTCACAATTTAAAGGCTTGCAAACATACTTCAAAATGCCACAAAAATAAGAACACAATTTTGGATTAGAGAATCAAATTATAAAGGTTAAGGTCATTCTCTCTATACCATGTAATCCCTCACTTTGGTAATGTAATCATGCTTAGTCCTAGGCATTCTCATGTATTGACCCTTTCTCTCTCAATAATCGAACCAATTAAGCCCAAAATAATGATTAAATTTTAGTATGTGATCTCTCAACCTACACACTTTTACTTAACTGTTAAATAGGAATGAAGTAACCTATTGGAAACCATCAAAACATCCAATATCTCTCTTTAAATGTCATGTTAGCTTGATGTGTGAAGTGTTTTCAAGGATGCCCACTCTAATGTACACCCAAACTGATTTCCTAACTCCATTTCTCAATGTAAGCAAGGAATATAAAGTCCACACACCTTAAGCATTAAAGCAAACCATAAATTAAACCAAAGTAAGTTTTTACATAGTTATGGTAAGAACAACCCTAAAATCTACCTAGAAATCCATTACAATCGTCAACAACATCCTCGCAATAAGTCCATACATCTTCTCCATATAATAACTAAACAAAAAAAAAAGTGAAAGAAGAGAAAATAGAAGGTTTATGAGTTGAAAAACAAAGCTGGAATTTGGTGTGGCAACTTTGAGATCTCTTGAAATCACTTGATTCTCCTTGAAAATTCTACCAAAAAATGTGTTTATATTCCTCCTTTTTATGTGTTGCATGATCCTTTACCTTTCTAGGGTTTAAAATGGGATTTTTTATACCCTTTTGGGTGCTCAAACCAACTTAGGATGGATGTGATGCAAGCTAGAATTGTCGACTAAAAAGCTAGAAAATTCCAACTTCTACCTAGAAAATTACAACTTCCTTCTTTGTTACCTACAACAAGTCCACACACAAGTAAGTTAATAATCAACAAAAATAAGGTACAAATCTTTCCTAAACATTGACATACAACTATGAAAAAATGTATGTACATCAAAACACATAAAAAAGCATGCAAAACCTAAGCTTAAAAACCTTTATTTATAACCTAACATACAATTTATCATATACAATCACAAACACATGTAAGTTATATGAAAATAACATAAAACCTATGAAAAACATCCTATTATGTATACTAAACAAAAACATTATCACATAAAATGAATTAGACAAACATATAACAAATGTCAGTTATCAATATTTAATAAAAAATTGAAATAAAAAGACATAAAAGATAATAATACTAGTAATAAATACATAAAAATAAATTAAAAAATAAATATGTATAAATATAAATATAAGTAAATAATAAAATCAATATTACAATAGATATAGAGCACTTCTAACAAATGAACAATGATGAAATATAGATGTAAAAAAAAGGTACTGTTTTCAAAAGGGAGGATATCCATGAATCTGGAAGATCATAATAAAATAACACTGAAACAACATATTGCTTGTCAAAAGGATGAGTAATAAAGGAATAGAAATACAAAACAAGTACATTGATAAAAAGTGTACCATCTTCACCATTTGACAACACTTTGTCGCTCTCATCATTTGGTATTCTTCTATCCCACTCCTAGTGATATGTCATGACCTAGAACTATATCGGACACATGATAACCGCTGCATACTCAGACTAAGGATATTCACGGTACCCTTAACCCAACTATGCAAGGTTAACTTAATATCATTTGAAAATCTTTAGATAGTACAATGACTGTATTTTGAAAATCCCAAAATTTAATTAAAATACTTGTAAATTAGTTTTAAACGCACTTCTATAGTCACATTTAAAACTCTACCACAACTTCTAGACTTTTAAGTTCACTCAAGAACAATCTCAACAATAGTACAAAAGGTTTATACATAAGGTCATTTACAAACCACAAGATAGTCCAAACTTAATTTACAAAATCATAAAGCATATCAATATAACCAACTTAATAAAAATAATTCATGAGCCATTATACAACAAAAGTACAAACTAGAGACTACCCACATGCAGTAATGCCCCAAAAATGTCAGAAAACCACACAATACATTCAAAGCTTCAAGCCCACCAAATTAACTTGCATGGTTAGAAAGTGGAGGAGGTAAGTACACCATGTACTTAGTGAGCAAGAAAAATATATATCGCAAACAAAACTCGATACACATCAAGACAGTCTAGATAACCTAAGGACGACTCACACATTTAGCTTACACACCTATAAAGTGAACATACATGATATAGAAACATATAGGCCTATCTTATAACTCAACATATACTGGTTAGAAACCACATAGGCCTAGCCTATTAATTACTCATCTAGTGAACATAGGTTCCAGTTCCAGTACACAAAAATAAAAAAATATCACATGTATAAATTAAATCTCGTCAAGAAGCCAAATCTCAGAATAGGCCAAAACAATTATGTTTGTCATCACTAGTCAGCCAAACTAATGTGCACATCCATCGATTCCCGGTGTTGGTACGATTTTCAACTGTGGTGAGTCCAAACTACAATCAACAAGAGCATCATGACCCTAGGTGATCACCTCGTCGATGACCAAACCTCTAAGTGTGCAATTAACTAGAAGTCCGGTAGAAAGGGGTTGATATGTGGACTCAATTTTTATGCACCAGCATCAAAGGTATGGAGGTCACTTAATATGTTGTGCCTAGCATACGATTGGTCAATCGTTACCTTACCAATCACAAAAATCATATATAAATATTTAATATTAAAATCTAGTAAGGCATCATGCTTTTATTTATCAGTCCAATCGATAAGATGGAACCTCGCCATGACTTTAAGCCAAAAGAGAATACATACATGTAGCATATATGACTCGATTATGCATATGTAAATTTCAAAACATTATTTCATACAATAAAAACATCTTTTGCACTCCTAGTACAAAGTGTTATTCAAAACAATGTCGTTTATTAAATACACAAGTATACTAACATCTATTTGAGATTCAATTCTACCATACATTACTTAGGTTCAAAATTCACATATGATTCATCATGCATTTCTTGGGATGTACTAATCCCATTTAAGAAATATGATTTTTCCAACTCACCTAAAAAAACAATGTAGACTCCATTGACTTCAATAATCCTCGGTACGAGCTCTTTGATCCACAACTCTTGAGCCTTTATACATACAAATATGCAATGTATTTACTACTCAAACATGTATCTCATGTTCATACACCACTATAACCAAATTCATCCCTAATTAATCATCATAAATGTTATTCTAACATATGTCAATAGGTTAATAATTCACTTACTAATTCAGCTCAATGTCTCCTCAACCATCAAACTAACCTAACTTTATGTGCAATGTTTAAGTCATTTTCTTCCTAATGTTCCTTTATGAACAAGCTATCTTCTTTTAATCATAAATCTCTCTACATAAATCCAAATGCCATGATTTTTGTGCCCTCTTGAAACTAGACTTCCATTAGTCTTAATATATCCAACAATTACATGAACAGAATCTCCCTTTAAAATATAATCTCCATCCAAATTATGTCCTATTTCTGATAAGAAAAAGACTGGTAACCAATTATCAACTTTCAATAAATTATTATCAATACTTCTCCTAACAAAACCTTTTAACAGCAACATTAATAAGACATTAACAATCATTTTTCATGCTTTATACTTTCAATAATTCGGAATCTAAAGTCCTCAAAAATAAGGAAATAATACAAGTTTCCTACATAGGGGTCTATCACAGGCAGTATTAGGGAAACAAGCATAACTCGAGCTCTACTCAGTATTTTTTCAAGTCACTTTCACAGAGGTCTATCTACAACTTTCATTCTTTGAGTTTATCAAATTCACGCTTTACAGATATGAAAAATGGATTGAAAGAGAAAGATCAAATTGAAACTAGAGTTTCAACTTACCTTGATAACTTCTTTTCTTCTCCGCTTCTTTTCCTCTTCTTCTCTTCTCATTTTCATTTTTCTCCCTCTTCTAAACTTATGGACGACCTTCACTCTCACTTCTATTGCCTTTTTCATCTATTTTTTCTAGAAAATTCAAGAAGGTCAAACTAATCCATGTGTCACCATTCCAATGGTCCATGTGTCACCATTCTATTGGTACATATGTTATCCTTTTATTAGTCCATATGTTACAATTCTATTAGTCAATGTGTCACTTACTTTAGGCTCTAAATGTCACTCATTTAAGCCTCCATGTGTCACTACATGTAAGGCTACACTTGTCACCAATTGTAAGGCTACATATGTTACCAATTTTAAGGCTATATATGTCATGATTTGTAAAGCTACACGTGTCACCATTCTATTGCTCCACATATCACAAGTCTAAAGTGCCATTTGTCACAAACTTAAAGGGTCACTTATCACAATTACACTTAACCCACTTATCATCCATTTAACTGAGTCATTTGTCACTTATTCCCAATGCTACATGTCACCATTTCATAGCCCTAATCAATCTAAATTCCCATGTATCAATTTATCTTACTCTTTAACATTTTTCTTAGACTAGATGTACATATCACCTCATCAATTACTTAATTGTAACAATAAATTTCCAATTCATCAATTATAATCCATTTATTTATGTTTTTGGTAAATTGAAATGCAAAACATTAGGAATGCACATTCATATCACATTCATTTTCGTTCCATACCCTGGAATATGTCAATTTAGTGCATATACTATCTTGCATTGTTTTCTAAATTATGATCCATATGTGTATACGAATATTATGCATATAAATGAAATGCACCTCATAAATTCTTAAAGGAAATAACTCATGTGTCTCAATCAAACATTTAATCTCTTACCAATTTTAGGAAGCAGGATATTATAACTCTCCCCTTAACAAATCTTGTCCTCAAAATTCTTACTTAACTGATCAAACAGATGGGGGTAATGCTATCTCTATAAAATCAAAGAAAAAGACATTGTTTAATAAAATAGATCGAATTAAGCCTAGCTTATTTGATATCCTAAACACCCCAAGGAATGTCAACAAGTACTCCCACCGAGGTCAAAATCATCCAATCATTAAAGACATCAACTTAACGATCTAAGACTCAACTTCTCGACCAAAGACTTTCGACACCTAGATTCAACTCCAAAGGCTCATAAACTATTTAAAAATGGTAACAACACTTTTGAAAACATAAAAACCAGGCTTTGATATCAATTTAATTATCACAAGCCGAAACTACATCGAGCACATGACTACTGCTGTATACCTAGGCTAAGGATACTTACGGTACCTTTAACCTGACTATGTAAGGCTAAATGAATATCCTTTTAAAACAATTGGATAATACATCAGTTGTGTTTTGAAAATCCCAACACTTAATTAAAATACCTATAAATTAGTTTTAAACGCATTTCTATATTCACATTTAAAACTCTACCACAACTTCTAGACTTTTAAGTCCAATCCAGGGAAATCTTAACAATAGTACAAAATGTTTATACATAAGGTCATTTACAAACTACAAGATAGTCAAAAGTTAATTTACAAAATCATAAAGCATATCATCATAACCAACTTAATAAAATAGTTCATAAGCCACTATACAAAAAAAGTACAAAATAGAGACTACCCACGTGTGGTAATGCCCTGAAAATATCAAAAGACTACACGATACACTCAGAGCTTTAAGCTCACCAAATTAACATGCATAATTAGAAAGTAGAGGGGGTGAGTACACTATGTACTCAATGAGCAGGAAAAACATATATCACAAACAGAACCCGATACACACCAAGATAGTCTAGATAACTTAAGGACAGGTTTTTCATGCATCTAACATGCAAATGACCACATGATATGGAAACACATAAGACTAGCCTATGACTCAACATATACTGGTTAGATCCACATAGGCGTAGCCTATTAATCACTCATCTAGTGAACATAGATTCCAGTTCCAGTACACAAAAACAAAAAAGCATCATATGTATACATCAAATCTCGTTAGGAAGCCAAAACTTATAATAGGCCAAAACAATCATGTGTGTCAACACTATTCGACCAAATTAGTGTGCACACCTATCAATTCCCGATGTTAGCTCGACTTTCATCTGCAGTGAGTCTGGACTACTGTTGACAAGAGCGTCATGACCTTAAGTGATGACCTTGTTAGTGACCAAACCTCTAGGTGTGTAATCACTCTTAAGTCTCATAGAAAGGTATCGATACAGAGACTCAACTTTTATATACCAACATCAAGGACATGGGGGTTGCTTAATCTGTTGTGCCTAGCACACGATTGACCAATCTTTACCTCACCAATCATAAAAATCATATATAAAAATCATATGCAAACATTTATTACTAAAATCAAGTAAGGCACCATGTTTTTATTTATCGATCAAACCGATAAGATGGAACCTTGCCATGAATCTAAGCCAAAAGAGAATACATACACGCAATATACATGACTCAATTATGTATATGTAAATTTTAAAACAATATTTCATGCAATAAAAGTCATCTTTTGCACTCCTAGTACAAAGTATTATTCAAAACAATGTCATTTCTTAAATACACAAGTAGACTAACATCTATTTGAGATTCAATTCTACTATGCATTACGTAGGTTCAAAATTCACATACAAGTCATCATGCATGTTTTGTGGTTTCCCCAACTCACCTCAAAAGAAGATGTACACTCCATTTACTTCAATAATCTTCGGTATGAGCTCCTTAATCCACAGCTTTCGAGCCTTTATATATACAAATATACAATGTATTTACTATTTAAATATATATCTCATATTTATACACCAACATAACCAAATTCATCCCTAATCAATCATCATAAATGTTATTCTAACAAATATCAATAGGTCAATAATTCACTTACTAATTCAACTTAATGTCTCTTCAACCATCAAGCTAGCCTAACCTTATATGCAATGTTTACATCATTTTCTTCCTAATGTTTCTTTATAAACAAGCTATCTTCCTTTAATCATAACTCTCTCCAAAAAATCCAAATGTCATGATTCTTGTGACTTCCATTAGTCTTAATATATCCAAAAATTACACAGACAAAATCTCCTTTTAAAATATAATCTCCATCCAAATTATGTCCTGCTTCTGATAAGAAACAAACTGGAAACTAATACTCAACCCCTCAATAAATCATTATCAATACATCTCCTAACAAAACCTTTTGAAAGAAACATTAATAAGACATCAATAATCAATTTTCATGTTTTATACTTTCACTAATTTGGACTCTAAAGTCCTCAAAAATTAGAAAATAATACAAGGTTCCTGCATAGGGTCTATCATAGGATAACTCAAGCTTTAGTCACTATTTTGTCAAGACACTTTCATAGAGATCACCTATATATACAACTTTCATTTTTTGAGTTTCTTCAAATTCGTGCTCTAAGGATATAAAAATATAGATTGAAAGAGAAAGATGAAATTGAAACTAGAATTTTAACTTACCTTGATAACTTCTTTCCTTCTTCTCTTCTCTTCCCCTTTTTCTCTCCTTCTCTTCTCATTTTCATTTTTCTCCCTCTTCTAACCTTATGGTTGGCCTTCACTCTTACTTCTATTGCCTTTTCATTCATTTTCTCTAGAAAATTCATGAAGGTCAAACTAATCGATGTGTCACCATTCCATTGGTCCATGTGGCACCATTCCATTAGTAAATTTGTTATCCTTCTATTTGTCCATATGTTACTATTCTATTGGTCCATGTGTCGCTTACTATAGGCTCCACATGTCACTCATTTAAACCTCCATATTTCACTACCTATAAGGCTATACATGTCACCAATTGTAAGGCTACACATGTTACCAATTGTAAGGCTATATATGTCACCATTTGTAAAGCAACACATGCCACCATTCTATTGCTCCACATATCACAAGTCAAAAGTGCCATTTGTCACAAACTTAAAGGGCCACTTGTCACAATTATACTCAAGCAACTTATCATCCATTTGACTAAGCCATTTGTCACTTATTCCCAATGCCACATGTCACCATTTTATAACCCTAATCAACCTAAATTCCCATGTGTCAATTGTCTTGCTCTTTAACATTTTTCTTAGACTAGATGCACATAACACCTCATCAATTACTCAATTGTAACAATAAATTCCTAATTCACTAATTATAATCCATCAATTTATGTTATTGGTAAATTGAAATGCAAAACATTTGGAATGCACATTCATATCACATTCATTTTCATTCCATACCTCAAATTATGTCAATTTAGTGCATATACCATCTTGCAATGTTTTTTAAATCATGATTCATATATGTATACAAATATTATACATGTGAATGAAATGCACCTCGTAAATTCTTATATGAAATAACTCACGTGACTCAATCAAACAGTTTAATCTCTTAATAATTTTTGCAGGCAAGATATTATATGACATGTTGGAAGATTAAATCCTTTTCAAACCTTTTTAAATAAGATCACAATATTTGAACATATGTTAAACTAAAAACTTTAATCATATTCAACTATCAACTTCAAGACTTGGCATCTTTTAAACAAATTCAAGTAATAACTTTAATACTCCACATCTTTCAAACATCTTTAGCTTAAACTGATTTTAAAATTCATCAAATGTTGCTCCTAATGAAAATATGCATCTTCATGAATCTCCTCATATGACACTTCTTAATTGATCATGTTCTATCAACATGACTTTGATTGGAGCATTCTTCAAGATTTGGAATCTTTCAAACAAACTAAATTAGTAATTTCAAAGCTCTACATCTTTTAGACATCTTTAGCTAAGTCTAATTTCAAATTCATCGAATGTTTCTCCTTATAAAAATATGCATCTCCATGTGTCTCCTCAATGATTGAATGACATGACTTTGAATGGAAGAATCTTCTCATCTTACTATCCTTTATATGCTTTCCTTGATTTTTTTTGTTTATCTTGATCTATTATATAAATGAATAATAGGATTTTTAAACACTATAACAATTAAAAGGTTAGTAATATTGTTATTTGTTATCATCAATACCCCTTAATTTAATGCAACTTGTCCCTATTCATAATTATAAGATAGTGAAAGACTTACCATATAAATTTAAATGATAATTAATATCAATACATTTTTTCAAAAGGGAATAAAAGATCAATAATTTATAATAACTCGCACTATGTTATCATGATTTTATCAATGCTTTAATTATACTCATAAGATAATGTAATGATTACATCATGCATATTTTAAGATTTTGCTAATTTGTTCGACACTATAATATTTATAATAAAAATTAGTTTTTATTCTCTCTTAGAATTTTTTTTAAACTTGAAAATTATATAACTTTAAAGAAGCAAAAGACCAAAGATAATAAAATTTGTCAAGAGGCCATTAGGGTGAAAGCTAATCAAAATCAACACCTAAACTAAATCTTTCCTATGATAAGATACAAGAAGAATAATATTTAAAAAAAATCAATAGAGGAGTCAAACTACACTGCAACTAAATTTAAGTGATAAGAACATAAAGAAACTTTAAAGAACTATTTATCTAGTATAAGCAAGGAGGTAATTCCTCCTACATATATAAGATGGGAGTTTTGAACTAAAGAGATATAATGAAGCTAACTGACTTGTCAAGGTACTTTTCAAGTTGCTATACTCTCCATCTTATTTTTAAGTCGCCACTGATGTTGGTGTTATGGTTATTTATGCTAATGAATTCTCTGATATTAGAATTGTAAGCCCATGACTACACCTCATGTTTCTAATTTGGAATAACCTTAGGTTCCTTTTCCTTTATATTGAATAGACACTGCAACTCAAGGCAATCTTGAATAGGATGAAGTCATTCTTGTTAGGAAATTTTAGGTTACTTGACCATAACATAATTCCTTCCCATCTTACAAAAATATAGTGAAGATTACAAAGAAATAAATTAAGTTCTAAATGGTTTCTGAGAAGTGGTAATTGAAAAGATGGTCAATTGTCTCCTACTCCCTACTATAAAGAATGCAGTTAACATTTTTTAAGGTTCTACATCTCCTTTTATTTTCTAGTCAAAGAATGAAGAGGCTTTAGGAACATTTGATTTAGACTAAGTGAGATTGTGTCATATTATAATTGAGGATTGTGTCATATTATAATTGAGGCTTCCTCTTTGAATAATTTCATGCATAGTCTTTTAATGAATCTTATAGAGCTATATTTCTTCCAAATTATGGAGTCCTTAAGTTTTGAATTAGGACTATGTTAAGGAATACTAGATTTAAGATTATATAAACCCCTTTTATTACAATTCCATTAGTTCTTTATAATGACTACCTTAAATTTTACTTAATCTAGTTTCTTATTGTCATACTAGAACCAATTACAGTTTCTATTCCCCATAATATGCTTTATTTATTGGTTTATCTTCCCCCGTATGCTAATTATTTGCTTCAAGTTCCATGATATGGAATTACTTACTTTCAGGTTCCAAAAACTGGTGCTTCTTAGAAAATGATTGTGCATCGATCTAACACGTAAATCTTGTTTATCATTAAACAATATCCAATTTTTTTAATCTAAAAGCATATTATTCATATCTTTGATTGAAATAATGCCAAGTAATCCCTCTTATTTAGATGTGCAAATTTTTAACCGATTAGTTTTTTCATCTACTAAGTTATCAACTTTACTCAACTAGAGGAAGTTCCTTAAGAAAATTTTAAGTTCTTTTGTGAGTTTCTTTGAAAACATTATGTGAGAGCATAAGTAGATATGGAGCTTTTTTATAATTAAGCTAATAAGTTGGAGCATTCCGATGTTTGATATACTATTTCTTGGTTATTTTGGTGTTCATAGGGATTTATATATAGGTGAAGGGAATTTCTTTAACTTGAAGACATAAAACTCTAGCTACATCTTCCTCCTATAACTGAGTTGTTATAGAGGAACAATTAGCTTTTGGAAAAATTGATAGAGAGACCCAATAACATCTTGAAGTAATTAACAGATAGTATAAGGACATTTAATGATTGTGTGTTGTCTCCACAAAAAAAAGTATTAGATCATTAGAGAAAGAGATGCTAAAGAGCTTCATTATCTTACATTTAAGATGATAAGTGAACCTCCTTCTAGGTTTATCTTGTCCTGAATCAATTTGGTTAGAACTTCAATATAGAAAGCTAACAAGTATGGAGAAAGTAGGTCTGTTGGGGCCCAAATTTTTTTTTCTTTATTTGATGTCATTAAGTATGAATTATGTTGATTGTATGAGTTATTGCATAGTTTGATTTTATTGGAAGTGTTAGTAGAAAATCAAGATTAATTTGAGTTTAGCATGGTGTAAGTGGAAATGAAGGAGTAAAAAGTATGAGGGCAAAATAGGAAGTTTACTTAAAATGAAGGAGTTAAGGCTTTGCATGTGAGGGCATTTTAGTCTTTGTACCCTCATTTAGGGCTTAGGTGAAAGGGAATTAGAAGAAGAAAGAAAGGAAAAGAAAGGAAAGGAGAAGAGGGAGTCGTAGGAAGAGAGGAAGAAGAAGAAAAAGGGAAAAAGCTTGGGTTGACGATTTTCGAAGGATTTGAAGCTTCAACAAGTAAGTATGAGTTTATTTCTTCTTGTTTGAGTAGATTAAACCCTAGATTTGAGTTGCATGAGCTTTAATCGATGGTTTTAGGGTTTACGGGAAAAATAGGTGAAATCTCTTAGGGTTGTTGATCTTGTTGTGTTTTTGTTGATGATTTTGTGTTGAATGAGTTTAGAAATGAAGTATCAAGCATGATCTAAAGCTTAAGTGTGTTGCATGAGCAAAAGAGTAGGATTGAAGTTGAGAAAAGCAGGAAAAATCGGGTTCGGAAGTAATTCCCAGACCCGCACGTCGCGACGTGCTCATGAGCATGCCGCGGCGTGCGAGGAAAGCCGCACGGCTTGCGAGAAAGGCTTGCACGTCGCGGCGAGTAACATGCCTTCATCTCGGTGTGCGAAGGCATGCGTGCACGCCGCAACGCGCAGGTCGTTCGCCACGGCGAACCCCAATTTTTCTACACAGAGATGTTCTGATGTTTTGGGCATATCTTTTGCTTCAGAAGTCCGATTGAGGTGATTTTTGATGCGTTGTAAACTAGAGACATAGGGCTATAAGTTTCATGAAGAAATAAAGGTTTAAATCAGTCTCTAAGGATTTCAAATTTTGGATGGAAGTTGAGCATGAAATTCTTGTTTAAGTTTTGATTATGGTTTGAATTGTCAAAGTATGACTTTCTGTTTTCAACACCAAATTGAGTGGGATTTTGGTTATTGATTAAGGAAATCAAGTGAGGCAAGAGGATCAAGAGGAACAAGAGGAAAGGCATTCCTAAA
>JANTPM010465006.1:0-13778 GCA_025434745.1 Erythroxylum divaricatum
ATTTTGGTAGCTGAATGGTTATGCTGAGAACATTCCAAGTTTGCATAGTGCAAAATTTCAAGTCTTCCATAAGGGAAGAATTTGTATTCTAACTTTAGGGTAAAATATGGATTGATCTAGGATGAATTTCACAAGTTTTCTTCATGGAAGTTATAGTTTGTCTTTCTAGCTTTCTATTGCTATAAAGTATAAAATTTTTGGATATCGGATTCAAAGTTATGGTCCTTATAAGTGGAGATGCTTAGGAGTATAGGATGTATCGTCTGGTGATGACGTATCGTTTAGTGAAGATGTGTCATCTAAGGTGGACGCATCGTTTGGTGAGGAAGTATCATCTAGTGAAGACGTATCATCTGGTGAAGATGTATCATCTGGTGAAGATGTATTGTCTGGTGATGACGTGTTGTCTGGTGAGGACGCATCGTTTGGTGAGGACGTATCATCTGGTGAAGACGTGTCGTCTGGTGAGGACATATCATCTAGCGAGGACGCTTCATCTAGTGAGGATGTATTGTCTAGTGAGGACACTTCGTCTGATGAGGACGCTTCTTTTGGTGAGACGTTTCTTCTGGTGATGACGTATCGTCTGGTGACGTCATATCATTTGTTGCACTATTCATCTGATCCTATCATCTGGTCACATTTTTGAGCCTGTAAATATTTGAATTGTGCTTTAGAGTCTTCATAAAAGTTGTATATCTAGAAGTTCTCTTTAAAACTGTCTAATAAAGACCCCAATATGAGGTTTGTAGAGAAAGTTATGCCAATTCTCCCAAGAGAGGTACAATATAAATGAGGACATAAACATACCTGATTCTTTTGGCCATAACTTCATCACTTGACCTCCAAATGAAGTGATTCTTGAAGGAATAGATTCCTAATACATTTTTCTACCTCTCCTTAAAAATTTGTAACTTTTGATGGAGAGTTGAAAAAAATTGATGTAAAGAATTTGAGGGATTGGTTGGAAGAGATTAACTGGGTTATGAACGTATTTGGATTTTTAGGCATATCTTGAGCTATAGAGCTCCAAATGAGGTGGTTATTGTTTCAAAATAAACAAGAGGCAGAGAGATGTAATTGTTTTGAAGAAGTCAAATTGTGATTTGGTGTTTAATTGGTGTGGGCACATCTTGCTTATGGGATGATGGCTAATGAGGAGTCATTGAAATAACCCCACAAGGAAGCCCGCTCACGCTTTATGACTCCAGATTGTTGGGCTCCGGAAACTACAGGGTATTAGGCTCACATCTCATGAATCTGATGTTGGGCTCTGGAAGCAGGGTCCAATAAATCCACAACTTAAATTTGATGGCCAACCAATGTATATTAGCCATCATTAAGGAAACTTTATATTAGATGTTGAACCTTCCATATGTGAACTAGATTGTGAGATATATCCTAAATCATTCATGAGCTCCTCAAAGATGTAGGCAAGGAACACTTTTTGCTTCAAGATGCAATTCCTAAAGCTAAGCCTATTATTCTTTCTATTCATGTTACTACTCTAGCTCCTATTCGATGTATGATGATGAGCTTTTATAAAGACGAATTTTCTCCTCTGGAGAGATGAACAAATGACACTAATAGGGTTATTTTTAGCCTTTAAATCCCACTGATGAAGAACTCAAATGGTAGATCGATAATGTTATTGCTTAAAATAAAGTTCTTCGCCGAATTGACATTAAGCTTGATGGTCTTAATCAACACACCCAAGTTACTCAGAAAAGGGTATAATTTGTGTCTTCTCAAGTTTAGAAGCCTTACACTTTTTTACAATATCAAATCGTTCAATTTGATGCTAATATAATAAGATATATTAATACTCAATATTTTGGACCTAATTTCACTACCAATGAGCAAGAACTCAGACAAGTCAAAGAAGTACTTCAAATAATAGAGAAAGACATGCAGAAAAAATAGTCAAAGACTGTTTATGGAGCTTATCTTATAAGTTTTCTAGTTATCAAGCCTATTTTTCCAACCCTAATTTATCCTGAAGTAGCTGATTATGAAAAGGTATTCAAAATGAGTTATTCTTTAATCAAACAACAAGTCCAGCTTATTTGAAAACCAAAATCCACCGAACCTACAAAGCCCATGACTGAAAATAAAATCGATCTATCACCTTCATAGACTAAACCTTCTATTCTATAGACAAAACTGATAGGTGTGAAATGCATCATATTTTAGGGTATGGTTTGATATGTGTTTAGCCATTTATTCGATTGTTTAGTATGTGTTTAGGTTATAATTGTATTAGTTTATTAATTATTTGTCTTTTAAGTTTTTTATAAGTTAATACAAGCTTTTGAGCTTAAATATTATATTTATGAGGTACCTTGATGTGTTTGCTAGTGTTTCAGGGTCAATATCGAAGAACGGAGGACTTTCATAAGACTTTCGAGCCAAAATAATGACCCACGATCATAGCTTGATAGTGCACGGTCGTGACAGAAAGGCTTGACATAGGCCATGATCGTGGTGTGCATACATGCATCCCCTTTCAAACTTCACGTTTTGAGGATTTTTTGGACCTTTCAGACCCTAAAAAAACCATAGTTTAACCCTAAACACAAAAGAACATAAATAGAGCAAGAAGAACAAAAATGAGAGCTTTTGGCATCAGCGACCATCACAAAAACCTAGAGAGATTTCATCAAAAGATTAAAAAAGAGATGAAGGAAGAGAGATGTGGAGAAGAAGCCTACACGAAGTACTTCCCAGAATAGGAGGTTTCTCGTCGTTGCTATCTCCAACATCGATTCAGATCTATTTTTCAATGTATTTCCATTTTTATCTATGTATAGACTTGGAATAGCTGTTGAGATAGGAATTATGAATGTTGAGGATTGCCTAAACTCACCTTTAGGTAATTTTTGTCTTTGATTTAAAAAAAATTGATTGTTTATGTGAATTGGATTCATTATGATTGATTTATGCATTTTCATAAATTGGTAATAGAGTAAGAGGGTGAACCGATAAAAAGATAATTAAATTGGGCTTATGAGAGTTAGATAATTTAATAAGAACAAGAAATCAATCAAATTGGTAATTTTGTGACGAGAGATCTTATATAGGTTTCCGTAGTCTAGTGGAAAACTTCAGATCTAATTAGGGTTTGGATAAATTAGGAATTGAGAAATTGAAATTTTACATAATATGATTAGGTTTATAATTTAGGGCTTTTGGTTATAACTCGAGATAGAGTAACCAACTCTAAGATAGTCCAGGGCCAATAATCTAACATTTCTTAAGTAATAATGTTAGTGTTGAAGATAGGTAAAAGTTTCCCTTTTCTCTCAATTGGTAGTTCCTTAGGTTGATTCTTGGTGTGTGCATTGCAATTTGCAGATTTGTTAATATTTCGTGATTTATTCTTAAGTTGATTTGGTTGATGGAATTGCGTTATTGATTTAGGTTAATTATAGTTGAATTTTTGCAATTAGTTTCGACCTTAGAGTTTAGGATTAGATTAACCCTCCTCGTGGGATCAACACCTTAGATACTATGCGAATGACCCGTATGCTTGTGGAATATCAAGGTTAAAATATTAAAACTACACATATCGGGAAAATCATGATCAAGTTTTTAGCGCCATTTCTGGGGAGGTGATTAGTTTAGTTCTTTAGTCTAAGGTTTTTTTTTCACTATTTTTTGTTTCAAAAAATAGAGAATGAAGTTTGGGGAATAAAGTAGAAACACAGTAAGACATCTTAAAATGAGAAATGAGACATTTGAAGAGCTAGATGCCAAGAAGAAATAGAAAGAACATTGATTGAAGATAGATATTATAGGGAGCAAGGAACTTTTGTGAATTACAATGAGGCACAACATAGTTGGGGAAGTAATGATCCTTATTGGAACTTGTGTACTTTGAGGTGGAAAAACCACTCAAATTCCTATTGGTCCAACAATTTAAAGACTCATTTAGGACATCAAGATTTTTTAGGACTTCAGGAAGATGAATCTAGTTCATGGGATTCTAAATTGGACAAGATCCTGGATAAGCTCATAGACATGGAAGAGGGCTATAAGAGACTAAAAGAGAAAATTGAGCAAGTAATGGAAAATCATGTTTCATCTATTCACAACCTAGATATTTAAGTGAGATAGCTTTCTTGTGAATTTTGTAAGAGAAGTGTGGAAGACTCTCTAAGTAATATGGAAATACATCGAAGAGAGTAATATGAGACTATCGCACCTAAGAATGGGGGAGTGCCAAAAGGATAAGTGGAAAAACAAAAACACTAAGAGATGAAGAAAGACAATGAAGAATGTCAACTGTCCCTTATTCACCATTTTTTGATAAACCATATGTGACCATCGAAAAATCTTTGGTAGGTGTCTATGAAAATAACCTTATCCTTTGGATTAATGATGAACAAATGACATTCATCATGAATGATGCATTAAAGAATTCGAAGTATAGTAGGTCATTAAGGATAATTGATGTGTTTGAATATTCTAAAGAATAAGAGGACAAAGAATAGATGTCAATAGGCTTCAAGTTTGAAGAAGCTATGAAGATCTCTGTTCATGAAGCGAAAGAAGCAGAGGAGACACAGGTGATTACCAAAGAAAGAGAGAAACTCACCTTTTTACAGGAAACTGTTGGATTCATAGAAGATTTAAAGAGGTTTGTTATTCCCTATTTTATTGACAGTTTTTTAGAAAAAGGACATTACCGAGCTTAGTTGGTTTTCTCAACTTTATTAATATTATCTTTCTGTTCATTTTGCAATTTGTAGCTTACTCACGAGCTACAAAATTGATGTTGAATGAGAAGGGTGGAAACAAACCACTCGTAATTGATCCTGGATGAGTTTTAGAGGATGAATGTCAAGCTAATGACAATAAATTAACATGTTTAGTAGTTAGGTTTAAATTATTGCGTAGTAAGATTTTTTTTATTTCAAAATAAGTTCTTAATAATTTGGAATGTTTTAGAGTGCTAACTCTCTTAATCTTTTTTAAGCAATTATGAGATAGGGGCAGTAATCATGGGCATCAAGCATAAGTGATCTCAGCCTCCATCACCATCAGCACCCTAGTCAACATGATGGTTTCATGTTCTAACCCTTTTCTTTTTTCACTTTTGTTAGTTTTTTCTTCTTATGTTTTTTGTATATTGTGTTTTATTTTCCCTGGCGTGTTTGTGTACCTTTCTCACATTGAGAACAATGTGTTGTTCAAGTAGGAGGGTTGTGTGTTTTTACTTTGAGTGTGAATTTTGCATATTATATGATAGTTTGTTTAGGTTGCATAATGTGACTTGTGTGAATGGTTCAATAGCTAATACTTAACGGGATAGATTTAGCCTTAAACATAGTCTTTTAGGTTGTGAAGATTTATTAGCTTGTGAAATTAGTGATCTAAGTTAATTAGGGCTAAATATGCTAGTTAATTAGGATACAATGTTAGTCCATTTACCCTAGGGATTTGCCATACTCATTTATAATTTTAGGCCAATCAAATAAGTGACATTATTAGTACATTTTCATGAGAATGATTAGCTAAAGTAATAAGGTAGGCAAAATCTTGTTCGAAGAAAAAGTTGTATAAATTTTAATTGAAACAACTATTTCGCTGGCCTTCTAGTTTTGGATAATGTTATTAACTAGTTGAGAATGTGATGTAGCTGAGTAACTAGATTGACATGCATCACAAATGTGTGCCTTCATATAAAAAGGCTATAATGACATTTTAACCAAGCAGCTTAATAGGAACATGACTTAGTTGAGTAACAGGATCGACATTCATCACAAATGTTTGCCTCCGTATAAAAGACTAGGTTCATTCCCTTAAAGAAAAATCAACAAAAAGAATGTTTTTAAATAAAAACTACCAAACTTGATAGTAGCTTCATTTTTCATGAAAGCCTACTAAGGAATAGCTACACTTTTGTTTTGACTTAATGATTATCAATGTGTGTGTGCAAGTGATAGAGATAGACTCAACATTAAAATTTTGACTAGTTTTTATATTGAGTTTAAGGTGTTTAGATGCGGATTACACATGTTAATAATTTAGAATAACTTGAATGATTGTGTTTATAGTTAAATTATTTCGTGAAGTTGAAGCCATTGCTTTATTTATTGCATCGTGTGTTTTATGTTTTGTGTTTTGTGCTTTGTGTTATTTGTTGTTTTGTTTACTTGAGGACAAGTAAAAGTTTAAGCGTGGGGATGTTGATAGGTATGAAATGCATTGTATTTTAGGGGATAGTTTGATATGTGTTTAGTCATTTATTCAATTGTTTAGTATGTGTTTAGGTTAGAATTGTGTTAGTTTATTAATTATTTTTGTTTTAAGTGTTTTATGGGTTAGTACAAGCTTCTGAGCTTAAATATTATATTTATGAGGTATCTTGATGTGTTTACTAGTGCTTCAGGGTCAATATTAAAGAACAGAGGAGTTTTGAAAGACATTTGGGATGAAACAATGACCCACGATATTGGCTTGATAGTGCATGATCGTGATAGAAAGGCCTGACATAGGCCATGATCATGGCTTGAGTCGGGCAGACGCACATCCTCTCCTAAATTTTGTGTTTCGAGGGATTTTTTTGGATTTTCAAACCCCGAAAAAATCCTAGTTCAACCATAAACACAAAATAACATAAATAGAACAAGAAGAACAAAAAGGAGAGCTTCTGGCATCAGTCACCATCATGAAACTCTAGAGAGAGTCCGTTGAGACATTGAGAAAAAGATGAAGGAAGAGAGACATGGAGAAGAAGCCTACATAAAGTACTTCCTGGAAACAAGAGGTTTCCCGTCGTTACTACCTCCATCATCCATTCAGATTTATTTTCCAGTGCATTTCCATTTTTATCTATTTACATAATTGGAATAACTGTTGAGATAGGATTTATGAATGTTGAGGATTGTCTAAACTCACCTTTGGGTTATTTATATCTTTGATTCAATAAAAATTTTATTTTTATATGAATTGGATTCATTACGATTGATTTTTGCATTTTCATAAATTGGTAACAGATTAAGATGGTGAACTAATGAAAAATAATTAAATTGGGCTAACGAGAGTTAGGTAATTTAATAAGAACGAGAAATCAATCAAATTAGTAATTATGCGACAACAGATCTCCTATAGGTTCTGGTAGTCTAGTGGAAAACTTCAGATCTAATTAGGGTTTGGATAAATTGTGAATTGAGAAACTGCAATTTTCCATAATCTGATTAGGGTTTATAATTTATGGCTTTTGGTTATAACTCGATAGAGAGTAAGTAACCCTAGGATAGTCCAGAACCAATAATCTGATATTTCATAATTAATTAGGTTATTATTGCCCTCAATTGGTAGTTCCTTAGGTTGATTCTTAGTGTGTGCATTGCAATTTGCTAATTTGTTAATATTTCGTGATTTATTCTTAAGTTGAATTAGTTGATTGAATTGCATTATTGTTTTAGCTTAGTTATAGTTGAATTTTTGCAATTTGTTTTCACTTTAAAGTTTAGGGTTAGATTAACCCTCCTCATAGAATCGAAACCTTAGATACTATGTGAGCAACCCGTATGCTTGTGAATATTGAGGTTAAAATATTAAAACAACACATATTGGGAAAACTGTGATATAAAACCTTTATAGATCAAAACTCCACCTTCTTCACTACCTAAAACCTAACTTCTTCCTTCCTTCTACTAGAAAATATAAATCTCCTTAAAAAGAATTTGTTGAAACTCTTGAACCAATATCAATCTTAGATAAATCTAAAAGTTAATCTTCTGCATCTGAAGATTATGAAATTCCTGACCAATCTTCATAAACTTCTGAACTGTTAGCTAATTTATTTGTACTAGCTTATATAATGATGGCTATGCCAAATTCTCTCAACTAACTGAGGTTGAACTAGATATAAGTGAAGTTGAATCCATAGGGACTGAATCAATCTGACCCTCACCACCATAAAAAAAAAAACCTCCAACCAAACCTACTTTAGACCCTAGTTTACTTTTGATGATCATCCACATAGAAAATGGAGTGATCATTTGCATTAATTTTGTACTTGGATTGATTTACAGATGACTCAACCAAAAACTCCCTTAAGAGATATCTTGTCTAAGTTTACATCTCATTTAATTGGTACTTTAAGGGAATGGTGGCAAAGTTTAGATGATTATCAAAGACTCCAATATATTCAAGAAGCATCCGTTAGTACTCTTCTTAGAGTTATCCATAAATAATTCATTAGAAATTTTTAGCTTATTAATATGCAAACTCGACAAGAATATTTTAAAATGAAGTTTTACTTGTTAGATAAAAAAGATATTAATAAGCATGTTCAATGTATGATAGAAACATACTATTTGCTTAATGGTTTTAATGATGTTAATCTCTGTTATACATTCCTCGCTTCTTTTCCAAATGAACTTTAACTAGAACTTCAAAGGACCATCGTAGAATTACGTAGAGATATGAGATAAATATCTTTTGGTGATATTTGTTAACTTGCCTTAGCATCTCTTGATAAACTCTATGATGAACAAGCATTTTTCAAAAATATGATTAAAGGTGATCCTCTTCTGAAAAAGTCTTATAAGAAACCTTTCCTCAAAGTGTAAAGAGAAAAAAGATTGTGAATGTTGTACTAGAAAGAAATTTCATACAAGAAGTTCTCTTATAAATAATCTCATAAATCCCAAGTTGATACTGAAGGTTATCAAAAGCCATTAAGAAGAAGTAAACAATGTAAATATGTTTGATTCTTTTAAAAAAGAGCTCCTCATACTAAAGAAGCAGATTAATGTTTCATTTATAGCAAGTCAAGAAATTTTGCTTGATACTGTCCTCATAAGAAGAAAATAAATTTGTAATTATTGGAATCTACTAAGGCTATTATCCTAAGCTATGACATCATTAACATTAAATACATTATTGAAGAACAATCTAGTGAAGATGTGGAAACCAAATTTGTTGTACCTATTGATTCCTCTGATGGTGAATTTGAAACATCTGAAGATTTAACAGATAAAGATGTTAAGGATGATAACCTATATATACTATAACAACCATGAACTAAGGTATAATCAAAGCCTATCTCTATTACTCATCCTTATGTCTATATCCATTTGTTACTCTAAGATAAATATGATAAGTCAATTAAGGCTATTGCATATATGATTACTAGATCCTTTAAAAGTATTATAAAGCCTAATATTTTACCTCCCAAAGCCTATATATCTCATAACAAATATTTTACTGCTGCTTATGGTAATTCATTCAAAATTGGTCTTATAGAAAAAAATAAAAAATAGAGATAAGGTTTTCCTTAATTGCATTGTGTGGACTAAAGTTCTTGGCAGTCATTTATAGGTTCAGATATCTTAATTAGTATAGATGTATATTACAAGACATCTCTGTTGTAAATTCTACCTACTGGTATCAAATGCCGATCCAATTTCAATGTTTATATTAATGTACGCAACATGTTTGAACTCATTTAGGTACCTCCTCAATCTGAAGTAATGAGAGATCAAATTTTGGACAACTGTTTTAAGAACCATGTATAATTCTCACACCCTCATCCTCTTTGGAAGAATCCAAAATTCTTCATTCATTTACCTTTCAAAAAGGATAAGGATATCAACCCTACCAAGGCCGCTCATCCTGGAATGAATCCTGATGATTTGAAGCTATACGAGGAGTATGCTATCTTGCTTCAACAAGTTTTAATTGAGATCATAAAATCATATTGATCTTGTCAAGCTTTCTTTGTGAACAAAAGAACTGAACAAAGAAGATGAAAAATAGAGATTGGTCATTGACTACAAACCTCTTAATGCATTCATTCAAGATGATAAGTTTTTGTTACAAAAAATCTTCAATCAAGTCTTATTTTTAAAGGAAACAAAAAACCTTTCGAAGTTTAACTTGAAAGTAGGTTTTTGAAAATTAAGAATAGTCCCACAAGAAAGGTACAAGATAGCTTTCTAGATTCCTAATGCTTAATATTAATGGACTATTATACCATTTGGACTCAAAGTTACTCCATCACTATTTCAAAGGACTATGACAAATATCTATGAGCCTATTCTTGCTAGTGCCTTAATCTACATTAATGACATTATATTATATTCCAAGACCCATAAAGATCATAAGGTATTGATCCAATCTTTTTTGGATCTCACAAAACAATATGTTATTATGGTTTTAGCCAAGAAAAGTCACACTGGAACAACCTATATTGAATTTTTGTGTATAAGATTTCATGATGGATTCTATCAACTATGTCCACATATAGCCAATAAGCTATTACATTTTCCTAATGAAAATCTTAATTCTAAGAAAATAAAAAAATTCCTTGGAATTATCATTTACATTAGGGATTTTATTCCACACATGGCTGATTATACAAGCTCCTTATCAAAATTGTAGATAAAAAATCCACCACTATGGATTAAAGAGCAAACTAAAGCTGTCCAATATTTAAAACAAGTGAGTTAGAATCCACCCCTTGTAAAGATTCCAAACAAAGGCCAATTCATCCTTCAAATAGATGCCAGTGACCATTACTGGGGTGCCATCTTGAATGAAGAGATTGATGGGACAATAGTATTGTGGCTATGCTAGTGGTTAGTTTAAGGAATCAAAAAAGCATTACCACACCATCTAGAAAGAAATAAAAAAGGGAATAGAAAAGTTTAATTTCCACTTTAGTCTTTATCATTTTCTAGTTGAAATGGATAACACGTATTTCCAAAGATTCTTAAGCTTAACAAAAAATATTGCTTGAAAACCAATTACTTCATTGGAAAGATTAGTTCTCTTACTATAAATTAACAGTCTGCTATATCAAAGGTCATCACAATTTGTTTGTTGATTTCCTCTTAAGACCCAGAAAGCCAATCTAGCTTCTCATTCTTATTTAGAAAAAAACAATTCCTCTCCTCATTCTCCCACTTATTGATTTCCTGCTTTATGCCAAAATTAAGAAATCATTTCCTATAATAATTAGAGACCCTCCTTAAAACTTGGATGAAATTATTGTTCTTCTACGTAAAATATTTTTCATTACCTTCATCTTATTCTTATCATGTTGAACTTTCCACCTCATCCACACCACTTTGACATCTTGACATCATATCAGACTCTGCACCATCTCTATGACTCTATTATTGAACCCACTTTATGTCACCTCTGGGCTTTATCTGCTCTTTATACTTGTCCCATTGGTTTGTCTCCGTTACATGCTTACTAGCATTTAGCTAGTCTCGCCAATGCCAGTTCTTTGTTGAGGGCATTCTTGTACTAATTCCAACCATTGGTAGAGTGGCATATCCAATTAGGTCTGATAGTCAACCAACACTAGTTATAGAGTGTTCCCTTTGAAGAAAAAAAGTTTAGTCTTTCTTCATTATCCACTATCCTTATAGTATGGTTGAAAATGGTTATGATTATACCATTAATCATTTTAAAATTTGGAAAACATCCGTTGTTTGGCCTAAAAACCAGATATATGTAATGCATGATGTTTACCACTTTCTTGATCAAGTTAATCATCATCTGAAATTTAGTAAACCTAACACTTGCACATCTCTAATCCCATACCTTGAAGACTTTACTTTATCAGAGCTTGTTTCATCAACTACTGGTTATTAGTCTTCTATTGACCAATTTGCTCACTTGGGTTTTAGCATCATGGTAGGAAAGCTACCATGTCCACCTGGTTATGAACTCAAGAAGACTTATGAAATTGGAAAAAGCTCTACTGCTTATAAATCCAAAGAGGAGCCCAAATCCATTTGAGAATATTTCAAAATGCTCAAGATTCATGGCCTCTAGTTTGGACAGATGATAAAATAGCCCATTTCATTAAAGAAATGGAAAATTGGATGATGACAAGTCTGTACATAATGATGACAATGGACTTTGATCCTTACCTACACCACCTTCTTAAGAGAATCTATCTTATCATTTAGGAATATTATTGGGATTTTTCGCAATAATTTTTACTTTCACTATGCACTTTCATATTTTAGTTTACATTATTGTACTATATGGGGTTATTTATATCTTTATTTAAAAGTTTTTTTCTTGTTCTTTTATGTTTGTCCTATAAAAGCAAGAATTCTCTTCCTTTCTAAACGTATCTGGATTGGTAATGGTGATTCAGGTTTTTGGCAATTGGTAACCTATGATGAATTACCCTTGTACTGTACTGATTGTTCACGTCTTGGTCATGCCACGGGTAAGTGCTCGACTTCAGAACATCCTGCTCGTTAATCCAAGCATACTCACCTTGAAAAGATATGGAGGTCAAAAGATATTCAATCTGACCAACCATCCGGATCTGGCCTCTCCCATGCTAACAAAGACCTTATACCGATGGACGTGTCCACAGATACAACTCTAGAACCAGTGTCTAGACAAGTTAAGCCTCCTACAGATGTCCCCCTAGATGCTATCCCAGATGCTTCTGCTCACATGCCTCCAGTAGTTAATCCTTCTTCAGTTGTTGATCCACCAAAGCCAGTCGAACCAGAAGTTCGACCTCTTGGACATACGAAGGAAATAAACCCTGTGATTGCAATACCTACGGATTCTGATGCACTACGTCCTGCTTAACTGACCAGTTCCCCTACGACCACTGCTTTACAGGGTAATGCACCTATTTTTGTCAACAATGCAGAACTCTCACCCGATGAAGATGAAGGTTTCATCATTGGCCCAGACCCACCTGTTTATACAACCTTATCCAAATCAGCCTCTTTCTCTAGTTTTCTGCCCCATGCTTCACAACAAAACCCCTCTCAGGAATAAAATTTTCCTCAGCAAAGCAGTTTTTCACAGCCCGACCCAGATCTAGTGCAGAATGGGGATGGCCCTTGGACGGTCAAAATGTCTCAGAAGTCATCTCAGAAATGCTCTTTTGGTCAGTCGAATATGGTGACCAGATCACAAGCTCCCCAACCAATTTTAAATGATTAGCGGTCATTTCTGGAATATACGTGGAGTTGGTAACACTGCTTCTTTGCGTCGTCTATGATGCTTATCTCGATTATACAACATATCTGTCATTGCTCTATTCGAACCTTTAATTTCTAATGATCAAATACTTGACCGGAGTGAGGCGACAAGGTCGGGTATGGAAGAGATTGGATCTTCTTCTGGTAAATCAAGCATGGCTTTCATGTCTTTGGCAGACATCTGTCGATATTCTCCCACGCACCACATCAGATCACAATCCTCTGCTCTTAAAAGTGGAATGGTCATTCTCCAATGTTCCAAGACCTTTTAAATTTCAGGCTTTTTGGATTGGTAAACCTGATTTCGTGGCACTGGTAAAATCCAATTGGGATCTTCCAATTGATTTTCGTGGCCTATATCCTTTTGCATTGAAACTCAAGCGTCTTAAAGGGGCTCTCAAGGAATGGAATAAGACAACCGTGGGAAATATTTTCATTAATCTCTAGCAGGCCGAGAACAGACTTAAAATCCTTGAAGCACAATTTGACCAAACAGGGGCAACATCAGACTTGGTATCTCTGAATGAGGGCCAAGCTCATTATTTACGAGCTCTAGCAGACGAGGAATCTTTCTGGAAACAACAAGCTAGAGTAAAGTGGTTAGCTGATGGGGACCGGATTCCAAATTTTTTCATGCAACTACATTGGAAAAACGGACGCGGCTACATATATCACGTATTAAAAATGGGACAGGATTATGGATTGAGGACTGAACTGCTATTCGAGAACATGCAGTGGATTTTTTTCAAACTTTATTGTCTGACGAGGGGATGCAACCTAGGGGAGAAG
>JANTPM010470985.1:0-13719 GCA_025434745.1 Erythroxylum divaricatum
ATCATCTCCTCTGTTTCACCTTCGATTGTCACCTTGTTAGGATCGACCACTTCCTCTCACCAAGCGTGGGAACTTCTTTCTCGACTGTATGCCGGCAGATCCAGAGCTCGTCTCATGTCTTTGAAGGAAAGACTAATTAGTTTAAGCAAAGGAGACTCATCCGTTGCTGAGTATTTGAACAAAATCAAGATCATTGCGGACGAAATCGCGATGATTAGCACACCATTGGATGACACGGATCTGGTCATCCACACATTGAATGGACTCAGTTCTGAATTCAAAGAAATCGCAGCTGCTGTTCGTGCTCGGGAGACTCCGATTTCCTTTCCAGATCTTTATGAAAAGCTCCTGGACCATGAAACTTTCCTGTCCAGGCAGTCTCGGCAACTCCAGCTCCAGGTGACTCCTCTTCCTACTGCCCACTTCACTCGCAGCCACTCATCAGCTTCTGGGCGTGGCCGCTCGACTTCTGCACATCAGACTTCAACACCACGCCCAGCAAGTCCTGGTCGCAGGTCTTCAAGCCAGGTGCACCGAGCAAGGTCTTCGTATCATCAGTTCAGATATGCTCCTTCTCGAAATGCCTCCTTTTTTTATTGCTGACGTGATCTGTTAGTACTGCGAAAAACCAGGTCACACAGCAAAAACGTGTTGGGATCTTCATGGTAAACCGACTCAGCTCAAGTCTTCCCCTGCTGCTCATCACTCGACCATGGAGGCTGCCTCTTCTGATGGCTGGATTCTTGATTCTGGAGCTACGCATCACGTGACAAATAATCTTCAAAATTTGTCAATCACTTCACCATATTCTGGCTCGGATCATCTACAAGTTGGTGATGGCCATAGTATACCAATCACGCACACGGGTAGTTTTACCTTCAATACCAAACATAAGCCTATCATCTTTGATAACGTTCTCCATGTTCCTTCGATTACCAAAAACCTTATCTCTGTTAAACGTTTATGCAAAAATAATAATGTTTATGTTGAATTGTTTCCGGATTGTTTTCAGGTGAAGGATTTACGGACGAGATCGGTGCTCCTCACAGGGTCCAGTCACAGTGATCTCTATAACCTATATTTTCCCTCAAATAAACCAGCGGTCTTCCATGCTTGTGTTCCCAATTCAGCTATCCTCCATCACATCCTCGGTCATCCGTCAAACAAAATTATGGCGTATCTTCAGTCACGTCATCACTTAGCTTCTAGTTCAACATTGTCAAAAGTTTGTGTCTCCTGTCAGTGTTCAAAGAGCCACAAACTTCCATTTTCGAGTTAGCATTTGCATAGTTCTAGGCCTTTAGAAATAATTTTTCCGATGTTTGGGGACCTGCCCCGATTAGTTCATTAGACGGTTTCAACTATTATGTCATTTTTGTGGATCATTTTTCACGCTATGTCTGGTTATATCCACTTAAACATAAATCTGATGTCTTTGGTGTTTTCACTGCATTCAAAACCTTAGTTGAGAAGCGTTTTAATTCCACCATCAATACCCTGTATATTCATAATGGTGGTGAGTTTCTCAAATTAAAAACTTTTCTGTCAACCAACGACATTTCTCACATAAACACTCCTCCTCACACGCCAGAACTCAATGGACTATCTGAAAGAAAACATCGACATATCGTCGAAACCGCAAGAGCTCTTCTACACCTAAGCAACCTACCGTCATCATTTTGGTTGTATGCCTTTCTTACGTCTGTTTATCTCATCAATCGTCTACCTACACCTCTCCTTAACATGACCACACCTTATGAACGCTTGTTCGGTCACCCCCCCTCGTACACCAATCTTCATTCTTTTGGTTGTCTTTGCTTCCCGTGGCTTCGTCCTTATACCTCAAATAAGCTTCAATCACGTTCTATACCTTGTGTTTTTATAGGATATTCGTTGTCTCAATTTGCCTATCACTGCCTTGACCCAAGAACCAATAGAGTTTATACGTCTCGTCATGTTGTGTTCATTAACGACCAGTTTCCCTATGAAACCCTCGTCCCTCCAATCACCAACCTGCCTCCTCCAACTTCTGTTCTGCCAACCGGTCCGTCTCACCAGCTTCTTCCTGTCCCCTCTGTGACTGTGCCTTGTGTGACTGCATCGGTCTTGCCCGCTACTTCTCCGCCACTGGAGCAACTTGTTGTTCCTCATGAACCCTTCACAAGCGTCACTTCATCACCAGAAATACCTACACACACCCAGCCCTCTGCACCTGATCCACCCGAACCACCACGCACCCACCGCATGACCACCCGTTCCTAAAACAACATCTACAAACCCAAAACTTTTGTCACCTCTAAACACCCGTTACCAAGCTTAGATGAACCCAGGACCATTACCCAAGCTCTAAAACTACCCCATTGGCGTGCTTCGGTTTCATCAGAATATGATGCCCTCATAAAAAATGGTACATGGACATTAGTACCTGCAACGACTGCAAAGCATATTATTGGTTGCACATGAATTTTCCGGACAAAACGGAATCCCGATGGGTCCATTGCTAGATACAAGTCTCGCTTAGTTGCCAAAGGTTTTGCCCAATGTCCAGGTATTGACTACAAAGAAACTTTTTCCCCTGTGGTTAAACATCAGACAATCAAGGTCATCCTGCTTCTCTCGCTTGCACACTCATGGCCATTGCACCAAATGGATGTGAACAACGCATTTCTCCAAGGTCATCTAACAGAAACAGTCTACATGAAGCAACCACCTGGCTTTGTACACCCATACTATCCAGATCATGTATGTCGACTTAAAAAGGCTTTATATGGCCTTAAACAAGCGCCTCGGGCTTGGTACCAGGAACTTCGGCAGTTTCTCATCTCATACGGTTTTGTTACAAGCACAAGTGACACTTCCTTGTTCATCTACTCACATGGCAATATTCTGATGTATTTTTTGGTTTATGTTGATGATCTGTTACTAACCGGAAATTCCGAGATTCACTTGCAGCGTTTCATATCCACCATCTCTACTAAGTTCTCATTAAAAAATTTGGGCACTCCTTCATATTTTCTGGGCATTGAACTGATTCCGACTAATGGTGGCCTATTTCTCTATCAACAGCGGTACATCCATGATCTACTAATTAAGTTCAATATGGCTGATTGCAACCCTTGCTCTACGCCACTATGTACATCGACTACTCTTCGACTCAATGATGGCTCGGCTTCTGCTAATCGAGGAGGGAATAAAGGAGCAGGTGCGGCAGTGTTGGGTGAAGTAGACTGAGAGGAAATCAAAGATGAGTATGGAAATTGATCATCGACAAATACGACATGACGTGAGGAATAAATTTGGTTCGAAGTCGGATCTAGGCAGAGGTAAGCAAACTGGGTGAGGGAGTAACCAAGAAAAATACAAGGTTTGGACCGAGGGTCAAGTTTGTGAGAAGTGTAAGGCCGCAACCAAGGAAAACAGAGACAACCGAAGGAGTGAAGATGTTTATAGGTGGGTGGACGACCAAAGAGTGTTTCAAACAGTGTAAGCATTTTTAAAATGGGGGTAGGCATACGGTTTATAAGGTAGACAGAGGTAAGAAACACATATGACCAAAATGAAGATGGAAGCCCACTATTATGTAATAGAGCCCTGGTAGTTTCGATAATATGTCGATGTCATCTTTCAAAGGAACCATTTAATTCGGGTGTGTAGGGAAGACTAGTGAGATGGGTAATACCATGACTCGATAAAAAAGGTTTAAGTTTAATAAATTCCCCACCATTATCGGTGTACAAGATTTTGATAGACATATTGAAAAAATTCTCAATAGCACATTTGAATTTTTCAAAGATGAACGATACATCTGATTTAAACTTAAGAGGATAGACCCAAATATATTTCGAGTATGAATCAACAAAAATCACATAATATTTGAAACCATCGAAAGAAGGAATTGGAGCTGGACCCCATACATCAGCAAAAATAATTTCAAGAGGTTTGGAATAATTTAAATGCTGAACGGAAAAAGGCAATTTATGACTCTTTGCACATTGACATGAGACGCAAACATCATAAGGTACTGGATGAGACTTGAATTTATGACGGAAGTGCAAAAATTGCAACACTTTATTAGCAGGATGTCCTAAGATATAATGAAGGGTGGTAGATAAAGGAACTCGAACTTGAAAGGCGGTTAGATTGTTGGAGTGAAGGGACAAGGTGTAAAGATCACTAGGGCATCGTCCTGTGAGGAGCACTGACCTCGTCCGCAGATCCTTCACCTGAAAGTGATCAGGAAACAATTCAATAGATAGGTTATTACGTGTACAGAGGCACTTGATAGATATTAAATTACTGCTAACATTTCGCACATGAAGAACACGATCAAAAACAACAAGTTTTGAATTAGAAGAGAGAGCGAAACTACCAGTGTTCGCTATCGACAGATTGTAACCATCACCGACTTGTAGTTGATCAGATCCAGAATATGGAGAGTGAACAGACAGATTGCAGAGGTCGTTTGTCACATGATGAGATGCACCAGAATCCAAAATCCATTGTCCAGGAGCTGACTGATTGGTATGGGCGAGGTGAGCTACTGGAGCCGACCGACTCGAGCCATGACGAAAGCGAGCAGGCCTTCCATGGAGTTTCCAACATGTTTTGGCAGTATGGCCAGGTTTCTCACAGTATTGACACAGGACAGATCTTTTTTCAGAAGTACTAGAGGAGTGCTGTTGTTTGGAGTGGCGCCCTGCATATTGATTCGGACGATTTCTATTGACAATATGCGCAGATGGAGTCGGGAGAGAATGCTGATCCAAAAGGCGAGCCTGACGATTCAGATAGTTTTCATGATCGATGAGTTTTTCGTGGAGCTCGGCAAAACTGATGGGAGATTCTCGAGCACGCAATGCTGCACTCACTTCCTTGTAATCGGCGGAAAGGCCATTGAGTGTATGTATGACCAAATCAGTGTCATCAACTGGTGAATGGATGATCGCAATTTCATCTGCGATAGTTTTAATGTGTTTCAAATAGTCAGAAATAGTAGAGTCACCTTTTTGAAGACAAATCAATCGTTCCTTTAACGACATTAACCGAGACCTAGACTTTCCGGCAAAAGTGCTTGAAAGCAAATCCCATGCTTGACGAGAGGTCAAAACCGACCCTAGCAGCGACACAACCGGCTGCGACACAGAGGTCAAAATAGCATGAAGAAGAAATTGATCTTGACGAATCCATAACAACTTATGTGGTCCATCCTCAGTGGGACATGGAGTTGATCCATCTACATAACCGAATAGATTATAGCCAAGGAGAAGAGCCCTGATTTGGACCCTCCAAGCAGGGTAATTAGATTCTGTCAGCTTGCCTTCAGATGAGATCCCAGTCTGAAAGACGATGACATTCCCTGGGAGTGCAGCACCTTGAATGGTGGTGGTTGAATCAGCTTCGATGGACATAATGGATAATCTGCAGAATCGGAAAAAAAATGCTGTTAAGCTTGTAAGCTCTGATACTATAAACAAACTGAATGTTTTCCGTAATGTGATGCTTTGATTTCATCTCAAGAGTGTTTAAATATACATCGGATGTACAAGAGATCTCAACAGAAAATACAGAGGATAAATATAAAGTACAGTGGATAAACACAAATTCAAGATAAGATTATGGAAGACTTGGTCTACGATTCTACTGTTCTATTATGCCCCCGCAAGATGAAGTCGCGACCAGCGATGCACATCTTGGACCTTAGTTGTTCAAATTTGCTCCGTGAAAGTGCTTTCGTTAGAGCGTCAGCAATTTGGTCATTTGTGGATATATGAGATACCTGAAGGGATTGCTGCTGAACTAGTTCACGAACGAAATGGTAGTCTAAAGAGATATGTTTCATCCGGGAATGGAACACAGGATTGGAACTCACATAGGTAGCACCCAAATTGTCACAGTAGATGCGTGGTGTAGTGGACAGAGGAACATGAAGTTCATGGAGAAGATTGCGAATCCATAATATTTCAGCAGCGGTATTGGCCACGGCTCTATATTCTGCTTCAGTGGAGGAGCGGGCAACAGTCCTTTGGCGTTTAGAACTCCAGGAAATAGGATTACCACCAAGATAGATAACATATGCAGAGGTGGAGAGTTTGGTATCAGCATCCCCGCCCCAATCAGCATCACTGTAGGCATGAATGGAAAGTTGTTTTGGCCGAGATAAAGAGAGACCGAAGTTATGAGTATGCTTGAGGTAACGAAGAGTCCTCTTCAGCTGTTGAAAGTGCAGTTCAGATGGCTGGTGCATGAATTGGGACAGTTTATTTATTGAAAAATTAAGATCTGGCCTAGTCAAGGTGACGTATTGAAGTGCGCCCAAAATGCTTCTGTATAAAGTGGCATCCGTAGGTGCCGAACCATCGTCCAATTTGAGTGAAGCAGAGGTGCATAGAGGAGTGGTACATGGGCTACAATCTGCCATACGGAAACGAGTTAATAAGTCATGAATATAACGCTGTTGTGAAAGGAACAAACCTCCGGGCGTAGGAATAATCTCCATTCCAAGAAAATAAGTCGGAGAGCCCATATTTTTTAGCGAGAAGCGACCAGAAATAGCTGCCAAAAAACGATCTAGATGAGAGGATGAGTTACCCGTGAGAAGAAGGTCATCAACATATACCAAAAAATACATCAGTATCCCGTCTTGATGAAATACAAATAGAGAGGAATCACTTCGACTTGTAACAAAACCATATTGGAGAAGGAAGCGACAGAGTTCCTGATACCATGCCCGTGGAGCCTGCTTAAGACCATAAATAGCTTTATGTAACTTACAAACATGAGTAGGACGGGCGGAATCAACAAATCCAGGTGGTTGCCTCATAAAGACGGTCTCGGAAAGCTGCCCTTGAAGAAACGCATTATTAACGTCCATCTGATGTAACGCCCAAGAATTTGCCAATGCCAATGAAAACACAATTTTAATAGTTTGATGTTTTGCCACTGGTGAAAATGTTTCGGTGTAATCAATACCAGAGCACTGACTATAACCTTTAGCAACAAGACGTGATTTGTAGCGCGCAATGGAGCCATCAGGATTGCGCTTAGTCCGAAATATCCACATACAACCAATGACATTACGAGCCTCATTAGCCGGTACCAAAGTCCAAGTGTGGTTCCTTTTTAGTGCTTCATATTCAGAATTAGCAGATTCACGCCATTGAGGAATTTTGAGGGCTTGGGTAATGGTACGAGGTTCATCTGTGTTGGGTAAGGGATGTTTGGTCACAGTGTACAACTTGGGTTTGAAGATGTTGTTCATACCACGAGTGACCATAGAGTGGGTGCGTTGTGGTGGGTCAGGAGGTGCAAAGGATACTGTGGTTTCAGGTGACTGGGCTATCGTAGGTGCTGGGGAGTCAGAGGGTCTCGTGGTTTCAGGTGAAGTAGATAATGTTGTTGGTGGTTGCTGGGTTGTAGGTGGGATGTTGGAAGGCTAGGATGTTGATTGAGGCTGCTGGGTAGTAGGTCTAACGGTAGAAGGTTGGGAAATTGATTGAGGCTGCTGGGTAGTAGGTCTAATGGTAGAAGGTACAGGCGCTGCAGTGGAGGGCGATGCTACCCCATGAGACTGTGCTAAGTGATCTATAGGAAGTAATAGAGGAGTGAACGAAGGAGCAGGTGCGGCAGTATTGGGTGAGGTAGACTGAGAGGAAATCAAAGATGAGTATGGAAATTGATCATCGACAAATACGACATGACGTGAGGAATAAATTTGGTTCGAAGTCGGATCTAGGCAGAGGTAAGCAAACTGGGTGAGGGAGTAACCAAGAAAAATACAAGGTTTGGACCGAGGGTCAAGTTTGTGAGAAGTGTAAGGCCGCAACCAAGGAAAACAGAGACAACCGAAGGAGTGAAGATGTTTATAGGTGGGTGGACGACCAAAGAGTGTTTCAAACAGTGTAAGCATTTTTAAAATGGGGGTAGGCATACGGTTTATAAGGTAGACAGAGGTAAGAAACACATATGACCAAAATGAAGATGGAAGCCCACTATTATGTAATAGAGCCCTGGTAGTTTCGATAATATGTCGATGTCATCTTTCAAAGGAACCATTTAATTCGGGTGTGTAGGGAAGACTAGTGAGATGGGTAATACCATGACTCGATAAAAAAGGTTTAAGTTTAATAAATTCCCCACCATTATCGGTGTACAAGATTTTGATAGACATATTGAAAAAATTCTCAATAGCACATTTGAATTTTTCAAAGATGAACGATACATCTGATTTAAACTTAAGAGGATAGACCCAAATATATTTCGAGTATGAATCAACAAAAATCACATAATATTTGAAACCATCGAAAGAAGGAATTGGAGCTGGACCCCATACATCAGCAAAAATAATTTCAAGAGGTTTGGAATAATTTAAATGCTGAACGGAAAAAGGCAATTTATGACTCTTTGCACATTGACATGAGACGCAAACATCATAAGGTACTGGATGAGACTTGAATTTATGACGGAAGTGCAAAAATTGCAACACTTTATTAGCAGGATGTCCTAAGATATAATGAAGGGTGGTAGATAAAGGAACTCGAACTTGAAAGGCGGTTAGATTGTTGGAGTGAAGGGACAAGGTGTAAAGATCACTAGGGCATCGTCCTGTGAGGAGCACTGACCTCGTCCGCAGATCCTTCACCTGAAAGTGATCAGGAAACAATTCAATAGATAGGTTATTACGTGTACAGAGGCACTTGATAGATATTAAATTACTGCTAACATTTCGCACATGAAGAACACGATCAAAAACAACAAGTTTTGAATTAGAAGAGAGAGCGAAACTACCAGTGTTCGCTATCGACAGATTGTAACCATCACCGACTTGTAGTTGATCAGATCCAGAATATGGAGAGTGAACAGACAGATTGCAGAGGTCGTTTGTCACATGATGAGATGCACCAGAATCCAAAATCCATTGTCCAGGAGCTGACTGATTGGTATGGGCGAGGTGAGCTACTGGAGCCGACCGACTCGAGCCATGACGAAAGCGAGCAGGCCTTCCATGGAGTTTCCAACATGTTTTGGCAGTATGGCCAGGTTTCTCACAGTATTGACACAGGACAGATCTTTTTTCAGAAGTACTAGAGGAGTGCTGTTGTTTGGAGTGGCGCCCTGCATATTGATTCGGACGATTTCTATTGACAATATGCGCAGATGGAGTCGGGAGAGAATGCTGATCCAAAAGGCGAGCCTGACGATTCAGATAGTTTTCATGATCGATGAGTTTTTCGTGGAGCTCGGCAAAACTGATGGGAGATTCTCGAGCACGCAATGCTGCACTCACTTCCTTGTAATCGGCGGAAAGGCCATTGAGTGTATGTATGACCAAATCAGTGTCATCAACTGGTGAATGGATGATCGCAATTT
The DNA here is from genome assembly GCA_025434745.1 of Erythroxylum divaricatum. Classification (NCBI taxonomy): domain Eukaryota; kingdom Viridiplantae; phylum Streptophyta; class Magnoliopsida; order Malpighiales; family Erythroxylaceae; genus Erythroxylum; species Erythroxylum divaricatum. The sequence goes on from JANTPM010470985.1 coordinate 9,367, forward strand.
CATCTGCGATAGTTTTAATGTGTTTCAAATAGTCAGAAATAGTAGAGTCACCTTTTTGAAGACAAATCAATCGTTCCTTTAACGACATTAACCGAGACCTAGACTTTCCGGCAAAAGTGCTTGAAAGCAAATCCCATGCTTGACGAGAGGTCAAAACCGACCCTAGCAGCGACACAACCGGCTGCGACACAGAGGTCAAAATAGCATGAAGAAGAAATTGATCTTGACGAATCCATAACAACTTATGTGGTCCATCCTCAGTGGGACATGGAGTTGATCCATCTACATAACCGAATAGATTATAGCCAAGGAGAAGAGCCCTGATTTGGACCCTCCAAGCAGGGTAATTAGATTCTGTCAGCTTGCCTTCAGATGAGATCCCAGTCTGAAAGACGATGACATTCCCTGGGAGTGCAGCACCTTGAATGGTGGTGGTTGAATCAGCTTCGATGGACATAATGGATAATCTGCAGAATCGGAAAAAAAATGCTGTTAAGCTTGTAAGCTCTGATACTATAAACAAACTGAATGTTTTCCGTAATGTGATGCTTTGATTTCATCTCAAGAGTGTTTAAATATACATCGGATGTACAAGAGATCTCAACAGAAAATACAGAGGATAAATATAAAGTACAGTGGATAAACACAAATTCAAGATAAGATTATAGAAGACTTGGTCTACGATTCTACGGTTCTATTACCAGGGTGCCTCCCTCTTATATGATATATATCTTATTAAATTTGACATTTTTTAATAATTGAACCTAACAAATAATTCTGTTTCACATCCAATTTGATTGAAATTAAATTAGGTACAACTGACATGTTAAATTTTTGGATAATAGTTCAGTTGTGATAAAAAAAATTTTCAGTGAAACTCTTGGGTAAAGTGGAACTCTCAATACTTTAAGCGAGTGGTAATAACATAAGAGTGGTGTGTGTGTGTGGCATTTGGAGGGACGTGCGTGCATTAAATGTGTAGTGAGTATTAAAGTAAAGATGGTGTGTGTGCATTAAACGTGCAGGTGAGTGTGTGTGCTGAATAATAAGTGCTGATGCAGTACACGTTTTTAATTAAGAAAGCTGAAGGGTTTTAGTTATTCATATATACGTGAACTGCGAAAGTGGCTGGAGCTTGGAAGACAGCCGAATAACGTTGGGTGGGAGTGAAGCCACGATGAAGGGAGCTACGGTGTAGTGCGTTAGTAATAGCTACAATGAAGTGGGTTAGCCCTATGTTTCATTCAAGAGTTCTTCATCTGGGTAACATGATGTTTTTGTGAGAACAACACTGTGAGTTTCATCAATTGTCTATACTTTCATATGATCTAATTGAAGCTGTTAAATTTAGATAGATCGTTTCAATTGAAGAATTATTTCAGAGGAGTGAAACTCATCGAGAGGCTTGTTTTTTATCTCCAGTGTATTTGTATTTGTTTTTAGTTATTTTAATCACCTGAGTTATTCGTTTAATTATCTTTATTGTTAAACAGTGAGTATAAATCCTCTATTGAGGTTAGTATAAGGCGGTTATACTATTGGGTGTGAAATTCTTTCACAGGAAGTGAGATTGAGAGATAATGTCAAGAGTTGAGTGGTGTCGACTCAGTAAAGCCTTGGGTAAAACTATTGTACTTCGGTGAAAATGATTAAGTTGGGTGAGGGTCTCGCAGACGTAGGTAAGGTGTAGCGAACTGCGTTAACAAATTTTTAGTGTTTTTATTATTTCGGTTTTGCTTGCTTTTATTTTGTTCGTGTCAAAGAAGTTTACGAAAAGTTTGTAAAACACTTAACATTTTGTTTTTTCAATTGATATCAGAGCAAGGTCACAAATTCAGAACTTGGTAGCAAGTTGGTACAGATCCTAGTTTCACAAACATGGTCATAAGAGAAGGAGCATCGATTATCAGGCCACCACTGTTTGACGGATCTAACTATCTTGCATGGAAATCACGGATGAAAGTCTTTATTCAAGCTCAAGGCACGAGAGCTTAGCATTCAGTAGTACATGGGTGGTCGCATCCAATAATCACTAACGATAAAGAAGAGACAATTCAAAAAGATCCATCTGAATTGACAAGAGCATAAAAAGAAAGTTTACTTGGAAATTCACAAGCAATGCTTGCGATTTTCAATGTTGTTGATGAAGGACTCTTCTCAATGATATTAACCTGTGAATTGGCTAAAGAAGCATGAGATATGTTGCAGACTATTCATAAAGGATCCAAATATGTGATAGCATTAAAACTACAGATATTAGTTGTGAGATTTGAAGAACTGAAGATGAATGAAAATGAGACTATTGGAGACTTTCATAAAAGATTGCGCTATATAACGAATCAGGCAAATCAACTCAGGAAGAAATATTTCAATCTGAAACTAGTTAAGAAGACGTTGAGATCACTACCTTCAAGATTTATTCTGAAAATTGCAGCAATCGAGGAGGCTCATAACATCAATGATTTGTCACTAGAGAAGGTAATTGAAATTCTTACAAATTTTGAAATGAATTTGTTGAGAGACAATCCAGAGAAGAAGAAAGGATTAGCATTGTAAGCTGAGATTGGTAAATTTGTGAATGAATTAGAAGATGAATCCGATGATAATGAAGATGTGGAGCTATTAACATGAGAGTTTAGTAAGTGGCTAAAGAGAGTAAAAAAAGACGAATTTGAGTTTAGACAAAACGATGAGAGCTCATCAAACAACAACCTTAAACAAGCCAAAACTCAAAAGGGAGAAAGAAAGGTAAAGAGAATTCAATGTCATAAGTGTTAAGGCTTCGGACATGTTCAAGCGGAGTGTGTTAATACCACGAAGAAGAGAAAAGAAAAATCCTATACAAACACTTTGAGTGATAAAGAATCCGGAAGTGAAGAAGAAATAATAAATGGTGCTACGTTGGTTGCCTTACATAGCAAAACTTCAGTTACTTGCTTAACAATAATTAAGAAGGAAGTAACTGAAGACCAAAAAGAGAAAAAATCAGAAAATTTCGAAAACAACTCATCTTAAGACCTATGATCAGATTATGACAGTGATGGAAGTGGCCTAGGTGACAAAAGGGAAAATATTTAAGAGGCTTACGAATTAATGTACAAAAAATTAGAGAAAATATGTAGAAAAAATGAAAGATTAAAGGAATAGAACCTCTCCATGGAGAACTCCATCCAAGAGTTAGAAACGAAATTGACATTGACATCAGATGAGCTTGGTGAAGCTATAATGAAATTGGTAAGTACTGACAGGGGATTGAGAATGTTGAATGGAGGCATAGAAAAACTAGATAAGTTAATAAAAATTGGTAAGGTTAACGGGGATCTTCAAGGCATTGGTTATAAGGGTGAATGCTCTAAAATAAATGAGGAGAAAAACAATGTCCAGAACTATCCAAGAAGAAGAAACATCGAGAAAGAATTGAAGATTTGTATTGACGTGTCATTTTTGTGAAATTATCGGGCATATAAGGTCGAGATGCTACAAGATGTTACAATTGATGCTTCAAAGAGGTCAAACCTAAACATCTAGACACTCTCCATTAAATTTCCAACAACATCCCATGGTATCGAAGCAAACTTGGATTAGAAAGGGTCAAGTACAAGCACAAAAACGTAGTAAAAGAAAAAACAAGAAAATGTACAGATTCACAGTTGGTTATTGTCTATGAAGTAACTGGTCAAACAAAGGACAAGTCAGTTACTTCTAAAGAAGAAATCAATGATCGAGATAATGTGACGAGGAATAAGCCCAGGTTTAAGATTCTTCGAGGAGCACAGGGACAATGCACTTTATATTTTTGAAGTATTATTTTGTGTTGTTAAAAACAAAAAAAAAACAAAACCAAAAAAAGGAAAGTTTTTTTTGTTCTTTAATTTTATGTTGCTATTATCTTCTCATCCTTTTTGTAGTTTGCATTGTGACTTTTATTTAGTTCCACCGAAGACTCCTCAGCTCTATCATTAGTATGGATCTCTCTCGAGTATCTCTCTCTCTCTTTTGGGCATATCTCTTAGTGTTTTGAATGGTGATAATTTGTCTTCTTGGCGTGCTTATAATTCTTCCTTGGGTATGATTATGCATTTTGATACTGTTTTGTCCTAAGGGGGAGACATCAGATTGTTTATAGTGAATGTTCCATTCATGGGGAGATTTTAAGATATATACGTGACTATTCGTCGTGTTTTTTGACATCTTTTGTCCCAAGGGGGAGGAATTTGAATGATTGGATAACTTGATGTTCTTTGGAACTTGATGTTTGATTAAGGAGGAGTATTTGTCATATGGATTGTGCATTTGATTTATATGTCCAATTATGTTATTTAGGTGGAGTTTCATATTTGAGACAAATAATGC
>JANTPM010471184.1:0-13717 GCA_025434745.1 Erythroxylum divaricatum
AAAGAAGTTTCAATTTCTGACTTTGCAAGCTTCAATTTCTGACTTTCTTTCTTTTCAAAAAAAAATTTCTGACTATCTTTGAGCCAATATTCAACACCCTGATTATTGGAATTATGTCATAGAAAACATAAACAACTTGGAGAAAGTAGCTATGAAACGTACAAATGGTGACTCGTACGAAGATCTTAGCTTTGTTGAATTCGGATGGGACGATAAATATGCTGGGATAAATGTCTTGGTCTCCAAGGTGATGATCTTGAAACATAATTTGTCTTGTCACAACTATTTTATGATATAGGTTTTGAGATTTTTCTAATTCTCCTTCATTTTATTTGGTAGTTCCTGTTGCCTAATAATTCCATTTCCAGTCCTTTCATTCCTGATGCAGAAAAGTTTACATGTACTGTGTTGCCTGAATCACCAACTGTATCAGTTTCCTACTCTCCGGGTAGTTTTCTCTTAACAATTGTGATGATCATTCAAAACCCTTATTCCAAAATTTAAGATTTTGAGTTGCATGGTCCCATAACAGCTTATTAAAGCATTTAAGATTAGTAAATGACCGTTTAGATCAACAATAAATTAATAGTTAATATTGCATCTTAGTGACATTTCAGGATCTCCATTATCAAATTCAAAAACATTAATAAGATTTAGTAAATGAATATGATTTAAATTTATAAATTAGATTTGAATTGATCAAATTTAAATTAATATGTTAATTTTAATGAGTTTGATTGAGTTTTAAATTGCACCTTTAAGAGATCAATCCATTACCAATGAGGTAAACCCCTTACCATCCCTTATAAAAGCCATCTAATCCAAGTTACATTATGAAACTTTCTATATTGTAGGTGGGCTCCTATTTAAAAATGGTGGAAGTAACCTGCAACACATGACGGCTATATCATTTCTTGTTTTCAACTATTCTAGTTACGTGAATAAAACAAACATTCAGATTCAGTGCGGTAATGTCAGTATAACTCCAGCCAGGCTCATCCAATTTGCAAGAGGCTAGGTACACTGTTAAACACCTAACTTAACCAACCGACATTGTTGCTTCTTCAATGGGGTAGCAGCAAGTAAATCTTGTTGTTCATGCAGGTGGATTACATACTAGGTAGCAACCATTTGAAGTTTGAACATGTCTTACATGGTGGGATATGGCAAGCGTTTTCCTCAGAGAATACATCACCGTGGCTTGTCGTTGTCGTTCGTCGTTCAACACCCGAACCGCATTGATTGCCAAAGAGGGACTCCATATTTTTAGAGCAATGATCCCAATCCAAACTTGCTAATAGGCGCTGTGGTTGGAGAACCCGACAATAAAGATGATTATAATGGTTCGAGGCTAGACTTTGTATACTTAGAGCCAACTACTTACATTAATGTTCCTCTTGTTGGCCTTTTAGTTTACTTTACATCACATCTTTCAAATTTGACAATTATGTAAATGACGCATTTGATGATAAAATTATTTGTGAATTGAAAATTATCTATGTACATTAAATAATTAAATTTGATTGACAAATAGTTGTTTAACCAAAGAAAAATTGTTTAGAAGAAGATGGAGATAAATAATGTATGATAAAAAAACAAATATATGAATTGGTGGCAATTAGAATAAATTGAAATGTATAGTTATATTAATTAATAATTATGCATTTAAAATAAATTATTAAATAAAAAATAGACAAATAAATTTGAAAAAATTCAAAATCTTTTAAATTTTTGAATATTTTCTTATAATTTTTAATTTTTAAGAATTTTTTTCTTAAACTTCAATTAAAAAATAAGACGAAACATACACAATATTAACATCGTATATAAATAATCAAATATCACTAACATGATAACTCAACTTCAGTCTTAAATTTGACTTAGATTAGTTAAATTCAATTTAAATTAATAATTTTAAATAAATTATAATAAACAATTAATTTGAGTTAAATTTAAAAGTTAAACAGAATCTTTTGTATAACATTTATGTTGTATATGTTTAATTATTATTTTTAACCGAATTCTAAAAAACACTTTTCTCAAAAACTAAAATTTACAAAAAATTTAAAAAGATTGACCTTAATGCAATAGCCATGTCAATGTTATGAATAACGGACCAAACTTGGTACCGAATTAGGTTCTAGTACGGTACTATATTAGTATTGGTTAATACCAAGTACCGTTTCGGATAATTTTTTAAATTTATAAAATAGTTCCTGAATTTTTTAAAAAATTACAAAATAGTCCATTGTCATATTGTATAGTTGTACTGTATATTTTTAACCTTATAGGAGGGAGGGTGGGAGAATTTTGGAAAAAAATCTCCCTATTTTTTAAAATTTCTAATACCGACTAGTATTTGGTACCATTCAAAATGGGCAGATACTGACCGGTATTTAAACCTAATACGACCTACCCTTTGTTTCGTACCAGTATCGACCGGTATTCGTGTCACTGATCCATCCTATGGTTGTTAAAAATCTTGAGAATTAGTAACATTATTCCACTCACTACACCTTCCTCGATATTAACGTACATTATCACATCTTCACACAATCTGTTAATTAATCCGCTATAATTAACCTTTATTTTTTCCTAAGATCAAGAACATTAATGATGTATATTATTATGTTGATTTATTGCTTTAACTAAAGACATCTATAGTGTATAAATAGGAGTATGTACATCTCATTTGACACACACACATATAGAGTTCTTCTTCAATTCTTCCTTCATTCTCTATTTCCACATGGTATCGAAACCTCCTTTGTAACAAAAGGAGTCAAAACTCTTACCTTTTCCATTCTTACTCTTACACATTTGGCTTTTGCATTTTGGGTTCTTAAATATGCTCCCAAAATAATTTGTTATACACCAAGTTATTTCTCGTCTTTTGCAGATCACAATGGTGTAAATCTTGTCAGAAGAAACTGCCACACGTGCCTACTGATATATATTTTATTGTTAATACATTTAATCATTTACATTTAGCGATTAATGATACAAAAATGAGTCGAAAGCACTACATTTGGGCCATTTTTCGAAGATCAATACTCACTTGTCTTTATGAAGTGAGACAAAAAAATAAAAGAAAAGAAAAATGAAGATATGAAGAAAAGAATGTGAGGTGCATAGATTATGGTGAGGAGCAAAGCATGCAATAGGTGGATAAATGTGGAACAAAACAACAGCATGAAGGCATTATTGCAAGCTTAAAATGACATGCAAGCAGCTGGAAAAAACGAAGTTGGAAAGTAGGAGCAGTCCAGCCAAAACGTAACACCAAATGAGGAAACATAAGTAATGACATCTATCTAAGCAATGTCCAAAACATCAACGTGTGTGAAGAAAACACATGCATGATAGACAACAAAACAAAGGGTGGATACAAGAGGAAAACGCATGCAAATATAAGAGTCCAAAATGCATCCAACATGAAGTTAGACGCAGACGTATAGGGATTGTTGAAGCGTGAATTAAAACTAGATAAAAGATGCATGAATAAAAAGGACACATGGGTAGGTGGTGAACTAGTACAAAACGACGGCCAAGAGACGTGAACCAGGAGACACTGATGTAGTCACAAAGAATGTTGGACAAAACGCTAGAAGGATGCGTTAAACGCTTGATGGAAATGTAGTAAATTTTTGCGTTTAATGAAAACGCAAATGATAGCAGCATTAGGTTAGACAGAACAGAGAAGAGAGGGGGAAGGCAGAGAGAATAGAACAGTAGCATGAGAAGAGAAGCGATCTTCGTTTTTACAGGCGTTGTCTCATAAAAAAAGAATATAAGTTGTTCTTCGAACAGTAGGGTTTTCCTTAGGGAGTCTTTGATTGGGGATGGAAATAGGGGCTAAGCTTGATCTTTTTACCCATGGAAGGTTAAATTCCCAATACCGATTTAGAGATGACATCGACGTCGATGACTCTGGTTAAGTGTATTTCATATTTTTCTTTTTTCTTTAATTCTCTCGTTAGAAATTGATTGTGTTATTTTATATTAATTGATTTGTGTTTTGTGTATGGATAATCGAATTTTTGTTATTGTTCGATTATTTGTCTATGAACCCATTAGATATTATGAAAAGATGATTTTAATTTGTTTCATTGAATCGTTTATTTGTAAACCCACTGTTAGAATTTCGATATAATCTGTAATTGTTATGTTGAAATTCATGTGTAGCGACTAATAGTTCGTAATCATTAAGGATACATGAACTAGGTTAAATGACGCATCATATGTGGTTGTTGCCTTTATTAATCGGTTTTTTTAATTTCTAATGCTACTGCTTAATTAACTTTAGATATTGTATCCTAGGTTATTCGGTGGTTAAGTTTAATTAACGATCGTATCTTGATTAAATATTATTTAAGAGAAAACTCTAGTTAATTATTAATCCACGATTAATAGTTGCTATGAGAGATTTAAGAACAACAAATCAAATAAATATACTTAATTAGAGTGTAGGTCGATATTGAACTAAAGAATCAGGTGCCTACCAAATTTTCCATTTTATCATTTTTTGCATGTTTTCTTTAATTTGTTTTTATTAGTTTAGTTTCATTTTATTTTCTAGATCCACCCCCAAAAACCTAAACACTGATTAATCATCTCAAAAATTTTACACGAACTTTATATGGGATCTACCTAGACTCACCACTACTATGGTAGTAGTCTATTTATTTTATTTTAACTAACGTAATGACACGATTATCAATTTTGGTATTGTTGCTGGGGAGTGTGGTGTTTTAGTTTTAGTTTGTGATTTATTTTTTTTTTGTATATATTTTTTTGTAATTGATTTCTTTTCAGTAATTTCGTGATCCTTTCATTTTTCTATTTCGTGCTTGTAATTTTTTTTTAAAAAAATCATGAACGAAAGTAATTTCTTTTATAATTCATATTCTTAATCCTATAACAATGTTTGGACTGATCAACCTAACTTTTGTTATGGATAGGATAATCATCAGAATTACTTCCATAATAGTTTATAAGACACACAGTAATTCTCGTTTACACCAAAAACTTCTTGCCAAAATTCAAGTACAGGTCTGAAAGAATTGATGAATGTTGTGATTGCTAATAATCTACAATTTCATCAGAGCCTACAACAGCAGTTACAATAGTTCCAGCAGGAAATGAGGCACATAACGTCTAGAAACGAAAACATGGCAAGTCAAATAGGTGAGATGGTAGCAATGATCGACTACTTAGAATTACAAATATAAAAGGAGCAGTCATATCAACCCGAGGTGTACCTAATGAATGTTGGAAAGAATGATTCAAAGTTAGTTAGAATTTTTTAGTTGTTAAATAAATTTCAAAATCTGCGCCTCTATTTTCAATTTGTTTGTTTAAATTATATCTATTATTTTTCTACACCTTTTCAGATGATTTGTTGTGGTGTAAAACCTATTTATAGGCTAGTTATTTTCATCTTAAAGTATGTCAATAATACAAGCAAATTTAGTCCATTCCTTTTCTAGTCTATTTCTTTACTATTTTTTCTACATTTTTAATTATTCCCAACTTCCATTATGGTATCAGAGCTTTAGATCATTTAGAGGCTATGAGATTGAGTGAGAAAATATAAAAGTAAAGTTCCCATGGCTGTCAGCTATTTAAACAATTATCTCACCCCAAAGTTTTAATAGTGAAAATTATCTTGTATGGGCTGTTAAGATAAAAGCTCATTTAAAAGTCTTAGCTTGCGGCAGTGGGTAGAAAATGAAACAGCTAAGGATATGTTGAAAGAATAATGACTTGTGAAACAACTAAGGAAGCTTGGAATATGATGAAAGAATTATATCAAGGCAATGAAAGAATAAGAAGGATGTAAATCTTAAATCTGAAATGAGATTTTGGGACTTTGAGTATGAAAGAAAAAAAAGACTATACAAGAATATTCTAATCGGTTGATAAATGCGGTGAACAAAATTCAACTGTTGGGAAGATTTACCTGATATCAATATTGTAGAGAAAATGCTTATAAGTTTGCCTGAAAGATTTGAATCTAAAATTTTATCTCTTGAAGATTCAAGAGATATCAGTTAAATAACTTTACCAGAATTGATTAATGCTTTGCAGGCATAGGAGTAAAGAAGAGCTATGAGAAAAGCGGGAATTGAACAGATAGTTGAAGGAACTTATTTAGCTAAAGTTGCAAAGGGAAAAGGAAAAATTCCTCAGTGTAACCTTTGCAAGAAACCTGTTCATGAAGAGGAATATTGTTGACACAAAGGAAAGCCTCAATGCTATATATAGCTGCAAAAGATTTGGTCATCTGCAAATGAATTGCATATTTTAAAAAGAAAAGCATGTAAATTTGGTTGAAGTGGTTGAAGAAAAAAACTTTTTTTTGAATTAATTGAGAGAAGTGCTTAACAATGGAAAGATGATGAGAAGTGCATCAGACAGTGAAGAGATGTGCTTCACAAATAAGAAATTTGGAGAGACGTACTCCATGGAGTTTGAATTTTCTACAACTTTGAATCAAGGGAGAATGTTAGAAAGAATGATTCAAAGTTAGTTAGGGTTTTTTAGTTGTTGAATAAATTTCAAAATCTGCACTTCTATTTTCAATTTGTTAGTTTAAATTATATCTATTATTTTTCTGCATCTTTTTAGATGATTTTTTATGGTGTAAAGCTTATATATAGGCTAGTTATTTTTTTTTGTCTTGATGTGTGTCAATAAAACAATCAAATTTAGTCTATTCCTTCTTTAGTTTATTTCTTTACTTTTTTATATATGTTTTTACTATTTCAGACTTCCATCAATGGATGTTAATGTGGAAAACTTATAGAGTGATGAAGAGCTTGAAAATTTTAAGGGCAATTCTCAACGAATTGCTTATGTCGAAAAACTTAAGGAGGAGCTCGAGGTAGAAAAAGCTATATCTTATAGCTCGAAGGTAAAAACAAAGTTTATAATTATTGTTGAGACTGACTCTTTACCTTTACCTAGTAGATTAGAGGAGTTAAATGAAGAAGAAAAAGGCAAAGAGACTTTCGAAATATTTCTAAAATGTATGAACTCAGTCGAGATTGTGAATCTGAGGATATGAATGATGCTAAATGATAATGATGATCAACTAAGATCCTATCTAAAACAATCTCGTGTGGAAGTGGTGTTAATTATAATACCAGAAGATCATAATTTTGTCATGTGAGAAAAATATGGAGTCGAGCCAGTGACTCTAAACCAAGGCGCTTCTTAGGAAGTAATCCAAAGGAAGTAAATTTCTTTTCTTTACATTTTCACATTTCTTTTTATGTGTATATGTGTTCTTTGTTGGTTAATTTCTTGCTTGTTTTAAATTTTCAATCAAAATAAGAGAAATTAAAAAAAAACAAAACAAACATTTTCTCATTTTTTGTTACTTCTGAGATTATATAATCATGATTAGAGTGTGAAATGATTACAAAATTTTATAACAACTTTAGCATGTATTTTTACTTTTGTGATTGGTCGATAAGTATTATCTTTAGAAGAGTTGCGACTAGTGGTAGACAAAGCCAATGAGATTTTGAGTCTTATTTGACTAACACATTTATATCAATCTTATTGCCTTTTGATAATGTGTGATCTTCATGATATGTACATCTTGATTGTGCCGTAAATTTGTATTCGAGATCACATTTTTATTACATGCATTAAAATGAAAATGATTAGACATTCTTTATTTTTCTGAACTACATTAACCAAATAACCTACTCTATTGACATGATTTTTTCCTTGGTAACCCTCTTTGGGCTTTATATCTTTCTTTTTATATCAACCATATTACATGCTTTATACTTAACCAGATATCCTACCCAAGCCATAAAGAAATAGAACATTTGTGATTGGTGAGTTTGTAGATGTACAAAAATGTAAGTGTGGAGATGTACATATGTGTGGATTAGTTAATGTTGTAATTTTTTGTTATGTCTGTAGCTTATTTTGATTTTTATAAGGAAAAGAAAGAAATAAAGAAAAGAGAAAAGCAAAAAAAAGAGAAAAGAAAAGAAAATGAAAAAGAAAGAAAGAAGAAAAAATGAAATTCTTTTTGTTTAAATAAATTTATCAAGGAAGAAATGAATATGAGTTTGTAAAGTTATTCATAATTAATGCGTTTTCTTAGAGTTGTAATGAATGTGTTATTTGAGTATGTTAAATATGAGGTAGATGACTTGAAAAGTTCACTCTTAAATATGAGGTAGATGACTTGGAAAGTTCACTCTTGTGGTTTTAAAGTATTGTTGGCATAAATTATATGAGTAATTCTTTTGGATTGGTATATGCTTCATTTAGTTTGTGCGTAAGAGCTGAAATGAGTTGTGAAATATAAAAGTTGTATTTGTCGTAACTAACGGTAACCAGTCTTTTATAAGTGTTAACTTGTGCACTTGATGTCACATTAAGTGTTGTTTTGTTTCACTAATACTTTAAGTTTTGGGGGGATATTAATGTATATTATCACATCTTCACACAATCTCTACTTAGTCAACTAATCCACTGTAATTAACATTTATTTTTGCCTAAGATCATGTACATTAATAATGTATATTATTATGTTAATTTTGTTGCATTAACTAAAGACACGTGGAGTGTATAAATAGGAAGATGTACATCAGATTTCTTCTTCAATTCTTCCTTCATTATCTATTTCCACACTCGATGTGGTGTTTCACGAAATTTGTCCCTTTATCTGACATCATGAAAGCTTACAATTCCACCTACTGCTTAGAGCCGTTAAAACAGCTCACAAGTGACACTTAAAGACAGAAAATTAAGAACACTTGGAAACGAATATGACAGTAATCACAAGTTTAAAACGAATACATGCAAGTACAATGACAAAATTATTCTCATCTTTTTCCTTTGATTTGATACAATCAGTGTTCTCCTGCGCACGATATTCCGGCAATTATTACTTTACATATTATCTTCAAGCTTTGGGTATGATTACGTATTTTGATGAGTTGGGATGAAGCAATATCTAATTATTTTAAGTATTTAATCCCCATATTAAGAATCTGTATAGAAAAGGAATTGAATGTCAAAAGGTATGGAGATAAAATGACGATTCTGCTAATTATAGAAAGAGATCAGGGAATGGTTTGATTCTATATATTGATGATATGACTCAGGATTAAATTTGTTTTCGTGGGCAAAGCAAAGAGAAAAGATGGGTCACAAGTGCGTGACTCTACTAATCTTGTTTTTAGGGTTTATAGGAGTGAGAGGCACAAGCAAAGTTGATTATGGAGAGGCATTGTCTAAATGTATACTGTTTTTTGAAGGCCAAAGGTCAGGGAAGCTACCTTCCACACAAAGGATGAGTTGGAGAAAGGACTCTGGTCTAAAAGATGGCTCTGATATTTCTGTAATCACCACCTCGATTCAAGCTTAAGCTTCTTTAGATCTTACCTTAAATTGCGTCCCTTCGTGAACTAACGTAGAGGATTTAAAACCCTTTTTGTTTGACAGATGAATTTGGTCGGTGGATACTATGATGCCGGTGACAATGTTAAGTTCAATTTTCCCATGGCGTTTACGACCGCCATGTTGGCTTGGAGCCTTGTGGAATTTGGTAAGTACATGGGCTCCGATTACGGGCACGCCGAGGATGCTCTCCGGTGGGGTACAGATTATCTGCTTAAGGCCACGAACATCCCTGGCACGGTTGTTGCCGTCGTCGGTGATCCCAACAGGGACCACAGTTGTTGGGAGAGACCAGAAGACATGGACACTTTGAGAACATCTTATGTTGTTAACCGAACACACCCTGGCTCCGAGGTTTCTGCTGAGATTGCGGCCGCTCTGGCGGCTGCTTCCATTGTGTTCAAGGAAACTGATAAGACATACTCGGACCACCTTGTTGCAAGGGCACTTCAGGTATTTCTGCTCTCTCTTTTTTTTTTGTAAATTTAATGAAAAAAACAATGTATATATTGTCTAACAAAATTTACTAAATCATGGTTTCATTAATAAGTTATTCAATATGTTGTCTGGCACTATTTTATAATTGTATAAATATTGTTATTAGTTTTATGAGTTTTATTTGAAAATAATCTGATAAATTTACGTATTATTGAACCCGATTTTAACGAGATTTTTATTGAATTATTATTATATAAATATCATTGACACAATTCAATTTGGAAGGATATTTTGAAGTACTGGATTTTGAAAAAAAAATGTATGAAATTTGATGCTATTTCTAAGCAATACATGTCCCAAACTTCCAAATTTTATTGTTTTAGTTAATATTATTTTTAATATAAAAATGATCTATGTAATTTTGATTTAATATTTGATTTTCTTTGAATAAATTATTTAAAATACTAAAATTTTAATAATTTATTAAATATATCTCAACTTTATTTTATTAGCATTATTCAAATATGTTTTATCATATTTGATCTTGTTTTTAATTTTTATGATTTTTAGAATTTTCAACATTTATATGATTACAAATCATAATTTTCTAGTTAATCAAATATTTTAAAAAAAGTTAACATAATTTTAAAAATTAACAATTTACATAATTAAATTCCTTGCACTAATTTTTATAAGAGGCGATATATAATGTTCAAAAACAAAAGTTGGGTTCATTTAATATTTTATTTATAGTTTAAAATATTTGATATATATTTTTTTTACTTGATTGAATAAAAGGTCTTTGCCTTCGCGGATAGGCATCAAGGATCTTATAAAGCAAGTGTTGGGGAAGCTGCCTGCCCATTTTATTGCGATTATAATGGCTACTGGGTATGCATGAGATGAGAAAGCTATTGACTTGGTTCATCTTAATCAATTCTCTGATACTGCCAAATCTTACTAACGACTTTGATTCAGGACGAACTGGTCTGGGGAGCAACTTGGTTGTACAAGGCAACCGAGGATAGCAAGTACTGGAACTATGTTACAACCAACACAAAATTCCTGAAACCCCTTTACTCAAGACACATAAATGGCATGGAACATAAAACAGTATTTAGCTCTGGTGAATTTGGATGGGATGCGAAAGACGCAGGCATTAACGTACTTGTTGCCAAGGTAATTGATTCCTCAGGCTCCTTGTTGCCATGGTGATTCCTTTCAGATCCATCTGATTTTTCTTTTTTTCCTGCCAGATCCTGAAACGTAATCCTGAGGCTGAACAATTTATTCAGAAAGCTGACGATTTGGTCTGTTCCGTTTTGCCTGAATCTCCAACCAAATCTGTCACGTATTCCCCAGGTACGTAACATAGCCTGAGTTCAACTAATTATTAAAAAATATATATTAGATCAAACAATAAGAGTTCTTAAAACATTATTAAGATCAAATTTACTACGGATTAGTTATATCGAGTTCGTTGATTTCGATCCGGCAATTCGATTGCCATTTTTGTCTTGTCAGGTGGGCTTCTATTCAAATCAGGATCATCTAACATGCAACATGTAACGTCTTTATCCTTTCTTCTCCTAGTTTACGCCAGCTTCTTAAGACATGCTAATAGAGTAGTTTACTGTGGGAATTTGGCCGTGGAACCGTCGAGTCTCGTAGCCGTAGCCAAAACTCAGGTGGACTATATTTTGGGGAAGAATCCACAGGGAATGTCGTACATGGTTGGATATGGAAACAAGTTTCCTCAAAGAATCCATCACCGGGCATCGAGCTTACCCTCTGTGGATGATCATCGTGATCAATTTGGGTGTCATGATGGGAATTCTTTCATCTTCACTAAGAACCCTAACAAGAATGTTCTGGTAGGGGCAATCGTTGGAGGACCTGATGAAAATGATAAGTATATTGATAATCGTCTCAATGTGTCTCAATCGGAACCTGCTACATACATGAATGCTCCTCTTGTCGGAGTTTTGGCCTTTTTTAAAGAATCTACAAAGTACTATTACTAGGAGTTGAAATCGACTCTTAGTGGGGGCCAGGAATTTGTTCAGTTCTATTCCTTAATTTTTGTGCTTGTGCAGGAAGAACGATACATTTTTTAATTTTTATTATTATCAATATTTTAAAAAACACACAAGAAGCTAAACCGATAAGGCAAGATGTTTAAGGTTTAAAATGTTCGATCAATAATAGACCATCATAAAATTGACTAAAGATGCAATAAAATTAAAAAATTTAAAATACGATTAAAAGATTTTTTTTACCCATCAAAGAATTTGTAGTTTAATTAAAAAAGATATTGTTAAATAAAAATTAGTTAATTTATTTCAAATTATAAAAATTTATTACTTAATAAAAATTGACTAATTAATTAGTAAATTGAACAATTTTTAATAATAAGAATTATTAAAATAAATCGAACAAAAAAATTAAAAACTGAACAGAAAAATTTGACTATTCAAGCTTTTAACGGTTGAACCGTTAATCGGTTAACTTTTTTAATCATTGATTATTATCACAATTTTAACTAAATGACCTTATTATTTCAATATGTCTCCTAGTCAATAAAGTCGTCTAATAAAAGTATTGTGCGTCTCTGGTCATTTTTTGTTTGCCTCTTACATACTTTAAGGTTATGGTTCTGCTAACAATTTGTGAAGGATCGGAGTACCAAGCGGATCCTCCTATGCGGAACAAGTGATTTAGGCCTTTACAAATTGAGTGGCACTCTTTATCAACAGAATAATCCAGCTATTCTTGCTTACCTGGTCACGTTGGAAAGTTGACATGCTCGCCTTGGTCATCCAAATTTTCAAATTGTTCGCAATTTAATTCGTCAATTTCTTTTACCATGTTCTTCTTCTAAATTGTCTTCTATTACGTGTTCTTCTTGTTGTTTAGGCAAACTTCATAGGATTTCTTTATGTTTAATTCATAATAGCAGTTCTAAACCTTTGGATTTGGTTCATTAAGATGTTTGTGGTCCTAGCCCTATTTATTCTTCTTCTAGTCATAAATATTTTGTTAATTTTGCTGATGATTTTCTTTATTTACATGGCTCTTTCCTATCAAACATAAAAGTGAGGTATTTCATATTTTCTGTCCGTTTAAAGCATTTGTTGAAAAGCAATTTGATTCCATCATTAGAAACTTTCAATATGATTGGGGTGGTGAATTTCGCCTTTTACATAAATTATTTCAAAAAGAAGGCATTCATCACATAATTATCTGTCCTCGTACACATGAACAAAATGGTACTGTTGAAAGAAAAATTAGGCATATTATGGACATTGGCCTTACATTTCTTGGCCATTGTAGTGCTCCTTTTAAGTATTGGTAATTTACCTTTGATACTGCAATTTTTCTTATTAATCGGATATCAACTAGTGTTTTATCTTCCAAAATTCCATTTCAAGTTCTCTATAATTACGTCCTGGATTATAACTTCCTTTGCATTTTTTAGTGTGTCATCTATCTCTTACTTCGCCCCTTTCAGAAACACAAATTCTCTTTTCGGTCTAAACAATGTGTTTTTCTGGGTTATTCTTCTCACTATCTTGGTTACCATTGTCTTGATAAAGACACTGGTAAAATCTATTATGCCCGTCATGTTACCTTTGATGAATACGTATTTCCATTTCATCAAGTTGCAAGTTTTTCTTCCATGGCTCTTCCTCAACCCAACATTCCTCCTTCACCTCCTTGTCTTCAGTTATCTCGACCCTTTCCTTTGACTGTTCCGCCATCTTATGATCTGCAAGGTACTTCTCCTTCCCTGGTCATTGATATGTCTCCCGGTCCTATGCCCTTTTCCCCAACATCAATCCCACCA
>JANTPM010471779.1:0-13712 GCA_025434745.1 Erythroxylum divaricatum
CTTGGTTGCTATAAGATTATTTTTTAGCAACAAAAATAATTTGGTCGCAGTATGCATAACTATAGCAACCATTCTAATATTACAGCGACTATGAAATTTTACATTAGCAAGTATAAATTTGGTCGCTAATAATTCTACCTTTAGCGACCAATTTTAAATGGTTGTTAATAATGCATTTTTAACGACCAACGTAATAAGTCGTCACTGAGCACTTTTAGTAACAACCCTATAGTGACCATCTGTGACTAACCCGATTTTGGTCGCTATAACTTTTAACGACCATTTTCTTACTTTTAGCAACCATTAATAATAGTTGGTGAAACTAATTTTTCTTGTAGTGAGATACTAAAATGGATCACGCTACACTAGTGGCAAGGAAAGTTGATCACATTTTAACCCTTCTGTTAACATTGAGATAGACAAGTACTATAATTAATCTATGTAATCTTTTGTATATATTGTAATGGCTGAGATATAGTAAATCTAATACTTTATTTATTTATTTTTAAAAAAAGTTGCGATAGCATACTTAAGAGCACAATATTGCATACACAATTAATATTTTGCTCAACTTAAAATTATCTACTATATATATCACAATTCAACTAATTGTTATCAAATTGATTTAAGATAGCTAGACCAGATCACCTCACCAATATGTTATGGCTTTAACGTTGTCCCAACCAATACGATGACCAGTTTCATAGGATCCAACGAAGCTCAACAAGGTATCAACAAAGTCCTTGCTTCTATTTTCATCGTTTTTCTGGGATATGGTCATCGATAATCATCAATCACCTTGCTAATAGCCAGTAAGGTCCACACGGAGCAAACATCAAGCTCTTTTCCTTATTTATAGCTCTTTATTTATAAGGATGTCAATCAAAAAAAGTAACTAATTTTTAATTCTTTATTTCTAATATTGAAAATATTATTGTATAAAGTGAGAATAATACAAAGTTTTTCCTCTTATACAAAATTGTGATAATCTGTAATATCTTTTGATTAAGATTGCTTATTTTAAATTTGTGTAATTAATTCTTGTTCATTTATTGAGTTTTTTTCTCTTGTTAACAAGCTAAACGAAATTTAAGGGCTTTGATAAGTTATTATTTTTGGCTAAATTTGGATATAAATCTCTTTAATGTGTTGAAATTTTTATTTGAAATTAATTGGCTTGTTTCTTAATTGTTATCAAGTGGTTTTGAACACATGAGAGTTGAATTTAAATTAAAAAGATGCAAGAAAAGCAAAGACAATTTGAATTTCCAATTGGCATAAAAGTTTTTGACTAAACGTAGACACGTTCAAGGAAAAAGTTTATTACCAGAGTCTTATTTGAAAGGAGATTCGATAAACTTAGGATCCTAATTATTTTGGGAATTAAGTTGTTTCCGTTATATGGACATCTGCTACTTGATTTCGTGGGGGAGTCTATCTAATCAAATAACTTTAAAAAGGGAGAACAACCCCCTAAAAATTCCTCGTTCTTATTCTTGTTTTCTTTTAGATATTTTTTTTCTAGAAAAAAGATAGAAATGGAGACCAAACATTCTGCTATTCTTCTGTCAGGTTTCATCATTGTTATGAGTAGCTAAATCCTTCTTCTTGGTTGAAAGAAACCATCGTTATCATCTGGTATGTGTGAGATTTTCTGAATAAAGTTTATTTTATTAAATAATATATATTAAGTGTCTTTTGCATTATTTTTCATGATTGAATTGATTGATCTCTAAGGTACACAACTAGGAATCGATTGATTTAATTTACAGCCAAATTAATAGGATTTGATACTCAATTTTGCTAATCAAAAGTGGCAAATAGGTTTAACATCTTTTATGTTAGGGATTGGAAATTCTAAGAAAGATATTTATCTAGATTAAATACATATTGTATGCATATTGTCTTGCTCATTGATTCTATTAACTCTTAAAGCTATTAATTAATTAAACTTAATATCGTATCTAAGTTGTTGGTTAATAAGAGTGATTATAATACATGTTTCTATTCATTTAATCCTAAGAGAGAACATCATTCAATGAGTATTTGTTAATGGATTTAATTTAAATTTGTATTGATGATCTATAATAGTTTGATAACATAGGTGACCCAAAACCAAGAGTTTCTTCATTAATTTTCCAAATTTGATTATTTCTATTTATTTCTAATTTTTGTCAATTTTAATTCCTTAGAATCACATTATTAAACCCCCACCCCCTAATTTGTTTTATTTTTAAATCGAGAAACACTTACCAGTATATTCCTCATGAGAATAATCTCAACTCTTTACTAACTACATATATTATTATTAGAGTTGGTATTAACTTGGTTGTAGGCGATAGCATTACCAAATTTGGCATTGTTGATGGGGAACTCTTGACAGTATATGTATATTACAAGAGTAGACAAAACAACGCAGTTGCTATTTGATCCAGAGAAAGAAAAGACAGCCAAGAAGTTCCTGAAGCAAACAAAACATAGACAACAAGCGCAGAAGAAATAAAAGATGGCTACAAATCATACCCTTCATGAATTAGCTGCCCTCGCGGATGCTCAATATCTTCATTGCATCAATTTTCTAAATTTGGGGGACAATAATATCTTTGAATTGAAGTCGAGGATGATTTATTTATTGCCAATTTTTTTAGGCTTACTGAGAGAGGATGCTCAAGATTGGTTGTATTACTCCGGATTTAAATCCATCTCAAAAGAAAAAGTTCCTATTTAATGTGAAAAGATATCTATGGGATGAGCCTTTACTATTCAAGAGAGGTCCTGATCAAGTGATTCGAAGATGTATCTCGGAAGATGAAATCCTAGTAATTTTGGAGCATTGTCATTTATCACCATATGGAGGTCAATTTGGCCTAACAAGAACAACAACAAAAGTTCTTCAATATGGTTTCTATTGGCCTATGCCCCACAAGGACAGCTATGCTTTCACTAAGACGTGTGACCGATGTCAACAAATGGGTAATATCTCACGATGTAGTAGTCTCCACTCACAGATGGAATAAAAAAAGGCAGCCTCCATTCACTGAAAATCAAGAAACCTCCACTGAAGAAGGAAGCAACCATGCAAAGGAGATTAGAGAGCAAGTTGTTCTACAGTAGATTGGGAGCTTTATTCTTCATTTATAATTACTTCTCTTATGAGTTTGTCTAGGGTTTATACTTTTGGATTGCTTGGCATGATGATTTGTGGCTAGAACCTTAATTTCTCTTAGGAATTTGATATTTTTGTTGATGCTTTGATATTAGTGCGCATAACTTGAGTTAATTTTATTTTTAGGAGAATATATGCCACTTAGTTAAGAAATACAAGTGTATATACTTAGTTAAGGTTTGGCAATCATATGATTAAAAATGATGTATAATTATGGTGAACTACATTAACCTGTGACTTTTTTAGCCTAAAAGATTGAAACATCTATATCAATCTATATTTCTTTGATGTGATTATCTTCTAAGGTGAATTTTTCTCTAAAACTTGCTTGTAACCAACTTGAGATCACATTTATACATTTGTGCGTAAAAATGATAAAGGCCCTGTTTGTTTTAAACCTTTAACTTAAAAAGTCAACCTAATTCAATATCCTTTGTTAAACCTTTTGAGTCGAACCCTTTTTCTTGATAATCCCATAATAAACAACTAAAACCTTTAATATCTTCACCCTTCATAAATGTTAGTAGGCGTTCTAACCATAATTTATGTCAAAACTTATTGTGGAGAAATATGGAAAGCAAGGAAAAGAAAAAGATGGAAATTGAAGAGATTGAGACTTGAATTATGTGTTATACTGTTGTCTCCTGATGGTAAATATCACTATATTTCATTATTAAAAAACAATAATGAAAAACAAATTATAGAGTGTAATCTGTCTCTATAGGGAATGACTTTGTTGACTCCTTTGTGATTGAATTTGTGTCTCCACAAGTGGTTAGATGCTTTGTTAATGTTTATGATTTTTGTCCTTTCTGTTTATCAATCCTTACCTTTACCTCTAGTCCAATACAACCTTGAATAAAGCCCTTTTGATTTGTGCATGTTTGTATTTCAAGTGGTGAAAAGTTGGTGAAAAAGCAAACATATGGTAGAATATTTGCATTAGAAGACAATGAGTGAAATATTGAACCAATAAACACTTAGTGATTAGAGCAAAATATGATATGTAAAAGTTTGCTACAATTATGTGCTAGTTTTTGAAATATGATTGTCTTAAATTGACTTTGTTTATATTTACTTGAATGATTAACTATGGGGTATTAATTGATTAAAAAAATGTTTCACTCTTGAAGTGTGCACTATTTACTATTGTGAGACTTGGAATAAAGAAAGTTGATTAGTTCGCCAATTGATTGCAAATGTAGTTTGCCGAGGACGAGCAAAAGATTGGTGTGGGGGAATTTGATAAGTTATTATTTTTGGACTAACCTTGGATACAAATCTCTTTAACGTGTTGAAATTTTTATTTAAAATTAGTGGACTTGTTTCTTAATTATTATGGGGTGATTTTGAACACATATAAGTTGAATTTGAATAAAAAATATGCAAGAAAAGCAAAGGCAATTCGAAATTCTAGTTGGCAGAAAAGTTTTTGACTTAGCGTGGGCACATGCAAAAGAAAAGTTTATCACCAAAGTCTGATTTGAAAGGAGATTTGATAGATCTAGGATTCTAATTATTTTAGGAATTAAGTTATTTTGCTTATATAGGGATCTACTACCTGATTTCATAGGGGAGTGTATCTGATCGAATAATTTTAAAAAGGGAGGACGACCCCCTGACAATTCATAGTTCACGTTCTTGTTTTCTTTTGGAGAATTTTTTTCATTTTTCTGAAAAAAAGGTAGATATGGAGACTAGATGTTCTACTATTCTTCTGTCAAGTTTCATCACTGTTATGAGTAGCTAATCGTTTTTCTTGGTTCAAGGAAACCAACGTTATCATCTAGAATGTGTGAGATTTTATGAATAAAGTTTATTTCATTGACTAATATTAAGTATCTTTCGCATTACTTTTCATGATTGAATTGATTGATCTCCCAGATGTGCAATTAAGAATTGATTGATTTAATTTATAGTCAGTTTAGTAGGACCTAACGTTCAGTTTTGCTAATCAAAAGTGGCAAATAGGATTACCATCCTTTAGGGATTGGAAATTCTAGGAAATATATTTATCTATATTAAATACATATCATATGTGTATTATCTTGCTCATTGATTCTCTTAGTTCTTAATGATATTAATTAATTAAACTTAAGATCGTATCTAAGTTGTTGGTTAAAAAGAGTTATTAGAATACATGTTTCTACTTATTTAATCCCAAGATAGAACACCATTTAATGAGTATTTATTAATGGATTTAATTTAAATTTGTATCGATGATCCATACTAGTTTGATAACGTAGGTGACCCGAAACCAAGGCTTGTTCATTAATGTTCGAGATTTGATTATTTCTATTTATTTCTAGTTTTCATCAATTTTAATTCCTTAGAATTACGTTATTTAAACCCCTAATATGTTTTAGTTTTAACTCGTGAAAGAATTACCAATAGATTCCTTGTGGGAACGATCTCAACTCTTCACTAACTACATATATTATTATTAAAATTGGTATTAATTTTGTTGCAGGCGATAGCATTACCACTGTAATATCTTTTGTTTAAGTTTGCTTATTTTATGTAATTAATTCTTGTTCATTTATTGAGTTTTTTCTTTTTTTAACAAGTTAATCGAAATTAAATGGCTTGGAAATGAGCAAAGTAAAGTTAGGATGGTTTTAGGCACTTCCAAAGTGAAGATGTCGAGCTTTAGTCTATCGTCGATCAACCAATCAAGAAATGGAGCTATTTGATGAGGGATTAGTTGACATTTAATCAACTGAAGGAAGTTATTAGGCAACAGAAACTAAAGTGCTATTTTTAAAATAAGATTTAAATGATTGATTAATAAGATCATTAGTCGATTGACAGTCATGACAAATTATTTTTCAAAAACAATTGTAAAAGTTTTGAAATTCTTAATTTGGTTAAATAACAAGTATAATAATTAATGTATTTTATAAGCGAATTCATCATATATTCAACATTAATATACGTTAGAATAGCATATAAACTAAATGCGGAAGAAAACGAAATACCTACATCTAGCCATTGATGTTTTTGTTTGGAGAATCTGCCATTTTGGAATTCTTTTAAACTCTCAGTTCCAAAATCGATCGTTTATTTTTCAGAAAGGTAGAGGAGCTTAAAGAGCCCAAAAGTTTACAAGGACATTAGTATCCATTAACTACATAACATTGGACCATTTATGGGTATTAAAATAAAATATGAAAAATCCTCACATTCTTCCACTTAGTTTATACGTTTAACTTAGTATCAAATCTTAATCCGATCTAAATATAATATATGAATCTTGACGATAGGTCATCTTATAGTTGAGTATTGTCTTTCATGTATTACAATATACTATATTTTGTATCAACCTAAATGTAATAGTATTACTTAATAAATAAGCCCTATGTTTATTCCACGTCCAAAATAATCAATTTCTTAACGTTAGAATAGCATATAAACTAAATACGGAAGAAAACAAAATAGCTCCAGCCATAGATGTTTTTGTTTGGAGAGTCTACCTTTTTAGAATTCTTCGAAGCTCTCAATTCCAAAATTGATAGTGTATTTTTTAGAAAGGTAAAAGAGCTTAAGGACCTTAAAAGTTTGCAAGGAAAAACATATATCAATGTGCTCCAATTAAGCACATTGACGGTTACCAAAAAAGCAAGACATTAATATCATTAACTACATAACATTGGACTATTTATGGGTATTAAACCAAAATATGAAAAATCCTCACATTCTTCCACTTAGTTTATACGTTTAACTTGGTATCAAATCTTAATCCAATCTAAATATAAGTTATGAATCATGATGATAGGTCATCTTGTAGTTGAGTATTATCTTTCATGTATTATAATATACTATATTTTGTATCAACTTGAATGTAGTAGTATTACTTAATAAGTAAACCCTATGTTTATTCCAAGTCCAAAATAATCAATTTCTTAAAAATCAATAATATGCACTATAATATGAGAAAATATTATAAGAGTTTTAAAAAAATAACATTATCCATACAATGAAAACAATATAATGGAACTCAATCCTATTCTAACAGCATAATCCTAGACATACCTTTTGTTAAAGGATCAACAATTATCAATTCAGTGCTAACATGCTCAATGACCAACTTCTTTTCCTTAACACATTCCCTTGTAGATAAAAACTTAATATCGATATGTTTACTCAAACTACTACTATTGTAGTTTTTAGTTAGAAAAATTATGGTTTAATTGTCACAGTATATTCTCAATGACCCATAAATAGAATCCATAAGTCTAAGGCCATATATGAAATTCTTTAGCCATACACCATGTGATGCAGCCTCAAAACAAGAAACAAACTCATCTTCCATAGTGGAAGTAGCAATCAAAGATTGCTTATCACTCCTCTAAGATTGAATGTATGGGAAAATATGAAGATATAACATGATGTTGATTTTAATCAACACACCTATCAAAATCTAATGATGAGTACCCTATTACCTCCAAATTGTCGGTTGATTTGTACATAAGCATGTAATCTTTGGTCCTTTAAAGGTATCTCAATACTTTCTTTGTAGCTCTCCAGTGATTTAATCTTGGGTCACTCTAACATCTGCCTAACATTCCAATAGCAAATGCAATGTCATGTCTTGTACAAACCTGAGCATAAATCAAGCTTTTGATTGTAGAAGCATATGGAATGTTTTTCATTTGCGCCCTTTCAAAATCAATTTTCAAGCATTGATCCAAATTGAACCTATCGTTATTCATAATGAGAGCTACACTTGGTAAACAATCTTTCATCTGTAATATCTATAAAACTTTGTTAATATAGGTTCCTTGAGACAAACCTAAAATACCATGGAATCTATCTTGATAGATCTTAATGTCGATGATATAAAATGCATCACAATATCTTTCATTTCGAAATTCTTAAAGAGAAATTGTTTCACGTTATGTAACAAACCTCAATCGTTGGTTACAAGTAATATGTCATCCACATATAATATAAGAAAACAAAATTTACCCCTACTAACCTTCTGATAAATATATTGATCCATGATATTTTCTTCAAAACTTAATGATGAGATAACATCATGGAATTTCAAATACCATTAGCGGGATGCTTGTTTCAATCCATAAATGGATCTTTAAGCTTGCAAACCAAATGCTCACCATTACTAGAGGTGAATCCTTCTGGTTATTTCATGTCACAATTTAAGAAAGTTATTTTCACATTCATTTGAAGCAATTCCATGCCAAAATTATACGAAGTGAATATTTTTTAGACACAGGGGAAAATGTATCTATGTAATGGATTCCTTTTTTTTAAAGTGAATCCTTTAGCAACGAGTCTTACCTTATATCTCTTAATGTTGCCTAACGAGTCTTTCTTTGTTTTAAATACCCATTTGTAGCCTATGAGTTTTTCACCTTTAGGTAACTCAACAAGATCTCAAACATCATTATTCTTTATAGAATTCATTTCTTCCTTCATGGCATACTATAAATTTGATTTTTTGTAACTCATGGCCTGTGAAAAGATTTCAGGATTATTCTTAGCCTTTATATTGTAGTTAGATTTTTGTAGATATACAACATAATCACTAGTAATAGTTGATTTCCTTGCTAGATCTCCTTAATGTTACACCAACATCCTCCTATGGATTCTATTGTTCAACTAGTTGTTGAATGCTTTCAGGTGATTCCTAAATTATTAGATCTACCGAATTATCAACAACTTGAGAAATTTCTTGATTATCATTTATGTTGATCGTAGGTTGTTGAATTTCAACAGTTGGTTGTATAATGTCTATTTGAACCAGAGGGAGTGTTGTGAATGACTATCACCTTACTGTTTGAGGTGGAAGGTTGATTATCCAAATGATCATTATCAGAAACTATATCTTGAGATTGATCCTTCCCACTAATCAAGTCATTCTCAAGAAATTTTTCATTTCTTGATTCAACAATTCTAGTGTGATGTGATGGAAAATATAACCTATGTCCTTTATACCTTTTGGCATAACCAATGAAATACCCACTTATGGTCGTTAGGTCCAATTTCTTCTCTTGTGGATTATAAATTTTTATTTCAAATGAACATCCCCAGATGAATATATATTGCAAATCTAGTTTCTAACCTTTAAATAAATTAAGTGGTGTCTTTAGAACAACCTTAGTTGGTACCTAGTTTAATATATACATTGTCGTCTTAAGAGATTTAGTCTGTAAGGACTTAGGAAGTTTAGAGCTACTCAACATACTCCGTACCATGTCTAATAATGTTCATTTTCTTCTTTCTGCTACAACATTTTAGTTCGAAGATTTAGGCATAATGTATTGGGCTACTATCCTATTTTCATGAAGCTACCTCACAAATAGACTAGGTGCTTATCCACCTTTAGTATATCTACCATAATATTCCCCACCTTTATCAGAACTCATGATCTTAATTTGCTTACCACATTGTATCTCTACTTCAATTTTGAGTATTTTGAATGCATCTAATACTTCATTCTTATTATGAAACAAGTAGAGATACATATATTTTGAGTAATGATCTATAAATGAGATAAAGTATTTTTGACCATACGTGTATATATATGGATTACAAATATCTGTATGTATGATCTCTAATATGTTTGAGCTTATCTTGCACCTTTCTTTGATTTGTCAGACTGTTTATCCCTTTATGTAGTCCATATAAGTTTCAAAATTAGTAAAATCTGAAATATTAAGTACTCTGTTATTCACCAATATTTTAATCCTTTCTATGGGGACATGTCTTGATCTTCAATGCCATAATATAGAAAGAATTTCATTCATAGCATAATGTTTTTTTCCAACATGAAAATGTGTTGCATTGCAACATGTATTATCTTATAAATTAAAATAGAAAAGACAATTAAATAACATATCATTCCCAACAAATTTAGATTTATAATTTAACTTCAAATATTCATCTGAAAAATGAAAGAAATATCTAAAAGATATAAGTCTTGAAACTGAAATCAATTTCTTAGAGAAATTGGGAATATAAAATTTATTTTCTAATTTTAAAGTAAAACAAGTACACAAAATTAAATTGCAATCCCCAACAGCCTTGACACGTGAATGCATCTTGTTTCAAGATAAGATATACTGCCCACTTCCTAGTAGCTTTCTTAAGTTTTGCAAATCTTACAACTCATTTGTAATATGGATTGTACAACTAGAATCAATCCACCATGTATCATGACAACTTCAGCCATATTAGATTCAAAGCAAAATAGTGAGATTAGATTACCTATCTTTTCAAGCCATTCCTTATGTTTGACATTATCCTTCTTTATGTGTCCTTTTCTTGCAAAAAAAGCACTTAAATTCCTTCTTAGTGTCAACTTGAGTAGGTATTTAACCTTTTAGCCTTATGTTGGCTTGATTTTTCTTCTTTTCTTAAACAATCAAATGTTTACTTTGTGAACTCCCTCCCTATTCTATCAGTAATCTCCCTTCCTCGTGTACACATCTGATCATTAATTCATTTATTGACTACCACTATGACAAAAATTGCTTTAGGCAACAAAAAAAAAGTGTTTCCATAAATACAATTATTATTACCTTTTCATTAAATAAAAATGTTGCTTTATGTTTTAACTAAGGCAACACATTAGTTTCAAACTATAGCAACAATGTTAATATTGCAACATTTATAATTCTTTATAAGGCAACAAAGTTAAATTTTTTAGGTAAAATTTTATATTTTTATTACCAATATTATTTAATGTAAAATCAAACTCTTGTCATTATATAGGCAACATCCATATATACATTAAAAGTAATATATAAATATTAATGTAGATCTTAATTGCATACGTATTATCAAATGTAAATGACAAAAAACATAATTTATATATAATACATAGTCTATAAGGACTTATAAAATTCAATCTGTTAACATATTCTAAATACAAAAGCAAAAAACACTAACTAAAATATTCATCTACAATATCGTCCTCCATTTCATATGGACTATAAATGAATTCATCTTAATGCTAAATAAAACCAATATGTATGGTTACTACAAAATCCTTCACGAAGTACCTCCTTATCTACTCCTAATCATCACCATCCTACCAAAAAGAAAAGAAAGAAACAAGAAGTAGATTATAATTGTAAAACAGGTTGATATATCTAAAAAATAAAATGCTAACTACTTTATTGTGACCTTAATTTAACCAAGACAAATAATATAGTCCAAAAACTAAAAATACAATAATTAAGTTCTTTTTATGAAAAAATTCAAAAAGCATGAATATAAGCAATTAAACTCAACAAAAAAAGATGTGTAACAACAGTGAATTAAGGAAATTTGTTACTGGAAAATACATTAGCTATTGCTAGAAAAATATGTCACTATGAACAATGGAAGTTTATGAAAATTAGTTCCATGTGCAAGTTCATGTATTACCTCTTATCAACAAGCCAATGCAACATTCCTGATGTGATTTCCTTTATTGCGGAAAACATTAGAAAAAGAGTATCAAGTTGCACAAGACGAGGATCATCTGGACCAAATAGTCCCACTAAAGTATCAATGATCGCCTTTCCGTCTTTGTATACGCAAACCTTATGACAACAAAATGTTAGTCTTCTTTATCCAAAATGACAGGAATAAAAGTAACTTTATCTCAGAGAAAAAAAAGGTTGCAGATCTAAATACCAAGTACTTCATTGTCATTTTTCAACTCCAACTAAAGTCGCCTGAGTCTTGCCTCCACGTCATAATACAAACCTAAACATCAAATTGTCAACCAGTTGCCCTTGTTCCAATTCAACAAAGACAAATGCTTTAGTCTATGCTACTCTTTTCCTAGGAAAAATCTATCAAGTCTTCCATATCAAATGCCCAAAAGAGTAACTTGGCTAAAAACTAATTTCCACTTAAGAGAGACACTCAATCCATTAGTAGCTAAAACCGTTAACATTTAATACAAATTGTCCCTTTTGAAATAGAAAAGGAATCTAAAAAAGGTGGGGCAAACTCAACGACCTGTATCTTTAGTTTGTAATTTTAGAATTAAATTTCAATGTATAATCGTATCTCAAACTTGTTATAGTACTATCTCCGTCTCACCCCACTTTATGCACAAAGAATATAGAAATTCTTATAAATGATTTTGTAATTTAGATCAATTTTGTTGCCTAACTTTCTTCACTTTCAAGTGTTAATTGCAATAATGTCAATTGATACAATATCTAAAGATTTAAATTGAATTGGTGTTTGATCATAAAGGCAAACAAAAAAGTTGGGCAAAAGATTTTTAACTAATTTAATATTCAATGATGGAATGGAAAGAACTGAAAAGGAATGTTAAAACAACATTTGAAAGGATTTTTTAAACACTTACATTGTTGGAATTTTAATTTAAAAAAGGTCATGGTTTAGCATGAGAACATGCACACAAACTTAGACAACAAGGAAGAAATTTTAAATGCATATTGAGAAAGGTAATCGCTCTTAGAGATGGTCCATCTAGGCAGGGATGAGAGTTGTTTCTCAAACTACCAATCTTTGTATTTTTTTTTTCATGAACTAAGTTTTTCTAAATTCCCATAGAATGTTCAAGCAGAAAAGGCTTTTATCATTGCTTTGATAAGATCCTAAATCAGTATAAACTAAATTAGGAATATCATATTCTGTCAATAATGACATCAACTATAGATGGTTATAACCTAAAGAGCATTATGGCCTTAGGTTAGAAAAGGATATACCTTGTTTAAGCTAATGACACTTCACCAATATTGTACAAAGGTGTGGGCATACACCTTATAAAGCATCCATAACCACCGCTAATCAAATAAACTAAAGACAATCTTTAAAAGTTAATTTAACAGAAAGTTGTCTCCTTCAATTGCATGCTGCACAAAAATAAGTAATATATGTGTATAAAAACTACAAGTGTGACTAAACTATAACCATATATAGATAGGATTCAACCTTAGAGCATTAAAAAACACCAATTTATTCGCCTTTTCTAGCTAAAACCAAAAAATAGTAAAAATGTAGAAAAAATCAACCTAGCATGAATGAACCAAGCACAGATAGGAATGAGGGATTATCAACGAAAATCAGTTATATATATTTCAATTGAACATTCTCAAATCATAATATGCTAATGAAAACAAATTAAAAAAAATAAAAACCCATCTCTAATCTCCAAATAACAATCTGTTGGACCAATGGTGGTTGACAAATAAAAGTCCATTTATGTTTTGATAATTATAAAATACATATGAAATTGGTTAAGAAATTATTTCAGGATTTTATTAAAGGCACAATGCAATTTCAAGGGACAATTTTCAGAGATGCAAGTGATAGACATTGTTCAAATTTCAATTTACAAATGTCAAGGAGATAATATATTAAGGAATCAAGTAAGAAATGATCTACTATGATCTGGAGAAGATCTACAACGTGTAAATAAAGATTCTGGTGAAGATTATGGATAAAAATCTTGAAAGATCTAAGATTATCTGCAAATTTGTCCGTTGGAGAAATTCCAGTCGACTACAAGCATTACCAGTCGACTGAAATTATCATATCTGAAGATTAGAGCTCA
>JANTPM010485309.1:0-13578 GCA_025434745.1 Erythroxylum divaricatum
GAGTTCAGATCTTCTGTCTAATTTTATGGTATTTTATTGTATCTAGTGAACTTAAACTATTTATTTATGTGAGTATTGTATAAATAAATGCAAGTCCCACATAAATAAATGATTGAGATTTACTGGACACAATAAGACACCATAAAATTAAACAGAAGATCTTATCCCTTCTTTTAATATACGAATTGATCATGGGTCGGTTCGAGTGATAACTCCTCGAAGGGATGATGTACAAAAGTGGGCTCAGCCACACTA
This sequence comes from Erythroxylum divaricatum, assembly GCA_025434745.1. Taxonomy (NCBI): domain Eukaryota; kingdom Viridiplantae; phylum Streptophyta; class Magnoliopsida; order Malpighiales; family Erythroxylaceae; genus Erythroxylum; species Erythroxylum divaricatum. Next base: position 256 of record JANTPM010485309.1, read on the forward strand.
ACCAAGGAAAGGACTAAAGCCTATCTAAAAGTGGTTAACAAAAATGAGCAAAAGGGTACACAATATGATGGTTAATTCACACACTAACAGCAAATGGAAGAGGGGATACCTTTATCTAAACTCCATCCATCTTTACCCATCCTTTAGCTTGGTTACTGCATTTGCAATGACGATGTTAAATTGGGCCCTGGATTGTCGGCGTACTAGATTTCAATTATAGGCCCAAGATCCTCAATTGATAGACAAGCTTTATGAGAAATTCTAGTATTGGAGATGTTGAGTTCAAGTCTCCAAATTTTCTTTAAAATTTCGTGTACTAATTGACTTCGGGATTTTGTAATACTTAAGGAGGACACTAATTATGTTAAACTTTATAATTTAATTTTAAATCTTGAATGATTAAAAATTATTATATTTAATCAAACTAAATTCAAATATTGTATGCTAAAAAATTAATAATTAAAAACTTTATAAAAGATACAATACTCTCGTGTACTTTAAATAATTTAATCTTTTTTAATTCTTATAAGTATAAGAAAAATCCTAATAATTTTTACGTTTTTTTGGAAAAAATTAAACTCTTCTTTTAAATTTTTGTTGAAAAATAATAACAAAAAACTAGTAATATGAATACCAGGCATTAACTATTTAAATGCTAATGACATAAACTAATTAACATTGATTTAAAATAATCATTTAAAACCTAAATTGGAATATTGTATCATCAATATTTAATTGATTGATGTGTGATATTCATGTCACATGTATTTGATCCTTAAGAAATATAATTCTATAAAAATTAAAATTTATAAAAACTTTTTTGTATTTAAGAAATTAAACATTTTTTAAAATCAATTAAATTACAATCAAGCCATTATCTCTTACCGTATAAAAAAAAGTATACATGTGATTTGATTGCTGATGACAAAAGAATTATCTGATTGTGAAGACAATAAAACGCCCACAAGAAGCAAAAGCACACTTGGGTTGATAATGTGTTCACTTGACACCGTCCAACGTGTCCAAAGAATCCAATGAGTGCGATCACCACTAATATGCTGTGCAACGTGGGCATCCTATTCTTGGACTCAAAAGGTGGAACGCTTATTTTAAGCGCCTTTATATTTTGGCTCGATATTATGTGAGGGAGATAAACCATGATTTGATCACAGTCACTTTTTTGAAAAGACGACTCAGTGCTCAGTGCGCACAAGGAGTCACCATATTAAATGAACTTCCATACTGTCGCTGTAGAGACTCGAATTCGAGATTTTAGATTCACTTTCTTTTTCAATGATCAACTGGGCTATCGTGTGGGCGTGGGCATCCTATTCTAGAAATAGATAATGAGGTAAGATGCAAAGAAAGTGCCATTGAAAAGCTTCCTTCACAAATCTTGGTGTTTATCTTGGCGTTTAAGTCGTAGCATGTGAATGGAAAATGTGAGTCACCTATTTGTCATGCCATGAGATAACTTATTAGTCGTGATCCAATCTGGCATGGAACTAAAACTCAAGACTCCATGAGACCTCATCATTCAATATCGTGAGTTCTGGCGCCGCAATCTTCTAAATACTGTGGGCTTTTCTTCAACGTACTAAGCAATGTGTAGCTTATACCATCAATACAGAGTACATGTAAATAAATAAAAAAAATGTTATGTTTATATGTAATTACCTATCTAGAATACATTTTCTTTAATTTATCCTTTTTAATTACCCAATTGGCCACTCATTAATAAAATGATTTTACAGAATTTCTATGGAACATTAGTATTTTTCTATTTATTATTGGTACGGGGTGCATGTGAAGCTGTCTTTTCTTTTTGCCTTATGGATAAGATCATATGTATTCATGCATGTCTACCAATAGTCAACAATTCGCCAAAGGTTCACACAAAATTTCCAGAGAACCTCAGGTATACGAAAACAGCAGCATGATGATGCCTGCCTGCTGTCTATGTATGCTCAAGTTACGGCTCAAGGCAGAACCTGTCAACTACTCTAGAATGATACTGAGTGGAAACGATACCACACTCTAGATGATGATTAAGACATTTTTGTATCATCTGCGTAATTACTTCAATTTGAAAAGTTCTGGAGTGGATAAGAGTCTGGAAGACTTGTCTATGGCTGTCGAACATCAACCAAAACCAGTCGTCGTGTCTCGCTCGTTTCTGGAATATACAATGAATTATATTGAGCGTATTTTCTATCTTCTTAATGTTTAGTTAAATATGTGGCAGGTAAGATTTTTATTAGGTTAGGTAAGGAAGTCCAAGAATGCTACCCACCCAGCCTTTCACTCTCAAACCCAAGAATGTTCTTGCTGGACCTAGATTGTCCCAGTGATATACAGAAATTTCTTAGGTAACATTTTTCAAGTAGAAAGGTTTCAATGATCACTTCATCTGAATTTTAAATTATCATTTTGGATATTAAAAATATGTGATTAAAAATAGAGATAAGGCTGCGTACTATCGAACTTTTCCAAACTCTGCTTCATTTGCGAGATTTCGATCATGATAATAATGATGATGACTTCTATTCAAATATTTATTAAACGTGTACTTCAAGATTCTCACTTCACTATAAACGTTTTTTCTTCTAACTATTTGCTTGCCTTGTCACAGAAATTGCACTTACATAATGTGATGTGGAAACTTTTACCAGCCCACAATATAAATCTTAACAGTTTTGAGGTTTAGCATTCAACGACTCAGCATGACTTTAGCCTGAATAGTCTCTACTCTCTTTCCCTGTACCTAGTCTTGAAATTGACACCCGTGCACTAGAGAAAGACTATACTATTCAAATTTCAAACCACAGCAGCTTTCTCCTTCTGATAAATGAATCGTTCACGCAAGCCAATATTGATGGAAATGCCTTCCACACAACAGTACAATCCAAAATTGACCTTGTATGGTGGACCTGAAAAGTCATTGTACGTTCATATTCCATTCATCCTTTATTTGATTTTTTCAAATTTGATATACGTACCTAACCAAATTAATTGAATACAGTTTCCAACTATACTAGAATTTTCTCTGCTTCTGTCATTAATTCTAACTAAGAGTAAATGTATACCTTTTTTATTATTATTATTAAAAGTGAACTTTGTACAACCGATAATATTAGTATATTACTCTTTTGTAAGGGCACGGGTTGGAGAAAAAGAACCACAGAAGACTGCGCCTACAATTAATGTTCGTCCCTTAATCCTAAGGATTATTTTACATTTCCTCTTCCAATTAAAATTGAATTTGCCATGGTGTATTCTAGACAGGCAACGGCCATGCTACATTAAATACTTAGGAGCATGGTGCATTAATTTAATAAGCTGATAAAGGACCATCATGCATATATGATATATTGGTGCCTAGCTTAAATTATCTTTCAACCAATAGCATTCAAACACGAAGCTCTTAAGATAATTTTTTTAAAAATTTTTAATTTATAAATTACCGAGTTATTTTTTGAATATATAATTTTAAGTACACGCTCTCAAGGAGTGTGGCTCGATGGTTGAGAGCGAGACTTGACTTTGGTTAGGTCCCAGGTTTGATTCCATACTAGTTCCTCTTGTAAGAGCCTGGAGCAGTCGGGATTTTACCTGTAAATGGGCCCTCAATGATGAAGTGCGCCCTTTTGACCCGCTTGTGAGGTGGTGTATCAATTAAACCCTTAAAAAAGTGTGCCCGCTTGATCCGCCTATAAAATTTCCTCGAATAAAAAAAGAAAAGTACACACTAAATAATTTATTAAAGGGACTATACTATTACTAATTTCGAGACTGTTATGCTACATTGTGTGTGTACAGAACGTGGCAACTCTATCTGAAAGATATTAATTATAAGTATTTCATGTAACCTCGAAAAGAGAGCTATAAAGAAAGGTGTACAAATAACAATAGACAATTGAAGGAGCAACAACCTCCACATGGGAGGGTATCCAACAAAAGTTGAAGATCCAATCTCTTCTATTAATTTATACACAAAGCAAAGCAGGGTCGGTCTGGTAAGTTTACAGGTCATTGTTTAATGACATGGGCGTATATATTTGAAAACGGAACAATAAGTAGACAAAAAGACAATAAATTCTCATGTCGTGTGCGGGAGATGCACATATTTTCCACATCATGTGAGTCCCATCCATTTCAAGCCTCATCCTATTTATTGTAAATCCGCCAGCCTCTTCCGCGAAAATTACTAATCTTTTGGATACCATATTGAAAGAGAAGTTAAAATAAAATTCTCATATAACATTATTTCCTCATTCATCAATATTCAAATTTTAGAAGGCGACTGTGTTAAAAATTTAGCATAAATCGAAGGTATTTGACAAACAGTTTATTAATTGTATTTTAGTTTATTAACTAAAAGTTTATTTAACCTAGTTGCTACCTGTTGATGTGTTTGATGAATACCTTATTGATTAGTTTATTTAATCTCAATAAGTTGATTTCTAAAAATTTTATAAAAGGAGATTTTTGAATAATTAGCTAAAAATTAATAGGTAAAAAATCAATTATACCCTCTTTTTATAATTTTCGAATTATGATAAATATCATATCTATGTCATACTATAATTATATATATTTTTAATTTATGAAATAATAAAATTCATACATATTATATAAAAAATACTAATATGATGTAGCTCGCTGCATTATTTATATTAATAAGGAATTTAACGTTAGATTATTATTATTATTATTATATTTTTTATTAAAATTATAAACTTAATTTTTGTAGAATTAAATACCTAAAATCTAAATTCTTATAAGAATATTCAACGAATTACTAAGAAATATAATATTCATGCCCTTATATTTTTTTTAAAATCATGCTCTCATAAGTCATTTTACACATCAACAACTAATACTAAACAACTAATTTTATCAAACATCTTTAATAAATAGTTGATATTATTTGCTAGTCAAATCAGTTAATATAATCATCTATCAACTAGCCGCTAATAGAATCGGTTGAGAGCTAATACAATTCTCTGTTTGTCAAACATGATCATTGTAACTTTGGTATACAAACAAAAAGAGTAAACTAAAATACAATAATAAATAAAATAAAATGTATATGTTTTGTCTAATAATATTATAGTATGTTTTTAGGAATTATATTTTATTCAACGCAACCTAATGATATGAAAAGATATTAATTATTTAAGTTGACGGATATACTATACTTACCGTTGAAATCACGTATAGAGTGAGTTAGCATACATTAACAAACCCGAAGAAGCAGGCAGACTGGGGACACTATAAGCGTAATTATTATTGTGGATGTTGATAACTTTACTTCTGTTAATTGTCTCTTTCTTTGATGTTACGATGATTAGTTTTATGGCACGTATCATGCTGTAGCCTTATATGACGCTACCTAACTCTTGGGTTATTGTTTGATTTTGATATATATGTAGTTACAACTGTTTGTAATAATTTGTAGGTCATGGTTAAACCGTTAAGAATGGATCATCGTAAAAAAATAAAAAAAAAGAGACAAAATAGACACGAAGTCAAAAAATAGATCCTGTTTGGATACCTTCCCTTCTCTTTCCCAAGCAGAGAGCCAGGCCAAGTGGTCTGAACTTGGGAGTTGTTTCTGCAACCAAATATATATATATAAAAAAAGGAACAAGTGGTTGTTAAGAGCAATGATTTTTTTTATTGTAAATATTTTAAGTGGGTCTTAATTATAAAAAAATATCTTTAAATTATTTCACACTCAAATTAATTTTTATTTGAATCGAATAGATTTTTTATAAAAAAATAAAACTCTTGTCCCAAATTTTAGACTGCTTACTGACAGCAACGAATTTGCCAGTGAAATAGGACGTGTCTTCCACTTTTAAAAAGTTATGCATTAATTTGTTCCCATCACTCAACCTTTTCGTCTAGCCTTACAAAGCAATCATGATTTCTTGTTAGAAGGGTATGCTTCTTTTGTACGTCAGAAAGCAAGCGAGAGTTATTTAACTTAAGTCATTAGTTAAAACTCAATTCTTTTTCTTTGCATTTCGTAGCTTAATAACTGTGTATCTCTTTAAAATAAAACTTATTTTAAATAATGAGGAATATTAAACTAAAGATATTTTGAAATCTTAAAATTGACTCTTTATTAATATTTTTAAAAAATATAAAATAATCTCTCTATTAAAATTAAGCCTTCTAGATCAAGTAACGTGGTGGGAGCAAACCAATGATGTTCATCTTCCGCGAGGCGATAGAGTCGAGAATAAGTTAATAATGTGAAGTTAATATGGTTTTCTACCTTCCCAACTAGTATAAAACCATACTCTCACACGTGCTCACGTTCTCCTAAGTCAGCTTGCGACTCCAAACAGGGCATTTCACTTCTAAATCTGTCGGAGAACGTTTTTAGTATTGTTTATTAGCCTTTCTAGTTTCTCCTCCCGTGCGTGTGGACCTTGCCAACAATGGAAAGAAATAAATGAGAGAAATACGCGCCTACTGTACGCACACGTATGTAACACACACACGTCTCATAATTCACAATTAGGAGATAAAAGTTTTTTGTTTAATATTATCCTATTTTATTCTGTCTCATGAATTTTCAGTCATTTATTTTACAAAAATTACGCGTGGTCCATACAAAACTTACATGAAACTCACATAAATAAATGACTGAAATTCATTGAACATAATAAAACATTATAATATTAGACAGAAGATCTGAACTCCACGATTAGGGTCACCTCGCCAGTAATCTTCGCCCTTTTCTTCTTTGTACACGATAATGAGTCAACCTTACACTTCGTTCAAATTAAGTATGCATCATGTAAATGATGAAACCAAATATATGAATTTAATATGCTCAAAGGCAATTCATGAATCATGTTTCAACGTAATTAATAAAACCATAGAAATAATTGAAAACTAAAATAATAATTTTTAAGAAATAGAGGTTTATTTTATATAATGGATTTTTGTGCACCTCATTTACATTTAGTGGTGCATCTTTCTGTATGTATATTAGTTGTATAACATAAATGGTTTCTTTCAACGTTCTCAATGGCTAATTGCATGCTGAACTACTCTCCATGTAATTTGATTAAAAAAACATGAAACGATCCATGCTTGTTAGGAAACGACAGAGAAACTCGGGCAGACGCGTAGGACTTGCGGTGCTTCCTAGTTGCTACCTGTTGTAACCAAGAAAGCGAGGGATGTATATAAATCTATGCTTCTCATCGTAAAATTTAGACTTTGTCTACTTCTTTGTCTCTTCATCATTAGCTTTAACGCATCCACGGTGTTAGTTAAGTACATCATATAGGACCCTTCTTCTTTTTCTATATATAGCTTCCCTCATTCTTCATCTTCTTCCATCTCTTTCACTCATATTCTTCATATCCAGTTTCCTTATAGCTTATCTACACATATCTAAACCTTTCTTCATCTCTAATCAATCTGAGGGCGTTGATATATATAATATTCGTCTCTACCTAGGTTGTATGCATAGTGGACCAGAAGGACAAGTGATTTGTTCTATATTGGTTAAATTTGTTTGGTAAAGACAAAGACGATCGTGCTCAATCCTTTTTGAACAAGAATTTTTAGAAGATATGGCATGTTTGGTGGCTCGCACAGGGAGACAGTTGCAGAGATACGATAACATGGGTCGTCGCCAAGTTGTTGGGTGAGAACTTGAATTTCTTCTCGTTTCTTGGAGTTTTGTCATCATTTAGATTTGTTTTCAGAATTAGCCAAGAGATGAGTGGCTTTCCCATAAACCTTCTTCTGACTGAGGCCTCGGTCTCTTTCTGTAATATTGTTGCCAATCTTCCATATTACGCACACTGTTTTCTTTCAACATACCTTACTCAGCTACAAACTCATTTTCTTGAATTTTGTTCAACTTGCAGATGCATTCCGTATAGATACAAGATATGCAGCGACGGCTCTGTCAGTGATGAATTGGAGGTTCTAGTTATCACTTCTCAGAAGGGTAGTGGAGGAATGATGTTCCCTAAGGTAATAATCCAGATACGTTCTATAGCTTGTATTAATTAAAACCACAGGCACACGTATTGATATTTTAGTGTATTGACATATATATCGTTATCTCGTGATCAGGGTGGGTGGGAACTTGATGAATCTGTTGAACAAGCAGCCGCCAGAGAGTCACTTGAAGAAGCTGGAGTTCTTGGCAAAGTCGAGGTTAGTGTCCATTCACAACATACCCTTGAATAGGTTGTTTCATGTTGTAACACAGGTATATATAGCCGTGGCTAATTTCATTCCGTTGTCTAATGTGGTTTTCTCATGCAAACGACAGGTAAAACTTGGCAAGTGGAGCTTTTTAAGCAAAAGGACCGGTACATTTTACGAAGGCTACATGTTCCCTTTACTTGTGACCGAGCAACTTGATATCTGGCCAGAGAAGAACATGAGACAAAGAATTTGGGTACGCTAGCTAGCTGCTGCTCGACACTTTCTAATTTGCACAAAAGAAATGACTAATTACTTTTTCACAGTAACCGAATGCTAATAAACGTGAAACTATGTATTAATCAGATGACGGTAGAGGAAGCTCGGGAAGTCTGTAGACATTTGTGGATGAAGGAAGCATTGGACAGATTCGTTGAGAGGCTTACAGCTCTACAACTGCAACAGGAAGACAATGTATTGTAATCTTGGCCTTTGAGCTCCGAAAAGATTTCAAGAGCATGTACATAACAATATATAAATGGAACCTTCAAGTCGTCAGAGGAGAGAAACAGACTGCAGAACTGCTTAAGAGCCGAGTGAAATGTATTGAGGACACGGTTGTAGAAAAAGAAGTTTCTTGTTTGATTGATGAAAATTTGACATTTTCTTGAAGATGCTTTGTACCCAATTCAGGAGATCAAATGAAAAGAATGTCACAGTGCTCATGTTTCCCGTCTTTTCCTACTATGTCTACCTTTAGAATCATATCAAAGTAAGGGCTGGAGAAACTCTCCATGAGCAAAATTAAGATGCAGAAAGCATCTTTAATTACCAAAAGAAGTAAGACTTCTTTTCTTTTCTTTTTTTATAACAAAAGACTCGAATAAGCATCTCCTTCTCTAGTCCATTAATGCCTACCTTCTTTCTCTTAATGCTGGCTATGATAAACCAGTGTGATAGAACGAGCTTAGCCTGAAATTAAGCTATTAAGAATCACATGGACAACGAAATGCAGCTTATGAATCGACAACTCAAGTTGATGCCTATAGGCAAGAACCTATATCACAGTCCACAAGCACAATTAGTAAACGCCTGCATGGTTTATGATTAAGAGTTTAGGAAATTGGATATCCATGACCTGCATCAACTACTACCGCTTCCACAAAACAAAACTTAACTAACCACAGAAACTGTCAAAAACTTTGTACATGACAATCTTAATTTCAGCGATGCATCCTCAACATTCCAGATTACATAAGCTAGTAGCTATGCTAAACTTACAGGGATTATCTTGCAAACCAAGGTTTTAATTCTTTCAAGTTGATGGCCAAATCAAGTGGTAAAATAGATAGTCAATATTCTGGTCCGAAACAAGTGCAGAATGCTTCGTGCATCAGTACTAGTCAAACAACACGCAGTCTTTGTATTATTAATGGCCTAAAATTAATGAACTTAATAATGGCAGCCTTTGTCGTTGCATTGTTCTTGGCTCACCATTAGCAACTATTTTCTCAACCAATGCCGCATGGGAAACGTCATGACACAGACCGGTACCTTGTTTCGCAGCGCGCGAGCTGCATAAATTGCTAACCTATCTTGAATTTCATTCGAGATCAAGTACTTTAAGCTACGAAACTTCGTCTTAAGAAAAACAAAATTAAGAGTCCAGTCCTTCCCGTAGTCAAATTTGATTGATTGATGCCTAGTCATTCTCCACTTACAGAAGGGATTACCGGTGAGCTATTCGATCTTTGTTCTTGTGCCAATTCTATTAATTATAAACTCAAAAGATGGCCTGTAACCTAACCTGAGCATAGCCAGTCGCCCACTCTTTTTGTTTCGAGAGGAAGATGTACATACAGCAAGTTCAACATTAAGAATAAGAAGATGACTCGTTCCTTGTCATCAAAGTCTTTTTATGGAAGTAATTAACTACAGCTTTCCGCAATCCACATCATGGTTACGGACAATGTGGCTACAGCTTTCTTTTGAATTTTTGTAGAACCAAAATCGAGTCGAGATCAACACAAAGATTTCCTTTTCTTTTGTCTTAAAGGCGTGACGTGAATAGTTATCTTTTCCCTTGTCCTGCGCACTTATTTTCAAATCAGGGATACAATAGCTGTTTACATAAGAAAAGTATTGGCAAAAACCTTAAACATATTGTTTGTCTTTTTAATATTGTTGATTTATGTATTACAAACAACCAACCACGTGACATAATTAATAAAATGTATTTTTTTTAATTCTATACATGTTTATTTAATTAACAAATATACAAAATAAATTTATAGGATAAGTACATTTTTACAAATGAATTTGTAATGAAAACAATATTATGAAATTTATATTATATTTACATTGTTCTTATTTGTAAAGTAGAAAATGTAATATACGTTATATTTCTTTCTTATAAAGGAAATAGTTGATCTTATAAAATAAAATATGGTGATACTTAATCAAACATATAAATAGTTGTTAGATAACAAGTTTCACTGAACAGACTTAACAAGAAAATTTCATACAGAAGTTATAATGATTGTATAAGTGATCATTTAACTTAATATTTCTAAAGTGTCTTATGTAAAAGTTGTTATGATTTGATACTACTTATGAAATATCTTATATGATGGTAGCTAACTGATTAATATATTATTCATCACTTTAAATAAATTAGTAAAAATGTTTTGCTAATGATTTGAGAAATATTTGGCCACAATGAAATGATATTTTAAAAACAAAATTTAAATTTTATTAAAAGAATCAATTACTCAAGCTAGAGAAATATTATGATTGGTCTTAAATAAGGGATATATTAATTTTATATCATATATTTAATTAGAATAGTATATGATAAAATGATTGAATTATATGACAAATTATGCAGGAAAAGGTTAATCAAAATCATTTTTAAAAGGTTAACATAATTATTTTAATATTCTTAATATTTGGATAGTTATGATATGTTAGTAAGTGATAATCTTTAGTAAGAGATAATCTTGATCTATAAATATAAATTATTTAATTAGATAATTAAATGTAAATTAAAAGAGTTTAATTAAGTACAATCTAGGATTACAATTTATATCTAATACTAACATATTTAAGAATTTAATTTGTCATATTCAAAGATCAATTGCAAAGAGAAAAGAATAATTTACAAGTTAGACTTGATTGTAAAGTTTGAAAAAATTTAAAATCAAATATAAGATATTTGACCAATAAGGAATAATATTATATATTGGATCTTAAAAGGATTTAACTAGTATTTAAGTAGATTTAATTATAATCTTAATTAAAATTTAACTGAATTTAGAATTATATTTCAAATTAATCACTAAAAGGTTTAAACTCTATTATAAAAAGGTGTAAGTTTTATAAGAGATAACACTTTTGGCTTACACCTATATGTACCAATTGTACAATTCTCTTTAACTTATTTGTGAGAAAAATGTTAGAGGCTAGACATTTCGTATGATTATGGTTGTTTTTACATATGACATAAATTCGAGGAAAGATGTAAAGAATGAAATCAAAATTTATAATAAGATACAATTTATGATTCATGTTGATGGAAATCAAGCATTAGCTACTCAAATGTTGAAAGTTATTGAATGTTTGAAGCCTTTAATAACTTAATCATGGATCTATATACAAGAACTGAAGCTTTGCTTCTTTGAGAAATTAAAGTAAGGCCCATAATGATGATTTAAGTGAAGTAGAAAGCATTCCTAAAAGATTACAAAACGTAACTGGCACCAAATATAGCAAATAACTATTGCTAATCTTAAACTAAATTTTGGTAGGATGAGGAACAAAATGTAAACAACATCAGAGCCATACTCGTGATCAATGCCAGACTTGTATTAGTTTTACAAAATGAAGAAAATGTGATAGTCTAACTTATAATTGACTTTGAACTCATCTTTGTTACACACACTGGGAGTTCCAGAACAAAATTGATGCTAGTGCATCCTAAGACAAATGTTGAACTTGTGTTTTAATTGGTTAAAACTTTGTGAACTTAAGATGTTTCCTTTTAGAACTTTAATTTTAGAGTTTTATAACTATAAAAGGAATTCTTATGATGGTAATAGACATCATAACATCATTATTGATTAATCAAAAACTTTGTAGAGATTTCTTCCCTTTTTTTATAGTATGGTAATTCATATCCTTCTAATTATGTATTAAATTAATTTATTTCTATATAATAATCGTTCATCATAATTTGTACTAATATCGAATATCTTTAGACCTATTGGTAAGAATTTGTATAAGAATTTAATATCATATTCATCTTTTATATTCAGGAGATATAACATATAATCAATTTTCATATTCTTGTCATTGTTAAGATTCATTAAGAATAAATTATTCTTATCTATTGTGTTCCTTATTTCTTCATTTTCCACATTAATCAAAAAGGCAAAAAAGAAAAGAAAAGAAAATTATTCAGTTAGGGTTTATCAAGAGAAGCCCTAAAAGGTATCATTTAAAGTTTACATTAAAAGGGGTGGCTAGCTACAATACCTATTACAAGCCAGGATTTCTAATTTTACTTTAACAAGGATGAAGTATTTGATACATCATTGATCGCGGCTCTGTCGATGCGATCTTACGATCGATCCTTGGAAACCGGTCAAATAAAACAAATTCCAAAATTGCGGTATAGAATGCAACCTCGGGTCGTCTCACTTAATTGGAACCAAATAGAAATGGTCTAATCTAGCCTAAATGTCAAAAATTGCAATTGAAGTTGATAAACGGGGGTTTTGGTAATTTGGTCGAAACCGAGAAAATAATCAAAATTGGACTAAAAGTGTAAAAGAATGTTTTTGGTCTTTTTAAAATAATGCAATAAACAAAGAATCAGATAAAATCAAATTGATAAAATCCTCTTGAAAATGAGGCTCAGGCTATCACAGTTCAAAATGTTTTCAGGAATACAATCCACTAAGTTTCGAAAGATCAACCCTAAAGGACTCTTTAGGTCCAAAGATTTAATCAATGAACTCCATCAATTAAATCTTTGTTAAAAACCTTAGTGTGAAAATTGGACAAGCAAATGCAATTGGTCAAATGAATAAAACATAACAATCTCAATCAAACACAACTAGGCAGATTAAAACCGTA
>JANTPM010488468.1:0-13550 GCA_025434745.1 Erythroxylum divaricatum
GATGGCATGTGGGCCGATCGACCCATTCCCAAGATAATGAGTTAGACACGACAGATATTTACTATATAAGTTCATTATCTCCTCATAACGCAGGTACGAATCTTAAGAACCTAATACCCTATGTTCTTAGAAAAAAACCTACGACAAAGAAGTGACTTAAGCATCAGAGGGGCAAGCCGGTGATCAACCCCCGGTGTGCCTTTATTATTTTTGCAGGTATCTCCTAGCTGAAATTAATCGACTTCATGGATTTAAACAACGACCCCCAGCCTCACCAAAATCAGACTGAACCAATTACCATAAAACCTAAATGGAATTTCACCACGAAACAATTACAAGCAATAGAGAAATAACTACAACCACTATTAAATAAGTACAAATAAAAAGAAATATCATTGACACAACTAGACTAAAATTTATAATATAGCAAGGACCACATCAAATAAAGTAAACATGTGATGCGAAGACAACCCTAAACAAAGTTTAACCTAACATTTTATGACATATAGAAAAAGACATAAACCTATCATAATGTATTATCTCCTTGTCACCAACTTGTGTCATCGAAGTCATGTGAAATAGAGAATGAGAAGGCACATGATAAAGGGAATAATGTTGTATCAGGGAGACGATAGATGAATGAACTTTAGCCAGATGCCTAACAAATTTTTAGTGGAAGCTTCATTGCATAAGGGAACAACAAATGAGTTTCAATTTTGTTTACACAATTTAGGATTAGGGTTTGGTAATTTGCAAATTAGAGTTTTTAATTAAATTCAAGATAATTACGATTAAGAAAGAGTATTTATGTTAATTTACACATATTAGTTTTATATATTTAAATTAATAAATTAATAAATAGTTTAAAATTATGTATAAAATGAGTCTTATTATGTCCCGTATATGCCATACGGAGCAGTGAGATCCATACTACAAATGAAAAATAATAAATTTGTTCCATATTATTATCAAAATGGACAAAACTTAATTCCATCCAAATTTCTGTCTGTTCAAGATTTAATTTAAACATTTTGCAAATATTAAGATTCATTTTAAACCCTTTGAAAGATTAAATTTAATTTATATTTTAATGAAAACCTTGTTATTAAAAATACACTTTTTAAGAAACCACTTACTCTCTAAATGGAATATTAAATCTCTTAAAATTAATTATAATTTACTAAACTTTTGTAGTTGTTGTAGAATCAAGTCAAATCCTAAGATAACTAAAAACTAGTTTCTTAATTTCAATTGATAAAACAAATTAGGGTTTTATGATTAATTAACTAATAAATTAATTTAACGAGAAATCAAAATAAATCAACTAAGTATTAAAGTAAGAACTTTAATGATACTTAATTATAATTCAAGGGAAAGATTCATCAAATTTAAACTTTGATCATTGATCTAAAAATAATAATTTTTACAATTGAAGCAGTTGATTTGAAAACTATTAGGATAAACATAATAAGTTTCAATTTTTTCCTAAATTAATTTGTTCAAACTTAGCATTCAAACCAAAACTTACTATAATTGAATGATACGATAACATTCCATATTAATTTGATGATAGTAATAAGCTTGATGAAAAAAACTAAACCCTAAATTAAATAATTGAGATAGTTATAATTATTAAATTTAGTTTTCTTGTTTTTTATAAACTAAATATGCAAATTTATAAATAACATATTTATTACTTGTACCAATTATTCATGGCAATTACAAAATACTGAATCCATAGATAGCTATAGAATAATAAACATAAAATTTATTGTCAGATCAATCAATATTGATTACTTATAAAATAATAGAACATAAAATAAAAAATACTTGAATTAAAATAAACATCTAGGTTTAGAAAAAAACTTTGCAAAGTTACAACTAGTGTTTTCACTATCCTTAAATTAGAATATTTGGATTTTTCCACTGATGGATCTAGTTATACCACATTGACAGAAGAAAAAAGAAGAGAAAACAAAAGAAAGACAAGAGGAAACTATAAAGAGATTGTATGATGTTTTCTCCCCTTTTCTTCCCTACCTAAAAACCAACTTCTTTCAATATTCTAAAGAATATTTTCTAAACAAATCCAAATCCCCTGCATAATAAGGCTGGGAATAGGTCTCCTAATTAAACTAAAATTCTTGTAGTGAATCTAACTTTAGTTGTGATCTCGCTTATCCATTGTAACAATCTATCATCTTTTTCCAAAATTTGTGACTTTGACAAATAGTGCTTCAATTTGATGTAATCTCAACTTTTCACCTCCTAAAACAAAATAAATATTAATTTTACCAATTAAGCACCAAAATCAAATTGAAAAGAAAGAGATAAGTTTAATTAACATAACCAAATCAAATCTTATCAAATTCCCCCACCAAACTCATGCTTGTCCTCATGCATACATCAATTCAATGCACCAATCATTCTCATAAGAACCTCTTATTTTATTTCATGTTATCCAAAAATATCCCAAAATCTAATACGCATTAAAGGTTTAAGATAAAATAGCAATTAAGAGAACAAGTACTTATAGATAAATTTTTATAGTGAAAACATAGCATCTAACGAATTCCATCAAAACTAAGTGAAATAAGACATTAAAACCCTCTCGTAGATTTCACTCCATACATTTAAAGTGTTTAGGGTTCGTTAGCTCTAAAAAAAACATAGCGAGCTATTTCTATAAGCTTGCTAATAAATTATATGTCCATAATTTAATAAAAATAAATTTAATGCATAAATCTAATTTACTTGATAAGGGTTGAATAGTGGCTTAGGTAAAGGTATTGTTAAAAGAAGTTTTTAGGTTAAACAAATTGAAGGAAACCATACAAACTTATCCATATAAGTTTTAACTCAAATTAGTCTGAAAATTAACTTGATTCAAATAGCATCCTTTCAATCAACTGGTCATGTTTTCTTTTCTTTTTTGAAAAAAAAAACATCAAGAGGAGTTTTTCTTTTACTATACTTCTCTCCTATTTTATAAATTTAAAAAACAAAATAATATAACTAGAATCAACTAATTTATTTTTCACGAAAATAGTTAAAATCTTACGCAAATAAGTTTTTTTACAATTCCTTCAATTTAGGGGTAAAAATTATCAAAGAAATCAACAAAAAGGAGAGTAAAAATGGCTCGTAACAATGGCTTACAAGAAAAGAAATGCCAAAGGCTTAAATTGGTTATCTTATAGCTGGGTTAGTTGCTGATGGGATATGGGCGAGTGTACTGATGGAATATGTTGCTGAAGATACTTGTGACTGATGTGTTATGGCCCAGCGATAAGACGATGGTAAGGTGCTTGGGATGCCGATGCAGCTTAGAGAAACCGGTGTGGTGCTGGGGTATGGGTAACGTGTTTCTTAGTGGTTGAAAAATAGGCTGGGATGTGTGGCTTATTACTTGGTGTGGCATAACTTTTAGAGTGTTGCGGCTATGGACTACTAGAGCTTGGTGCGTGTGGCTCACCTGTATGTTGGAGCTGGACGCGTTGCTGCATGGGATGCTGCTTAAGTAGAATGCTAGCTTCAGTAGGCGGGGACAAAAAGAACAAACAAAAGTTAGGTTAAACATGTTATTGTGTTTATTATTTATTTTTATAACATAAAAATATATATACAAAAATTATATTCTTTTATTATTATTATTATTATTATTATTATTATTATTATTATTATTATTATTATTATTATTATTATTATTATTATTATTAGTAGATATAACAAATTCTTTACAGTAAAGCAAACTACTAACACCTACAAGACATAATCTTGCCTTCTGAATGTGAGTATTTTGGAATTTAAGGGATTCTATTATGAAAAGTTGAATCACATAAAGTTTGATCATGCCTTATGAATTTCAAAGATAATTGCAACTCTAATCTGAGTTATATAAGGTGTGATCACACCTTACGAATTTTAGCAATCTAAAATTTTATGTCTTTTATCTTGAAAGTTAAATTATATAAGGCGGGATCTTGCCTTGTGAATTCTAGTATTATGGAAGTTAAGACCTAATTTTTTCCATACACTGATAAAATACCATAAAAATAAACAAATAAACTTATGAATAATTGAAATGAAACTGATAAAAAAATCATCATGTTTGGATTGTCTCCCAAAGGGCACAATTGTTTAACATTGTTATGCTTGAGAGGACTTTTTCTTTTTAACCTTCTATGTATTAAGGAAGATCCAAATCAATATCCATCACAATTACAATTGTTATATCCTTATAAAATAGTTTTAATCTATGATCGTTCACCTTGAAGATTTTTTTAGTATATAAACTCTTTATTTCTATTGTACCATAATAAATACATTAGTGATAATAAAAAGATCAAGTCATCTAGAAACGTAACTTTCTTGACATGATCTTTAATCAATAATTAAATAACAACACTTTCTCTCCTACCTTAAATTGCTTCCTCAAGATCATATTATCATAGAATAATTTAGTTTTCTCTGTGAAAATTCTCAAATTCTTGTAAACATCAAACCTTATTTCCTCTAACTCTTACAATTGAAATTTCTTTGCTTCACCAGTCTTTCCCAAATCAATATTGCAACATTGTACCACCCAATAAGCTTTATGTTCAATCTCCAACAATAAATGACAAACTTGACCAAAAACCAATCAATAAGGAGACATTCCTATCAATGTTTTGTAAGCTGTACAGTAAGCGTAAAGAGTGTCATTTAAATGTAAACTCCAATCCTTTATTTCTAGATTTACCATATTTTTCAAAATATATTTCACTTCTTTATTCCACATTTCTGCTTGTTCATTCATTTGTGGATGGTATATAGTAGCTACTCAATGATGCATTCCATACTTCTTAAATAAAGTGACCACTCTATAGTAAAAGTGGCTCCTTTGATCATTAATAATGGCTCGTATAACTCCAAATGTATTAAAAATATTGGAATTTATAAAAATTGCAATGGTTACATAATCATCAATCTTGGTGACTTTTGCTAGTACTCACTTTGAAACATAATCAACTGCCAAGAGAATGTAAGAAAAACTATAAGATGAAGGAAAAGGGCCTATAAATTCAATGCCTAATACATCAAATTTCTCAACTACAAGAATTGAGGATTGGGACATTTCATTTATATGAGATAATGTACCTATCTTTTGGCATCTATCATAACTTTTACAAAACACATAAGCATCCCTAAATAAAATCTTCTAATACAAACTAGTATCCAAAACTTTTCTAGCAATTCATTTAGGACCAAAGTGACTATCACATGAATAATTGTGACAAAAAGCTATGATAAAATGATGTTAATCTCTGGCTCAAATGTCTAATAATTTAAACAAAGCAAAATTTTCACAAGTATGGTTTATCCCAAACATAATATTTTGCCTCATTCCTTACCTTTTTGCTTCCTATATTTACTAATGTATTTAGGTAAAGTTCCAGTTACTAAACAATTAATAAGGTCTGCATGCCATGGAACCACATCTTTCATTTTGGAACCATTTCTCATTAGGAAAATTTTCAAAAATAGGTAAGATATCTTCATCCCTTACTAACCTACTTAGATGTTCTATCATTAAATTTTCTATTCCTTTTTTATTCCTTATTGCCAAATTTAGGTCTTCAAGTAGAAAAATCCATTATATCAACCTAGATTTGGACTCATTCATTACTAAAAGGTATCTCCATTATGTATGGTAAGAATATACAATAACTTTAGTGCCAAGAAAATAAGATCTAAATTTATCTAAAGAAAAATTAATTGTTAAAAGCTCATTCTCAGTTTTTGAATAATTGCATTATACAACTTCCAATGTTCTTGGAGCATAATAGATTGTTGGACCCCTAACATTTCTTGAAAGTAAGAAATATTGCATGTGAAATGTTGGAAGTTAAAAGTTGAAAAATGTAGTTTGAAAGATGATCACTGAGTACATTTCTATGTTTTAGCCATAACTTTTTCTCTAGTTATCCAAATGAGATGATTTTTAATTTGGAGTAAACTAGAGATATAGGAATACAAATTGTTTGATGAAATCGAGTTTCAATTTAGTCTCTAATAATATCAATTTTTGGATGGAATTTGAGCACAATATACTATTTCAATATAAGAATAGTTTGGAAAATTTTGAGGTATAACTTTTAGATTTCTGAACCAAAATTGAATGATTTTGGTGCCATTAGGAAATTAAGACAATGAGGAACATTTTTCTAGAAGAAAGTATTATCAAATTCCTTCAATTTTTCCATAATCATTAGTTAAGGAATTAGAAGTATAAGGTATTAGTTATAAAGACAAAAGAAGGGTAAATATGGAAATACAAGTTAATTATGAGGTTTTGATAGATTATTTTTGGAGCCAGTAGTATGTAAATGATTGTAGGACTTTATCATATGGTTCAATTGAAATAAAGTAGTCTTGTAAGAGTATAAACAGGGGCGGATCCAGAAAATTTTTTAAGTGGGGGCAAAATTTTAGTGAGAGCAAAATTTTATTTTTAGTGGGGGCAAAATTTTAATTATAGCAAAATTTATTTTTTTTATACCATCAAAATTTAAAATAATAATTTTTACAAGTAAAATCTTTTGGAGCTAGTGGGAGCAAGTGCCCCCACTTGCCCCCACTGTGGCTCCGCCACTGAGTATAAATGTATGAGGGCATTTTGGGAAGAACACTTAAGCATTAAGGTTATAAGGCTTTAAAGGAAGGGCAAAAGGGTCAATTAAGACTCATTAAGGGCATAAGGGAGAAGAAAAGAGTGGGTTTGCATATGAAGAAACCAAAAACGTGAATTCGAAAGAGAGAGAAGAGAGAATCACGAAAAGGAGAGAAAAGAGAAGAAAAGAAACTAGGTTTCATCTTTGCTTGGCTTAGGTTGCTCAAGAAGGGAAAAAGGAAGAAGGAGATTAGAGCTTCCATTGGAGCCAAGAAACACATTGTTTGGTGAAGAATCAAGGTAAGAGCATTTTTGATTTGTTGGATTTTTGAAAAGGTTTTGATTTATATAGCTTAAGAAATGTATGGGTTTAAGGAATCCAGGATCAATTTTATGAATATATGTATTTTGGGTCCTCAATTGGAATTCCTATTGAATGAAATTTTTGGCTTATGTTAAAGGAAATCAAGGAAAGAAAGAGGAGCAAGGGGAGAGATCTCTTTGAGCAAGTATTAAGCAAGAAAATTCAAGGTGGGTTTTATGTTTATAATTGAGTAATGAGCATTGATGTTTTTGTCCAAATCAGGAAAGAAAAATGATTTCAATTACCTTATAAATGCTGCTTTTATTGCTTTGAATGATTTATGAAATTGCTACATGTTTTGGTATATGAATTTTGATGATGAATTGTGAAATGATGATAGAAATGCATATGAAATATGCCATGTTCTTGAAAGACAAGTTTTCAAAAATGTGTCTTTTGGGCAATTGGTTTTCAAATCACGAATTACATGTTATGTGGGTTTGTGGTGGTCTGTTCTGTCAGTCAAATGCATTTGTCTAAAGGCTTCTCTCGCCTACCCGTTTGTGGCATGGAGCACCTTCACGGGCTTCCATAAGTTCATGGCTACGCAAGACCATTTTGTGGGATTGCGATAATACGTTCTGTTCATGGCTACACAGGACCCTTACGGGAAATGTGTAGTACGTTCTGTTACAGATCCACCCAAACCATTTCTGATGTATTTATGTGTTTATGATTGTGACAAGTTTTGTGAATGCATGATTCATGATGTTTATGAATTTCTTGATAAGTTGTGAATTTGGAAAATATGTGTTACATGGATTTCAATGTGAAATTTTCAATGGAAATAAATATTTCAATGATTTTTGCTTGTTTCTCGTTATAAACCCGTTACCCATGAGCTTTCAAGCTCACCCCCACTCTCCTTCCCCTATTCAGGTGATTAGCAAGAGACCGAGTGCAAGAAAGTCAAGACATTACTCAAAATTTGCATGTTTTGTTTTGTTTTGGAGTAGTTTATGTAAAACAAGGCTTCAACTGTATTTCAAGAATTATTGGGCTTTACATCTTTTATATTTTAGATTTTGATATTGATGATGTAATGTGGCTTGCAAATGCTATTAAAGTTTGTAAAACTCTTATTTTATGATGTTAATGAAATATGAATTTGTGTATAGATGATTGTTAAGTTGAAATATGAATTTGTGTATGGATGATTGTTGAGTTGAAATGTGAATTTGTGTATGGATGAGGTGGAGTTGAAATATGAATTAATTATGCATGAGGTTAAGTTGGAATTAGGTGCACTTGAGGAAGCTACCAAAATGAGATGATAAATTTTGAATACGAATTTTTGTTTCATATAAGTGAAATATATTATGGAAAAGAAAGATAGGAATTGTATTTGAATTTAGAGGAAAAGTTGGACTGATCTAGATAGAACTAGACAAAGTGTTCTTCTTGAAAGTTATAGATGATCTTTCTAGTTTTCCAACGACATAAAGATGGTAACCTTTGGATATCGGAGTGGTAAGTTATGATCATTACAAGATGCGATGCTACTATAGGACAGCTATGGAAAATTATAGGAAATTGTGGTTTTGATGAATCAAATGGGTTGAGAATTGAGAGTTTGATGAGACAAATTTGGTGTTTGAGTTGATATGAAGTGAGTTTGCACTAGAAGAGTTGGATTTGGGAAGTTTATGGGTGAATATGAGGTTATATTGGATGTCAGAAGCATTGGAGAGGCTTTAGAGGGATTTGGGGAACCCCTATGTCCGTTAGATGGACTTTAGGTCCTTTAAATGAACCTTCTTGGGTGAAAAAGGACCCCCATCCTTGCCAATGACCTTCTCAGGTAAAAAATGGCTCCGAAGCTAGTCTGTGTTGGTTAAACAGACATGGATGTCCGTTAAACGGACATTCACGGGATAGCTATAGTAAATCACAATTTTGGTCATTTTAGAGGCAGAATCTCGATTTGTAGTTTTCATGAAAGTTGTAGATATAGAAGTATAATTTTAAATAGTCCAAGAACGAACTTAATCAGACATATTTATCAAACTTTATGGCAATTGCGCCAAGACAGGTACAAAATGATTAAGGACATACACATGTTGGATTCTTTTGGCCATAACTTCATCATCCGACCTTCGAATGAAGTGATTCTTTAAGCAATAGCTTCCTAACACATATATCTATCTCTATAAAAAAAATTGGGATCTTTTAGAGTTAATTTGAAAGATATTGATGAAAATATAGTGAGGGTTCAGTTGAGAGAGCATGATTGGGGTATGAACATACTTTGGCTTTTTAAACATAACTTCTTCTATAGAGTTCCAAATTAGATAGTTCTTACTTCAAATTAAACTAGAGATTTGGAGCTAAATTTGTTTTTAAGAAGTCGATTATGATTTTGGTGATTGACTGGTGTGGGCACTCCACTCTTGGGATGATGATTAATAAGTGTTCTTTGAATTTAACCCTACAAGGTAATACGCACGCTCAAGTTTTATGATGACTCTAAAAGTTGGGTTCTGGAATCGGTGCACAACAGTTGTGGTATTAGAGCAAGAGTTGGGTTCTGAAATTGGTTCCCAACATGTACGGTATCAAAGCATAAAGATGAACTGATGATGGTTAAGGGAATTCCATTGGATTAAGCTCACATTTCAGGATCCGAAGTTAGGCTCCAAAAATGATGCCTAACATAGATGGCAAGACTTTGTTTCCCAATCTCCTGGCCTAATTTGCTAACATCACATGAGATCTTGAATGGTAGATCCTAATTTTCCAGTTGAATAATCGATGCACTTGTCAATAATGCTTTGTGCTTATTAAAAGCCTTTTAACATTCTTTCCTAAGTTCAAATGGAACATCTTTTCGCAAAAAGTTTGACAACAGTATAGCAATTTTGAAAAAAATCTTTAATAAACCTTAATAAAAACCTACATATCTAAGAAAATATCAAACTTTCTAACATTTGTAGGGTAATTTAAGTTCACAATTAAATCCACTTTGGCTTATCAACTTCTATGAACCTCAATGAAATCTTGCATCCTAAAACAATGCTTTAATTAAGCATAAAAAGGCATTTTTCATAATTCAACACCAATTTTGTTTCAATATCATCTTTTGAGAAACTTAGATGAATGATTTAAGAAATCATCAACTGGATCCCTATAAACAGTGAAATCATCCTTGAATACTTCAATGTAATTCTCAATATGCTCTGAAAATATACTTATTATGTACCTTTGAAATGAGAGCATTATAAAGACCAAATGGCATTCACCTAAATGCACACATTCTAAAAGGGTATGTAAATGTAATCTTTTTTTTATCCTATTAAGCAATGGCTATTTGATAGTAACCTGAAAAACCATCCAAAAAGTAAAAACATGATTTCCCAACAAGTCTTTTCAATATTTGATCTACAAAAGGTAATAGGAAATGATCTTTTCTAGTGGCCAAGTTAGGCTTCCTAGAGTCTATATATATTCTCCACCCATTTTTGCACCCTCATTGGTATTAACTCATCATTTTGATTTCTTATCACTGTCACCCCAGTTTTCTTTGGTACAACATGAATTGAGCTCACCCACTCACTATCTGAGATAAGATAGATTATATTTGCATCCAAAAGTTTTATAATTTCTTTCATTCCCATATATTTTATTATTGGATTGAGTCTCCTTTTTGATTCCCGTATTGTCTAGTATTCTCTTCTAAAGGAATTCTATATATGAAAAATACTAAACTTGTATTGTTTATATCAGCCAAGGTCTAACTGATCTCAATTTTGTACTCCTTAAAAAGTGCTACTAGCCTTAACTCTTGCCTTGTAGTCAACTTTTTTTATACGATCGTAGGTAGTGACTCTCCTTCACCCAAATACACGTACTTCAGATGATTAGGTAGTTCCTTTATTTCTACCTTCGAAGCTTGCAAAATAGAAGGCAACATTTTCATATGAGTGATAGTAATTTTACTATTTAAAGTTTTTGAATCTATTTGCATCGCTGATATTTATTCTATAACGTCATAAGTTTCATTCACTTACTCATTTCACTTCGAGTTTAGCATTAAACTATGAGTCATCATTAACAATTTCTTCTTTAAAAATATCCTACATATTGAATCCATAATATCCATACAATAAACGGAGTGTAAGTTGTTATGGTATTTCATTTCTTCATAAATACTAAATTTCACTATCTTTTTATTAAACTCAATGGAAAGAATATGCTCATCCATATCAAATTTTGTTTTAGCCATCTTTATTAATAATATTCCCACCAAAATCAAAGCTAAATGTTCTACTCTACCTCCATTCATTTTCAATATGTAAAAGTCTAATGGAAATACAAAGCCATTAACCTGAACTAAAACAACCTCTATAACATCAATAGGACACACATAAAAACAATTAACTTTCTGAATAATCACATAAGTTTCTTGTAAAGAAATCAAATTTAAAGCTTGATAAATTGAGTTCGACATGGTATTGATAGATACGCCTAAGTTTAGCATAACACGTTCATTTTTATTATTAACAATGACACAAAGAAGTGTAAACATACTTGGATCTTTGCATTCTTTGATAAATTTCTATTTTTTATAATTCTGACCAAAATTTATTCCCTTTTTCTTTCAACTTTCTTTTATTTGTGTATAATTCTTTTAAGAACTTTTCATATTTTGGGATTTGCTTATTGGCTTCTATAAATAGTATATTGATTTTCACCTTTCTGAAGGTCCCTAATATTTCTTTTTCATATTTCTCTTCTTTTGATTTAGCTAACCTATAAGGGAAAGAAGTGACATGTGCATTAGATGATATAGGTGAAGAAAAATCATAGTTGACCTTAGTTGCATCTTAAGCTAGAACTTCACCTTTCCTCTCCTTCTTCATGCTTTTATACCTCTATTAGTAAGGAAGATTCATATTGAATTTCCTTGCCACTTCTTAATGCCATTGCACTCACTCACATTCTCCTTAGGATTTATTATTGCTTATGAAGGTAATTTTCTTGATGCTTGCGCTTTTAATTTACTAATAGAGGTGGCTAGTTGCAAGATTTGATTTCCTAAGTCATGAAGCCTTGTTTCATTTTCTATCAAAACTTATGAGTATTAATAGCAAGTGCCATAACAATTTTGTCCAAAGACATGCCTGAATTTGATTGAGATTGAGCATATATAGGTACTTAAGGTTATGTATTGAAATTGTGAGATTCGTATCTTTATTACCCTCTTTTATTTCCATAACTAAAGTTTAGATGATTCCTCCATCCTAGATTATAATGAATGGAACAAGGGCCATATTTCTATTGAGGTTATAGGAAATCCCCTTATTGCATTAGCTTCTTGAATGGAGTCTTGTTCCAATATAGGCCACATATCTGTAGCATACCCAGGAAATGAGCATATTCCATATACTCATGCCAATTGCAGTTGATTTATAGCCATTTGGAAAAATATAGGAGTTAAATCCAAAATTTTATCCTTAAGGTTTGTATTACTTACCTTATTCACGCGTTTAACAACTCTATCCATCCTTGTCCCAAATTGTTGAGAATTTTTTACCATGTTTGAAATCAATTTTTTAGATGTTTATGGTGTTTTACTTACCAAAACTCCTTCACTAATTGCATCAATCAAACTCATATCCATTGGTAGTAACCCTTTATAGAAGTATTAAATTAAAAGTTGCTTAAGAACTTGATAGTGTGGGTATCTAGCAAATAATTTCTTAAACCTCTCCCGATGTTCATACAATGTTTCTCTGGTAAATTATCTTATCCTTATATTGGAAGCTCATGATGCAAAAAAGAATTTCTTTAAGATTAATCTTTTCGTCTTATTCCATGCTATCATTGAGCTAGAAGGAAGATAATAAAGTCAATCCTTCACCTTATCTTTCATTAAGAACTCAAAAGCTCTAGGATTAATTTTCTCTTTTGTCACTCCTTGTGGCTTCATTCGAAAACAAACAAAGTGAAATTCGTTCAAGTGTTTTTGTAGATCTTCACCTAAAAGACCACAGAAATAGAAAATAAGTCTTTTTTTTAAGAAAAGGAAATAAGTGAATCAAACCGAATTTCAATTCGAAATCTACCTCAACGTCTAAAAATTTTATGCATAAGGGTAATTAATTCAAATTTGGTGTCGTTAACTCCCTCGACATTTTAGTATTAGCATTTTTCATCTTTTCTTCAACATCTTGAGAATTATAATCTCTACTAATTGTTAAGTTTGTCTTAACTTTCACTTTTGGAAGTGAGTGACCTTTTCCTTGCTTTGTCTCTTTGCTTAAATGATACATTATCTTCTCAATTTCTAGCATATATTGCAATTACATGTTTGAGAAGAACGAGTCATACAAGATAATAGATTAGTAGCAAAATATAAAATAACACAAAGAAATTAAGAAATTAAAATAGTTCCGTGACAACAGTACCAAAATTTTTAATAGGTTTTGAAATTCCTCAAAATTAATTCAAATTGTAAACCATTATAGTGGTATTCGAACTAGGTCAAATCCTAAAAAAACTAAAAATTAGTCTATTAATTTCAATTGATAAGCT
>JANTPM010491377.1:0-13529 GCA_025434745.1 Erythroxylum divaricatum
TACGTGTCGGTGCGACCTTCGGGTTTCCCGATGTGTACCCTACGGTGAGGGGGCGCTACATTTAGTGGTATCAGAGCCAGGTTTACTTATTGAAAAGTAGGTACATTATGAATAAACATAGACTTATTGTCAACTAAATCTCAAATAAAATGAATGTCAATCTCAATATGTTCGTTACAAGCGTGAGAGACAGAATCTCTAGCAAGGAAAGTAGCTCCTAGATTATCACAATGCAAGAGTTGCTTAATGTCAGAGAGACCAATTTCATTGAGAAAAGAGTTGATCCAGCAGATTTTAGCAGTACCAAGGGTAATACTCATGTATTTAGCATTAGCACTAGACCTAGCAATAATAGGTTACTTTTTAGAACTTTGATAAATTAGAGAAGGAGCTAGAAAAATGCCATAGTTAGATAAAAATTGGTGATTATTAGGGCTACCCACCCAATTAACATCAAAATAAGTAACGTTAAGTGAGTAAGTTTAGTTAAATGAAGGTCATAGGATGGAGTAGTGTGAAGCTACTATAGAATGTATTAACAACTATCTGGTAGACATTGAACGGGAAGTGCAAGAATTGATAAACTCTGTTAACAACAAATTGTATGAATAGTCTGGGGAGATAAAGATGTTGAAGGAATCTAACATTAAAAAAATACTCAGTACGGTCAAAAAGAGGAAGCCCATGATTGTTTGAGAGAGGTAGCGATAGGGTAATGAGAGTAGAGATAAGTTTTAGTGAATTAAGATGAGTTCGATAAAGATCTTAAGCATATTTTGATTAAGTGAGAAGAAGAGCAATGCACATTAATGGAGCTTTAATTCTAAGAAAGTAGTGAAGAGGGCCAATGTCTTTAATGGTAAAGGTAATATGGAGAACATAAAGGAAAGTCTGGATAAAGTCTTGTGAAGAACGTATTAACAAGATATCATTCATATAAACAATAATAAAGGTGGTATGAATTGAGTTCGAGTGAATAAAAAGAGAAGTATCTAGTTTGGATTAAATAAAACCAACGTTAGTAAGTTTTTGACTTAATTTGTGAAACGAGGCCCTAAAAGGCTTGAGACCATAAAGAACCTTATGAAGGTGACACATAAAGTGAGGATGATTAAGGTCATCAAAACTAGGAGTTGATGCATAAAAATTTATTATTGAAGATTTTCATGTAGAAATTTATTATTGACATCAAGTTGACAAGCCAACCAGTTTTTAGGGAAAGCAAATCGAGAATGATGTGAATTATAGTTGGTTTAACTATTAGACTAAAAGTGTCTCTGTAATCAAGACTAGGGGATTGACAATAGCCTTTGGCTATAAATCTAGCTTTGTAGTGATTGAGAGTGTCATTAGTGTTAAGTTTAATTAGGAAGATCCATTTGCAGTCGACAATATTTGCACTAGAAGGCGGAGGAACAAGAGACTAAGTGTTATTATAATGGAAAACCTTGAACTCATCAGGCATCTCTTGATGCTAGTGAGCAAATTTGTTTGCTTGAGTAAATGAAATGAGATCAAGTTTAGGAGATGTAATGGTAGTGGTGTTGTAAGCAATATGATTAGGAAAAGTTTTGAGTTTGTGGGTGTGATCATGAGTTTGAGTGAGTATTAGGTGAAAGGAAGGTGGCAGTGTTTGAGGTTCTAGTAGTAATGAGAGGAGAAGTGATGCTGAAACAACATATGATTCTGGAGTTATAGAAATAGGTGGAGAGTAAGGATTAGGATTTTTGGAGAGTGGATAATAAATTGAAATGTAGTGGTAAAAAAAGAGAACGAGGATGAGGAAAAAGAGGTGGGCCTTAGATGAGGGAATTGAGTTTTAAGGAAACGAACATGATGAGAAATATATATTTTATCAGTTGAAGGATCAAGACAACTATCTATTTTATAATTAAGAGTATAACCATAGAATACACATGGACTATATTTTGGTGTGCCTCTATTAGGTTTGGTTGAGCCAAAAAAAAAGGAAAATATGTACAACCAAAAATATGAAGATGATCAAGTTTAAGAGGTGCATTAAAAAGAAGTTCATGGAGATTTGTAGTGTAAGGTGGAGGACGTAGGAGATTAATGAGATAAAAAATAATGAAAAAAACCACAAATTGGTAACAATTGGGAATAAAGCTATGAAGAAGAAATGTGATCCCAATTTTAGTAATGTATTGAATTTTTTTATTATGGAGTATAGGGACATTATATGTGAAAAATAATGTTGTAAGTGGTAAGAAAATGAACAAATGATCCTTTAACGAGTTCAAAGGCTTTATTATATAGAAACATTTTAATTTTGATGGAGAATAAGTTTTCAGTAGTGACTTTGAAGGTATATCTACTAAAATGATCAATAAAATTATAAAGTAGCATTAATCAAATAGAGATAAAGAGGGAGAAGGTTTTGTATAGATTCTAATAAATGAGATAAATGGAAGATGACAACTTTTTTCTTAAAGACATAAGGTATAATCAATATTGATGGTAGACACTTTGAGTGATTGAAATAATTTAGAGAGAATTTTACTGCATAGATGACTGAGACATTGTTGCCAAATGTGGGGAGAAACTTTATGAGTAGAGAGTGCAATGAGATTTGTGAAATGAATAGTAATCTTTAAAGGATAAAGATTATTGTAGATGCTTCCTACGAGGAGCAGAGTCTTGGTTGAAAGGTCCTTCGTATTATAGCCAAAGGGGTTAAATTCAATCAAACAAGAATTATCATTAACAAATTATGTCACATAAAGTAAATTAGTTGTAAGATAAAGAATAAAGAGAATATTTCATAAATATAAAGGTATATGGTGGGTAGGTAAGGTTAAAGAACCTTTAGAGGAAATAAAAAGAGTATTAGCATTTTCGACAGCCTATTGGCTAGTGCCTTGATTTGGTTAAACCAAGTCAACAAGATAGGAGTTAGGTGTAAACCAAGTCAACAAGATAGGAGTTAGGTGCCAAGTGGGAGGAAGCAGCTGTATTTAAAAGTCATTTTGTAATTTCACTAAAAGGATTAGTGGATGGGGTTACAATGGGTTAAATATTTAGAGCGAAAAATAAAAATTGAATTGAAATCGGTTCATTAGTAGGGATGTCAATTTTTGCCCAGCCTGACCTGATTTTGGCTCAGGTTGACCGAGCCACGAATCAAAATGATTCAACCCAACCATAACAACAAAAACAACATCGTTTTCTAATTTTTTTTAAAAATAAGGATGGATTGGGTAAGGCTAGGAGCAGCCAGGCTTGACCTGGCCCATTGATATCCCTAGTCATAAAGAGGGATTAAGTGATTATTTTTAGATTTCATGTATAAGAAAAGAAATGTAAAAACTATGTGGGCAAAGTTTTTTTTTACAAATTTGACACTGTGGAGGCCTTTGATTAGAATTGGGTTAAGAATGATAAAGGAAAGGTGGGATATGGGGCTAGGTTTGCATTATAGCCTAGGGTGAGTGAATGGGTTTGTTGGTTAGGAATTTGGGCTTGGGGTTGAGTTATTAAGGTTTAGAGGTAGAAAGGCTTTTTGTGAATTAGGCCTTTATAAAAGGTTTCATGGTCTCAATGGTTATGAGGAGAACATAAATTATTCTATTGAATGGTTATAGCTTCCCCTAGGACAAGTTCTTTGTTCCAATCGTTCATCTTATTATACATCAGGATACTTTTACCATGAGGAGCCACAAATGCTACTTCAAGTGGAGATTGATGAAGAGATAACAATCATTGTCCATAAAGTAGAAGTTTCATATACAATTTTGAGAATGAAAGAGTGATGTCTCGACTCTCCATAGCAATGACAAATGATTTATAATCCGGAGGCAAGCCATTAAGTATTTGTTTGGTTTAGCTTTTGGAGACTCCAAAAGCAGTTTTTCTACCGCAAAAGCTATTTTCGGGAAAAAAATGGGTGTTTGGCTGAAAACTTCAAAAACAATTTTGAAGTAGAAATAGCTTTTGAAAAAGCTAAAATATAGTTTTTTGAAAAGTTAAAATTTGGAGCTTTTCAGAAAAGCCCAAATTTTAGCTTTTTCGGGAAGCTATTTTTAATTAACTTCCTTCACTTACGTTCATATCCTTGCTAAACAAAAACCTCAAAAATCTGCTTCAATCGACTTCTCCTTTGTTTCATCTGCAGCGCAATCCCTCTCACCCTCTTAGATTCCTTCCAATTTCTCATTTTTCCTGTTCAAATCCGTCTGTTCCTTTTTCTTCTTAACTCAAATATTCTCTTCTCTCTGTCAGTTACCTTCTGGTTAAAGAAGGGCCATGTTCGGAGAGAAAGATCAGCACCTCTCGAACTCTGAGGTTGAGAGTCCTCAAAACAAGGATAACCCAGAAGAGAATTTGGGTTTTTCTCAAAAGGGTATTGATTTTCTGAGAGAGTCAAAGATGAATCTTGATGGGTTTTCTTCAAAACCCCAAGATCTCACCCTCAGCTACCTCTGTGACAATCCAAAGTTCGGTACTTTTAGCCAGAAGGGCAAAGAAATTATCGTTTCTGATAGTTCTAATCAAGGTGACAAATGGGTAGAGAGAGATTTCTTGAATCTGAGTGAAACAAAGTCTAACTCTTCATCCAAAAGAGGAGACCATGATGATGAAGAGATCGTGAAGGAGAATTCCTCCATGGAGAAGAAGCCTAAGCTGGAGGGTACTTTAAATCTGTCTCTAGCTCTGCCCGAAGTTTCTCTGTCTTTAACTGCATCAAATGCACTGCAAAACGGTCTTATCAAGTCAAAGCCTTGTAGGAGCACTCAGTCTTTAGGTGCGGCACCTTCCATCAACAACACGCTGACAACGTGTTCTAATGATTTTACCGCTGCTTCGCTTTCTTATTCTTATTCACTTCCATTTTCACACAATCCCAGTTGCTCTCTGACCCGTAACTCGACCGAGAATTATGAATATTCGGTGGGGAGAGACGATCAACTTTGGTGTGGAGGAGAAGGGACTAACGGGTCGGTTCATAGCCGTTTTAGGCCTATTGGAGACGGAATTGTAGCTTTGAACAACAACCACCATGGGTTTGGTGGTGGTATTTCTGGTGCTGGAGGATTTCCGATTACTCAGGGTAATCGTGTAGCTAACAAGGATTCGGGAAATAATAGTATTTATAAGTCTGCCAGTTCTTATAATCTTTCATTCTTTCCTTCTGAATTGCCCGCCAGACCACGTTTGGAAGCTTATTCTGGTGATTCAAGGAGAAAGGATTCCGAAAATTTTAGAGTTTTTGAGGGAGGGGATGGAAGAGGGTTGGCAAGAAAATTCTCCAGACCGGAGAGAATTCTACATGAGATAGTTTCAGAGTCTATTCCAGTCATGGCTCAGATCATTCAAGAACTTCCTGAGGAAACATTAGAATCGACTAAAGATTAATTGAAAAACCTTACTTTGTTATCTGAAAAGCGAGAGGAGTTAGTAGGCCTTCAAAATTGCCTCGACAGAAGATCTGTTCTTACAAAAGAGACTCTCTCAAAGTGCCAAAAGGAACAGCTACATATTTTGGTGGCTCTCAAGATGGGGGTTGGAAGTTATCTATCCAGAGAATTTCAGCTTCCTGCGAACGAGTTGGTGGAAATTTTCTTGTACATGAGGTGCAGGAATGTCAACTGTAAAAGCATATTGCCTGTTGATGACTGCGAGTGTAAGTTCTGTTCGGCAAACAAGGGATTTTGCAGTTCATGTATGTGCCCAGTTTGTATGAAATTTGATTCTGCTAGCAACACTTGCAGTTGGGTTGGTTGTGATGTTTGTTCTCATTGGTGCCATGCTGCGTGTGGAATGCAAAAGAATCGTATTCGTCCTGGGCCTAGCTTGAAGGGGCCATCAGGGACCTCTGAGATGCAATTTTACTGCATTGGATGTAATCATGCTTCAGAGATGTTTGGGTTTGTAAAAGATGTCTTTGCAATGTGTGCAAAGGACTGGGGTCTGGAGGCCATGATAAAAGAACTTGAGTGTGTAAAAAGGGTCTTTAAGGGAAGCGAGGATTTCAAAGGCAAGGAGCTGCATAACAAAGCTGAGGAGTTGCTGACCAAGCTTGAAAGCAAAACCTTATCGCCATCCGCAGCGTGCAACATTATTATTCAGTTCTTCAACTGTACGCATTTTTGTCCTGGACTTCTGCTTATTACTCTACAAAATTATATTGGTTTTTCTGTTTTCACTTTATTAAGAACTTGAGTAGAGCATATAGTTGATCTATCCTAACTGAGGTTCTAATGAGTACTCTTTCATTGCAAGATGTGCCTGTGATATTTTAGTTTACTAGACTGATCCTCCACCACTTGTTAGTGTTTTGTACATTTTGTTGCTTAAATTTTAAAGTTATGTCTGTTCGAATGCTAGAAGCGTTTACTTTTAGGCTTGTGGAGAAGAGTTCAATGGTTTAATGGGGATTTCTAGTTGTGAGTCTGGATAGGAGGGTATTCTACGACAGATAAATTCATCGTCCAAATTGAATTATGGTCAATTATGGTTACATAATGGAATTTGTGTTAGGTGAGGTTCCTTGGAGCTTTAAGCCTTATGGACACCTTGAACAAACAAGTCAAACTTAAAAGTGTTTTCTGATCTTCTAAGCTCAATCCTGTTCTCTTTTCCTTCTTTTATTCTCTTGTTAGAGAGCTTATTATCCATGCCTAGAAAATTAAAGTTCCACCACATATATACATACACATATAAAAGAAAAACCCCACCAGGTGAGCCAAACTTCGTAGAGACTGACAACAAATTGCTAATCAATAGCCAAAAGATGATGTGTATTCTTAAAAATCAGTCTTGTTCTTTTTTGTTTGGTTTGGAAACATCAGAGATTGTGTTGTATTTCCTAATCGTTTTTACATGAATAAATGGAAGGGCATCTGACAGTGATTGATTCGCGATATAAGGCTTAATGCTAACACTGGATTCTATCTGGTATATGGTGGTTACTTATCTATATTTTATTTCCAAATGTTGACGTAGCAATTCAATGTCTGCGTGATGTCGAAAAATGCCCAGCTGTTAGCTGAGATCCATTGCTTAAACTAGGAAACATCTTCTTCTTGACTCATTCAAGATAGCATCCTGACTTCTAATTTAGTTTCCTTGCATGGCTTAAACGACAGCTGCCCATTGTAATATTTTTCACTTCACCTCATGAGCGATAATTCCATATAATTATTTCTTCAAGCATGTTCATCTAAGTTTTGAACTTTCATAATATTTTTCCTCTAACTTTTAGTATTTGTTTTCTTCCATTTTTGGTCCTGGGTTGTTTAGATGCAGATACCAATTTTACTGCTTCTAGTGTACCTGTTAAAGAATTATTACCTTCTGAAGCCAGCCTAAGCAAAGATACATTACCTGCACTGCCAGCCACTAGCCTCCCTCCAAAATACGCCATCTACAGCATGAACTGTTCCAGTGGAAGGCATAATTCTCTTCCATCTGATTCTCGTCGAACTAACTTCAAAGAGGCCGTCCTAGGTGACCTAAAAATTGAAGATGAGTTTCAAATTGGGAAAGTACCAAAGAAAGAGGGGTTTGAGAGCTTAGAAAGCATTGTGCGAATTAAAGAAGCTGAAGCTAGGATGTTCCAACGCAAGGCTGATGAAGCACGCAGAGAGGCAGAAGGTTATCAGACGATGATTAGGGTAAAGTCTGAGAAATTGGAGGAAGAGTACGCAGAGAAATTTGCAAAACTACAGTTGCAGGAAACAGAGGAGAGGCGAAGGAAGAAACTTGACGAGCTTAAGGTCTTGGAAAATTCACATTGTGATTATTACAAAATGAAGATGAGAATGCAGGCTGAAATTGCTGGATTGTTGAAGAGAATGGAAACTACAAAACAGCAATGGGTTTAGTTTGCTTGGATGTTGTTTTTTCTTTTTCTACCTTTTTTTTCCCCTGCTTTTTGGTTAACAGATAACGACAGGGCCAGTTTGTAGTTGTCTTATAGATTTGGCATAATGGACATAATGCTACTGTCTTCTTTATGAGAAATGCATGGCTTCTTGGATTCTGAAGTTAACGCTTTGACTAAAGATGAAGAAAAGATAATTCAGATGTTTGTTTCAATCTTGTCGGTTTTGATCAATACGTGATCAAATATGACAGAAGGGGATATTGCATCAAAACTAATCCGTCAATCAGAGAATCAAGACATTATTATAAACATTACCAACGCGTAACTAGTTTTTCTCAGCGTATGATTGGCATTTGACTTGGACTAGTGCCTGCTTTGATCCCAACCTCTTCATAGTTGATACTGATTTACTGAGTGGAATTCTGTCGTTGTCTTGAGCTAGTGGATGACGACCCCAGAAGATGGCCAGCCAACATTTGGCAAGTTTCGCCTAGCCTGCTCGTCATCATGGCAAGCAGCATAAAATATGTAACGAAGCATTTCAGGGTTTTTCTTTTAAATAGAGAAATTTACAGTCCCTATCTTTTAGATGCAACTAGGTAACTTTTAGGTAAATTTTTAGATTGACAAAATAGTTTGTAAATCATATCAGTCATATGTTTCGCACTAGCCAAGTTTTATATGATAGACTCGATTGAGAGAGCGTAAATAGAAAAAATCGAATACAAGATCTTTTAATCTCATGTCTTCAACTTTACCAATTGGACCACTTTTTAAAGGCTTGATCATAAAAGCCAAATAAAAAACTTTCTAGCACTGTTGTTGAAAGAAAATTATTTGTTGATATTAAAACTGAAAAATGTTGATGCATACCCTCAAGATATTGATGATAACCGTTAAACAAAATGCTTCTGAACTTTGTTTTTCGTTAAGTAGGAAAAGCTTCTCAGCTGCACCAGATCCTCCGTCTTACGCATAAAATGACCTCATTTTGGATTAAAACCAGGTAAATGCGATTTGGGTAATGTGAGAACTTGATTCTCAACCCGACATCTTGACACCAGTGGGCCTATCCCCCCACTCCACTTCTCCACTAGTCCACTAGTAGGGAGTGGACTATTACCGAAGTTACGTTGTACTGACGAAAGACGATCAAAAGATGCTGACTTGAAACGCAATTGATTATATTAACCAATCAGCTTTTGAAGGACTGTACGGAATTGGGTGTGATTTTCGTTGAGGTATTTTACAAGCCTGTTAAGATTAGGAAAACATGATCAAAATATGTTTGCTAACGAATTTGTTAGTAATAACTACGTTTATTTAAGAGCCATTTGGATTCATTTCTATTTATTTATTTTATTATTTAAATAAAAGAAAATTTTGTTTAGTGATTAATGTTTTTATCATTAATAATAATTATATGTTAAATAAAACTTAAATAAAATTTATTTTTAATTAAATAAATTTATTTTAATCTCTTATATAATACTTATTAACAAATTAATAATAAAATTATTATATTTTATTAAAATAAATAATTTAAAATAAACTTTTTATTTATAAATTAATATTTATTTTAAAATATTTAAATTATTAAATTCAAATTTATTTGAAATTTAAATATTTTGAAGTTATTTTAAATTTATTAATAATTATTAAAACAAATTTATTTAGTCTTATTATAAAAAATTAAATGAATAAGGAAAATTACCATAGAAGCTAACAGGAAGAAGGTTCAACATATGGAAATTTAAAGAATTGATGAAATTGAGTCCAAAGAATCTTATCAACAAAAAGTGAATTTTGACGAATTACTGTATAAGAAACCAATAGTCAACAAAAGAAAGGAGAAATGGATATAAGGAAGGGAGATTTAACCATCACAACCATTGAGAGACCAAAAAAGAAAATGTAGGTATGGTGACAATAGGTTTAACACTGATTCCTTGCACTAATACAGAAGACGACCCAAAATAGTCTATAATAGTAGGCAATAGATAGACTAAGCAACCTAAGGGCTCCAAAGGTCTATCGGAGGAAAGGACTACCATGAATGAGGAAGAGATAGAAAAGATGGAGATAAAGGATTTTGATCTCTCACCTAAGCTTGATATAGTCCTACTAAGAAATGGTAAGAATGATACATCGGAGTTCAAGCAAGTTGTCAAGAGGAAATCTAATAGGAGGAAGAAGAATTTTTTATCTTCCCTCTAATTTTAATATTATTATAGAATATTAAGCGGCTAAATATCCCCTCTAAATAGAATGCCCTATTTGATTTTCTACACTCAATTTAACCTTACTTAGTAGGCTTTTTAAAGACAAAGCTAGTTAAGAATAAAAGTAAGAATCTTAAATTCTTCTAAAAACATTGGCAAGTTATTGCCAACCATAATTTCCACTTTTATTGTAAAATCCTTTTAGGCTATAATCCTAGAATTATTAAAATACTCATAGTCTTTGAACGCTAAATAGCTCATCCATGTATTAGTAACATATTGTCTCTAATACTTCTACCTTTTATAAAAACAACTTGAGATTGGCTAATAAATGAAGCATAAGTTTGATCCTATTAGCCAATAATTTGGAGATGATTTTATAAAATGTATCGTGATAAAAAATCAGTCCAAAGTCCCTAAGATAGTTCAAATTTTGAAATTTTGGGTCTAAATAAAAATAATTGCAATTCTATACCTTTAGCATCTTGGCATTAGCAAAGAACTCATGCGTAGCTTTGTATACATAAAACTTAATAGAGATCCAAGTTTGTTGATAAAATAAGTCATTTAACCCATTAGGACTTAGGACTTTACTAGGGCTAAGAGAGAATACCACCACCCTTATATCCTTATTAGTGAAACCTTTTGTTTTCAGATTACTAAAAGGAGATTATTGATAAATGATTATTTGACTATACTTATATACCTATGTTTAATATTTTTTCTTGTTATTTAATTTTTTATAATAGTTTT
Organism: Erythroxylum divaricatum; assembly: GCA_025434745.1. Classification (NCBI taxonomy): domain Eukaryota; kingdom Viridiplantae; phylum Streptophyta; class Magnoliopsida; order Malpighiales; family Erythroxylaceae; genus Erythroxylum; species Erythroxylum divaricatum. The sequence goes on from JANTPM010491377.1 coordinate 10,822, forward strand.
AGTACTTATTTTTGCTTTAAGTGTGTTTGTAGGTGATAATTACCTTCTTGGACCAAAAGAAGAAGAATTCAGATGAAATGAAGATTTGAAACAATTTGGAGATTCACGACCATATATATGCTCGTGTAAGTTTTTGTGACCATGTAAAAACAAAATCTTATGTGTTTTTGGAGCTGCATGGCTACATGGCCGTGTAATTGACTTTGCATGTCTTAGAAGTCCTAACTTTTACTATAAAAGGACATTATCAGCAGAAGATGAAAAGGAGTTGAGTTTTAGAACATTTTTTAGTCATAAGAAACATAGAGAATCAACAATTCTGAACAGAGGAAGAGGAAAACATTTATATTACATCACAAGATCCGAGAGAGAGCTTTATTCAATCCAAATTGTAAGAAGATTTATTAGAAGAAAAAGGGGAGCTTTAGAATACTATTTCTTTATTTTCCAGTTGTTCTTTTAAATATTTGTTATTGATTTCGTTTTCTATGGAAAGGAAATAAACTATTTGGTGCCTAGGTGTGATGAACCATAATTTGTGATGACAATATTATTTAATCTTTTATTTAATGTAGTTTTATTGATTAATTTAGTGATATTCAATTATGCATTATATTCTTGATTTGATATATCTGAAATATTAGTTTAATATCTGCTGCCTTATGATTGAGATTGAGAAATCCTTTTGTGTAATTAGATCTACCATAATTGGAAGAAGTTACATGCAAACCTAGAGATAAGTTGACATAAATCCCATGGACTAGAGTCAAACCTAATAGTGAAATTCACGAATCAATAATACAATCTTAGTTAACTAGAAAGACATTTTTGTTAATCAACTGAGGGATTAGTTGTTAATAGTCTTGAGAAAGATATTAATATAAGATAGGAATTTTCATGGTCAAATAATCAATCATTCAATTCCATGACAAAAGACTAATATTTAAGCATTCTTAAGGGGACTCACCACTTAGGTATTATTTATCTGATATCAACTTTTTATGATATTTTCCTTTGCCAGAATTCATTATTATTCCAATCTTAGTTTAGTTAGTTTAATTTAATTTTATATTAAATCCACAACATGATTTGACATTTAGATAACAGGAAAAGATTGAATATTAATACTTAAAATCCTTATGGGATGGCTTGTACTTGCTAGTGTTAGCCATAACTATATCTTGCATTTGTAGTAAAGCTTAAAAATTTTATAAGCATAAAATCATTTAACCAATTACCTTAGGAATGGATAAGCCATGAAGTAGTTAATGAGGATTCCAAGCCCCTGAAGTTCCTAATACTTTAGCATAATAATCTCTGGCTCATTATGGTAAGTGATAATTCTAGCCTCATTGGTGAGTAACTTGGATATTCTACTATAGTTCCTCCTAACAAGAAGTAATCTATAGATGAACATGGAATTGGACTCCTTATATTTCATCTATAACACCCTTGAATTTTTTCATAAGAATTGAGGAATGAGTATTTAGAGCACTTATGTAATTGGATAAGGCTTGCTTTTCCTTAATCTTTAGAGGGCCAATATAGGGAGAATCGTAGAGGTGATCCTATCATTATGTTAGTGTTGAATCGGAAAAAGAAAGCATGTCATATTTAGAGAAATTGTAGATTTCAAAACTTTTTAAAAATCTAAATTGCAACGGAACCAATATATTCAAATCATCATGTCAATCTATACATGATATGGTATAAGGATAATAATAAACACAAATAAGATAGAGATTATATTACTTACTCCTTTGCTACAACTTTAACTTCTCGTTGTGTTATCATATCCTCGGCAATATATCCTCTCCTACATGATTTATCCTCTTCTTCTCGTTATTGTTTCCACTTCTCGATATTGTATCCTTGACCAATACAAATTACAATTATACTTCTTAGACAATTTGGTTAACAAGATCCTTTTGTGGGAAAGGAGAAGAAAACTTTGGAGGATAACTTTTTTAAAAGAAAGAAGACCAAGAATGAGACACTCTTATGCAATTTTTTATTTTTTCGTGCAAAATAGGAGAGAGAGTGATAAAAATGTAAGAACCCCTTCTTACTCTCTCACACTTTTGGTTACAACCAACGAAAGAAGAGTTTTCCAACCAATGCATCATTTCTTCATTTAATCAATCATAAAGAAGCCATTAAATGAGGCTCTTCACATTTGTCTTTAAGATGACTATCTGAAAAGTCTATTAACCTAAATGAGACCTATCAATTTCTTTTTTGATGATGAAAGAAGGAAGATGAGCCATCCAATGTAAATCTTTCTTCTTTAATCCAATCAATACTAACAGGTTACATGCTATCATTAAAAGATAACCATTAAACTATTCAATGGTAAGTTCATAACTCCATTTAATGATGATAAATCATAATAAAGACCATCTTTATTTAACAATTTAATGTTAAATGTGCAACTGCACATTCAACCCTAATGAAAAACGAAATTGCACTTTATTTTCTAATTTTTTTAATTTAATTAATCCAATTAATAAAATTAAATCAAAGTCTAGCCCATTTCTAAATGTATATTTAGGCTTCTAATTAACCATTAATTAAGAGCCCAACATTCAATTATGGGTTTCTAAAACCTCCATTTATATTTCTTACTTTGCTTGATAACCTTCCTTGAAGTCAAATGGGAAATCTTATTGGACTTATGTTGGACCCCGATTTTTTAGTAGAAATTAGAA
>JANTPM010491583.1:0-27166 GCA_025434745.1 Erythroxylum divaricatum
TTTAACTTTCATAACTCATACAACTCTACTCAAATTTCAAAGTCATCAAAACCAATCACTTCATTTCTCATCAATCTCCTTTAAGTACAATAACATCTATAACACAATACTTATAAAAACACACTCATTGAATTCATTTTAATATTTCTAATTTCCACCGAAAGTTCGGGGTCCAACACTATTTGTTCTGCCTTTTGGAAGGAGGGGTTAGTAGAGTTTAGGTATAAATCAGTTTGAGCATTCTTTAGTTACAATCTTCTTAAGGTACTTGCACTCACGAAAGAAAAGTAGTATAAAATATTTTTAACAAGTAATCCAAATTGTATAAGACTCCATTTAGTCCCTAGCAATGCTGCCAAAAACTTGTTAAGCAAGTTTTATATAAATAAAACTCTCAATACTGTAAGTATACAAACTGTATGTTAAGCAATCAAGGGTATCATTCCCATGAGGAGAATTAAACAACTAAATGACTTGAAAAGAACTTTGTATAAGTACTAAGAATTGGTATGAATTAAAATAAGTAAATAAAATTAAAACAAATAGTAAAACAAAACAAGTAAATAATAAAACAATTAAGCTACCAATGAAATTTAGATTGACCAAAGTTGAAGACTTAGGAAATATTCTATCTTTATTTTGTTTCCCATTATCTTTTTGATTCAATTTATGTTTGATCCAAGATATCCTAAAGTTTTGACTAGTCTCTCTTAAGATCTAATTAAATAACTATAATTGAATTCAAAATTTATAGAATTTTAATCTCTCAATTCACAAAACTAATCCTAACTTGTTCAATTAGTTTTGAAGCAATCCTATAGATAATTAATTTCAAAATTAAGATCTCTCTGAATTATTTATTAATTTGATAATTGTAATTCTATGAAGTTATTAATTATATAAATGAAAAATTATCCTAAACATTCAAATATATATTGAATTCAACAAGAAACAAAGTTCAAAAAATAATTTCCAAATATGGAATTTAAAAATCCATAATCTGTTATATGTCACAAAAATCCTAATACATATTCAAGAAAATGAAAGAAATAAGGAAAAAGAATGAACACTGATTGAAGTATTGATATGAAATGTTAGAATTTCTCTAAAACTCTCTTTTGATCCTTCCTCTTTAATATGTTTTGATGTGGTGGATGCAATATCTTTTTGGTATTTTTGATGTTCTTTTATAGTGCTTGATACTTCTAAGGTTGTCTATAGGGTTTCCTTGCTTTGTTGGGTTCTAAAATTAGCCTCAAACCTTAAAAATTTGAATAAAATTGCACCTAGAAACACCTCCTACCAGATCGCATTGGAGGCCTATTTATCTTCACCATGTATGATCACACCAGCCTACATACATCCAACATCTACTCCATTCTTCAGTTTCCTATTTCCAAACACTTACAAACACATTAAACACCTCTTGAAACACAAAATTAAGTTTAAATTATTGCTCTAAACTAAACAAGCACTTAGAATACATACAAAAACTAACAATAAAACAATTCTAGGCCTATACACATGATAATCATCTAAGAAATATTTAAAAACATAAACACCTAGAAAAATGTAATATAAGATACACCTATAAACATCCTCACACTTAGACGTTTGCTTGTCCTTAAGAAAAACTAAAAACATAAATAAACAAAATACAATAACATATAAACACACAATTATGCAACATGTGATAATGGTATGATGATACCAAATCTTATGAAATTAACTTAACCTCAAAATATAAATCACTCAAAAAGTGCCAAAATACCAAATTATTCCATTCATGTCTAGTGCGTTGATTTGAAAATACATATCAATAAAAATATTAACATCCTATTCATACACTATGATACTTGTAAGCACACATTTGTTATTATTGATCAATCAAAATGAAAAACTATCACTAAGTAACCTTTAATGAAAATTTTTGCTATTTGTAAAAGATTGGTAGGTTCAATTTATTGTAAGCAACATTTTTCTAAATTTTCTTTAATGATAAGCTAGCCTTTTAATGTAAAGGCAAATAAATTGTCATGAATATTCCCCGGTTGTTCAACTAGATCACTTTTTTTTATTTAGATTGGTTAGAGTGTCATTCTAGCATTTGGACATGGAGACAAAAATTTTTATCATTAATGCCCCTAGGTACTCAGTTATATCACAACTCTTAACTAGCTACCAATTGTATTCTTAACCAAATTTTCTTAAAAAGGGTCAGCAAAATAGGAAATTTATTTAATATATTTTAAAAATTTTTTAACCTACCTCATTTGTTTTTATTCAATCATTATCATGAGAGGGTATTAATGATGCTAACCAATTTAATTAAATATAATTATAAATTTATATAAACAAATTTCTTAAAGTGAAAGAATAGGTCTCATCCTAATTAACATACATATTCGTCTAAAGACATTTAAAACATAAAATGCGTAAGTTACTACGCCTTTACAATTTAAATGATCATATTCAAAATAAGACAATTCCATTCAATTCTTTTTTTGTAAATTGAATAAAGTTTCCATTAGTTATAACAAAGATATCTCACTATTACAATGAGTTCACAAAATAGTACAAACAATTAAATCAATTGGCTAGATTACATTTCAAGAATTACAACTTCCATCTGTTTCTCATTCCAGTAAATAGAATATGTTAAATAGATTTTGCAAAAATCATGGCTCATATTTAGTTAAAAATATCTTCACCTAATTGATGCTTGCTTACTTCCTTATCCCTATAGTTCCTTTTGTTTCTTTCTTTCCATAAGGAGTAAATTTTTGTTGGAAATGTTGTTTTATAAATGCTTTATCTTACACCCTTTTCTTTGCAATACATGTAATCCAATTTAGAGTTATAAACCATTTATTAGAAGAACAATAATCTGCTAGCAAATGCAAGATTCTACTCCACACGACTTTGGAGTATTTGCATTGAAAATGTAAGTGGTCCCTATCTTCTTCAACTTCTTTACGCAACACACATATTGTTTCAGATCATATTCTTGATAGCTAGCCAGGTGAATATTGATGCTTTCGAGTTCAAGAAGTTCTTCCAAATGAGATTGAACTAAGGTAAATTCTCTTTCTCAGCCTATAAAGCCTTATGGCATGATTTATTGGTGAATACTCCCTTAAGACCTAGTTTTTAGCTGATAGTTTCCTCCTTATACTATTGATTGATTTAAGGAAAGTATTTAAATAGCAAGTTGAATCCTCTAAAGTTGACACTTCACTATCCATCATGCATTATATTTGTAAGGTGTGATATTTCACTCCTTAGGAAAAGAGGACTATACTCAGACTAGTTATCAGACCACACCTAAATATCCTCTCCATTTCCTAACCTATGTTTGATCTAAGGCTACATAACTTCTCTCAATTTCAGCATTTATATGAAAATCAATAAGAATTCCATTCAATTCTTGCCATTGATACATTAACACAATGCACACTTCCCAGTGCCAACTTAATAAAAAATCTGACATAATAAAAATGCAAAATTCACGTATAGTTGATACAAATGTAAAATTAGTACACAATTGATATAAATGTAAAATTCATACACAATTGATATGTAATTGCATGTACATCCCCACACTTGAACAACACATTGTCCTCAATGTGAAAAACAATTAATAAAAATAAAAATAAATGAAAACAAAAAATTAGGGCAAGAAGACTTATAGAGATTGAGATGGTGATGGTCTAGCGAAGGAATGTCGAGACACTCAATGCCATAAAACTCCATCAATTCATTCCTTATAAAACAAATATAAAATAAAATATCAAATTACTAAATAAATAAAATGAAAATAAAAATAAAGTACCATTAAAATAAAATAAAAATAAAAATACTAATTTTTGAGTTGCCTTCTAGGTAACGCTTGTTTAACATCAATAGCTTGACGTACTCTACCATTTACCCTCAACTTATGTCTATAATGAGTGGCTTGCTTTTAACTGTTTCTCTACATGGTAGTTTAGTAGCCTGTAAATAAGCTACATATTGCAAGATAATAAGAAGAACATGATTGATCAAATTAAGATAACCACGTAAGTTCAATAATGCCATTTTTTTATAACAAATTGCCAGTATAATATGGAATGATGAATCTACTTGATTCATCAACTGAATCCAATAGTTTTCCTGTAAGAAATTGAACTGCTCTTCTTGTTTCACAATCACCTTTGTCCCCTCTTCTGCTTTCGTTTCATGAATTGAGATTTCCTTATCTTCTTCAAACTCTATTTCCTCTATCCTTTGTTCTTCTTTGTCTTTTTGAATGATAACTTCACTTACGAATTCGACCTTTGTTTATAGCTCAGTGTCTTCAATTGAATAAAAAATCTCTTAGAATACTTAGTGGCTAGTTTTACCATTTTTAAGATCTTCCATTAAAGATTTAGATGAAACATAATTGTTCAACACGTTAGTGTAAGAGTTGCTCCATTCTAAATTATTAGCATGTTCTTATAGTGTATTTGAAGACCAGTTCATAAGCAATATGGATTCTCCCACATATGGTTTGGTGTCTGACATTAAAAATTGTGGTGGTTTAACATATGCTTAATTAATTGTATAATTATTCCATAACATTTAGCAATTAATGAAATGAAATTGTTTAAGATACTCACTTTGACTCATATGTGATTTTAGGCATAATTCAGAAGCAAAGAAGTCAAACTGAGTCAAAAGTACAATATTTGAGACATTTTCTGAAGATTAGTATTCACTTGTCTTCATAGAGTAAGAAGTAGAAAATTAGAGCAAGAAGAAAAAAAATTTAATCTAGAAGAAGACAACCAAGAAGCAACAAAGAGAAAGACCATATGCAAAATGACATAATAGCTAGAAATTAAAATAACAATATGGCAGCATAGATAAGAGAATCAAAACGACTGCACTCAGGAAAGTAAGGAGCACCAAAACGTAACAAAGGTGAACAATCATGGAGGAACAAAACGACAATCTAACTAGCTAGGAGGTAAAGTGAAAAATGCCAGCTATTGGGATGGAAAAAATGTAGATGTTGGGTATACAAGAATAAAAAGACAGATGTTGGAGGAGGATTCAGTGTGTTTTTTTAAAATAAAAATCAGAGGTGTTTCAGATGGGAGCATTTTGGGGGTTAAAGAAAATTTCTTGGCAGATTTTAGTTTTAATGAAGAAGAGGGGCAAAGTTCTATTCTTTTGGAGACCCATAGAGGGGTAACTCCCTATGGTAGTTCAGAGGTGGCATCAATGCTAACGAACCCGATTAAGCGTATTTCTCATTGAGTTTGATTTTCTTTCTCTTTTTAGAAAATTCTTATGATATCCATCATTTATTGCTTGGTATTATGAAAAGATGATTTTAATATGTCCATTGGATCATTTTATTACAAACCCATTGCTAGAATATTCAATATAATTCATAATTATTATGTTGAAATTCATTTGTAGCAACTAATGATTCGTAATCATTATGGATAACATAACCCAGGTTAAATGATACATCATATATGGTTATTGCCTTGATTAATTGATTTTCCTAATTCATAATGCTACTATCCAATTGAATATAAAGTTCGTATCCTAGATTATTCAGTGGTTAGGTTTAATTAACAATCATATCTTGATTAAGCACTACTTAACAAAAAACTTGGGTTAATTATTAAATCGCGATTAATAGTTTCTAGGAGAGGTTTAAGAACAACAAATCATTGAAATATGTTTAATTAGGGTGTATGTTGAGCTTGAACCAAAGAAATGGGTCCTTACCGAATTCCCCACTTTCATCATTTTTTACATGTTTTCTTTAAATTGCTTTCATTAGTTATTTTAGATTTATTCTATTTTCTTATTTTAAAACAAAAACTCTTAAAAACCTATGCAGTGATTAATTTCATTTCAATAACTTTACACACTCTCTGTGAAACCTAGACTCACCACTACTATAGTAATAGTCTACTTTATTTTATGTAGTGTTACAATGCACTACCATGATTACCCCTACAAATGTCGCAACACAAGATGGATGCCAGTTGTCCTTCTGTGTCACTTAGAAGACTCCCCATATTCCTTGTTAACAATCCATTGGAAGGTTGCTCAACTTGAACCTCCTAGTTATGAAGAGTATAGGAGTGGTTCTTTAAGAATTGATCAATTTTGGCTTCAATCCTCACCTCACTTTCCCACTTTTCCCATTTTTCTAGTAACTTTTCAAACCTGGAGCTTAACACATCCGTTATCTTATCTAAATTTGACTCCAAAAAGTTTGACTCTAAGGGTCTAAGCCTATCTTGCTGGAAACTTGGTGGACTTTATACACTTATGCTTTTACCTACATTGTTAATTCATGAATAATTTGGGAGGTACTGCCACTCAAGCTTAAAAGTGTTCTAGTAATTCCCATCCATGCTGTAATGCCTTCATTGGGTTGAAAGAAAAAATCTACAACTTGTTTAGCTAAAGTTGTTATAAAATAATTTAATGTTATTATTATTTTATTTAGGTACCTACACTCACACGAGAAAAGTAGGATCAAATCTTTAAATAAAAGGAATTAAAATTGTATAAGATGTCATTTACTAAAAAATGGTGCCAAAAGCTTATTGAGCAAGATTTATATAAACAAAACCCTCAATACTACAAGTGTACGGATCGTATCTTGTAGTATTAAAAGTATCGTTCCCATGAGGACTATTAAACACCTAAATGACTTGAAAAGAACTTCGGCTAAGGTATTAAAAATAGATTTGAATTAAAATAAGCAACCAAAATTTAAAAAAATGATAAATAAAATAATTGAGCTACCAATGAAATTGAGATTGATCAAAGTTGAAGACTTAGGAACTACTCTATTCATAAAACTACTCCAACTGGTTTAATTTAATTTGAAGTAATCCTATTGATAATTAATTTCACAATTAATATATCTCTTCAATTAATCTTTAATCTGATAATTGTAGATCTATTAAGTTACCAACTCTCATTATACACCTTAATACTAATGAATTGATTCACTCTCTGGATTTGTTATCAAGTATATGCACGACAATTATTATTAACATTCAAAGATATATTGAATTCAATAAGAAATAAGGTTAAAAAATAATTCCAAAATAATTATTAAATATAGAATTTAGAAATCCATAATCATGTTATATATCATAAAAATCCAAATACATATTCAAGAAAATTAAATAAATAAGGAATAAGAATGAATATTAATTAAAGTCTTGATTTGGAATGCTAGAATTTCTCTGAAGCTCTCTTTCAATCCTTCCTCTTTGATCTACTTTTATATGGTAACTTCTACCTCTTTTTGATGTTTTTCATGTTCTTTCATAGTGATTAAGAGATGTGTCTAGGGTTTCCCTACTTTGTTTGGTTCCAAAAATAGCCTCAAACTTTAAATTTTCAAAAAAAACTCGCACTGGAAACACCTACTGGCACAATCTTGCATGGGCATGATCGTATCAGAGGCCCATTCATCTTCACCATGAACAATTGTGCATGGTGCATGATCGTGCCAATTTGCATGCATCAATATCTTCTCCATTCTTCAATTTCCTATTTCCAAACACTCACAAACACTCAAACACTTAACTAAACAAACATTTAGAATACATACAAACGCTGGCAATAGCAAAATTCTACGCTTATGCATGTGATAATCATCTAAAAAATACTTCAAAACAACATTATACACTTAGAAAAACTTAATATAATCTGTTCTTATCAATTACCAATGTTGGATTTATGAAATCTTTGAGTTCATTGTGAATATTGCCCATGAACTCAGAGCATTGAAATTGCTTAGTGGTTTTCGAATTATTATTGGTTCCCTTCTTGACTGCTTTTTTAAAGCTTAAGATATTCATTAGGAAGTTGTTAAGTTAAAATAATGTTTAATATGAGATTAGAGAGAATTAAAATGAACTATAACTTAACAGTGATCAAGATGTTGGTGATAGGAAAGAAAGCACTTAAGTTAGGAAATTAAGGCAAACATGGAAGATTAGAGAGACTTTTATCCAATTTTTTCATCAAGAAAGTGTTACCCTTGTGCTTGTTACTCTATGTATAAAAACTACCCTCCCTTGTGCTATGTATAAAAACTACCCTTACTAGGTAAATATGTAACCTCTATGTTGTTTAAGTATTTTTAGAGATCATCATTAAGTGTTTGTTAAAAAAATAGCTCTAAGACTTATTAGGATGAATAATAGAGTTTAAGTTTTCAAGTAGTAGTCAAAGAGTGTTAAAGCCTTATAAAATGTCAGAGAGTTTGTTCCATAGTGATGTTCTTTGGAAGTTGTAGTTAAGAGCATAATAATGGAAATTTTCAATTGTAAGTTTAGTTCAAGAACTTTTACCTTTAAGTGAATCAATTCATCACTCATAATTATGCTAATTATTTCCATTTTATCAGTGTTGTATAAGGCCAGAATTCTCCCATTAGAATGAAAATGATAGAATGCTACAGGATGAAGGGAAAAAAAAGATAGAATGCTACAGTGATTCTTCTTCAATCTAGTTTCTAGAATTTCCAATAGGTAAAGTTTATTTTCAGCAACAAAATTTTTAATTTTTTGTTGCTTGATGGGAATAGACAAGACCCTTATATTCTATTCTAAGATTATCGTGGTTTTGAATCAAAAGAAGATTAATTCTTCTTTTGCTAGATTTGTTCCTAGTAATAGCTTAAAATTCTCTTCTGATGCTATCTCAGTATTGATGTGATAATTTTCCTCTTTATTGGCCAAGGCATTTTTACTATAAGTTGCTATTTTTATATTAGAATGAGCTTAATATATTAGGCTATAAGTGCAAAGTTTTGAGTTTATAGTTGTAATGTTGATTGTATTCTTAGGATCTTCAAAGGAGTTACTACACGATTAAGTACTTATTGAATTTTGCTTAATGGAAGGGGCTTAGTGATTTTTGGGATTGGATTAGCATATAGAGAAATTGAACTACCCTTCAATGAAAATGGTTCCTCCTTTTCATCCAAATGAGATTCATCCTATATGAGTTCCCAATAGCTACCTTTTTCCAAAATTCTTTGTTTTTTGGTTGCCAAATCTCCTTACGTTTTAGATTGGAAGGCTTCTAGGAATATGTTATTATAACTTTTTCCTCAGTAAGCTCCATGTTTCCATTGAATTTCATTATGGATACTTCCTCAAGCAAGTTTACAAGTGCATCAACAACTACAAAATTTTTTACAAAGCTAATCTTTTTAGTTTCAAATGTTGCTTGATAAAGACATAAAAGTCTTCCAGTGAAGCTAGCAAGGTAACTAAGACCTTTTGTTAACATTATTCAAGAGGAATTTCATGGATACAAATCCATAATGGTATGTTGGTGAGCTTAATTTCTTCAAACATCACTAGAAGTTTACAAGGTTGAACCAGAAATGGTTTATTATTAACATTCCAAGTTACTGAATTGATGACTTCTGAAACTAATTCAGGAGAATTGAATTTGAAGAACAATATGTTGTCAGTGTTCAAAATAATATCAAGGAACTCAAATTGCTTCCAGTTGTTCATTGCCCAAGTTTTTATAACAGAAAATGGAACTCTTTTTTTAAGTAAGAAGCCAATACTAATGGATTTCCATTTCTAAAATTTTGCTTAAAGAATGGAGATAGGTAGGGATACAATGTGATGTTCCAAGGTGGGATTAGGAGGCCAAAATGAAAGTTTGGATTTAGTGTTATAGTCTCCAACAAATTGCACTCAGTTTGGTTAGAGGAGCTATGGTAATAGTAGCATCAGATGCTATAGGAGAAAGAGAGGTGGAAATAAGAGACAACAGTGTGGAGGAAGGATGAAGCCAAATGGGAGGAATCAGAGGGGGGAAGGAAGAGTGAAATAAGAGTAGGAAAGGTTTTGAAGTTGAAACGATTATGAAGGATTGATGGTTAAAGCCAATGGTGGATATAAACAATTTAGAGAGACGGAATGAAAAAATCATAGTGCATAGAAATGGAAGCAATGAGGAGAGAAACTAGAGGTGAGTAAAGTAGAAGGAGGCTAAATATATACCAAAAGTAGAAGCAAGCTAAGTTGAGGGAAGAAGGAAAAAGGGAGAGGTGTTAAAGGAAGCTATATTGCAAAGAAATAAGTTAATCTCCTTATAAAGAACTTACCAATAACTTGCACTTTCCTTTCTAGGATGAAGAATCATAAGCAACATATCACCAACATCAATAGCAACAAATCACTAGCACTATGACTTCACTAAGTGCTTTCTTGGTCCCACAAAGGCAAGGTTGAATTACTGATATTCCTTGGAAACCATAAGTGAGACAACCAATACATATGAAGTAAGTTAAGAACTCAATTTACTAATTGAATCCTCCAAACTAGGGATAAGTTATATTTGCACTATTTTGTAATCCTTAAGGTGATCCCCCTCTAGAAAGGGCTTTAAGTTAGTATAGGAAGGCTTTTTTAAATTCATAGGAATCCAAAGATAAATAGAGGGAGTTTGGAGACTTTTAAGCTTGAAATGCAAGCTAACCATCCAGATACAACATTTACGCTAGAGGATACAAGCAAGTGGCTTTTAACTTTATTAATGGTCAGACTCGAGAGCAATATAAATATGTTAAGGGAAATCATTAGTAAGCTATCCAAATGGTAATCATATTTAGAGAAAAGGAACAAATAATTTTTAAAGGATAAGCTTGTAATCCCTAATATCTTGTGTTTCAAATGTAATTTGAAGTTTTTTTCTTCACTGATTATACTTTCGATAAGCCTAACCAGGGTCTCCATTCCTAAGGTAAATAGGTAAGGGATTATCCGTTTACCTTAAACACTCAAATCCTTTAATAATTTTTTTCCTCTCCATTGATCAATATTTTGTATGAAATAGTAATGATGAATTAAGATATCCACTTAATGAAAATAAGGGGTAATCCAAAAGCATGCAAAATGTTTAGAATGAACTTTCAATATAAAAGTTAAATTCTTTATATAAATATATATTGATAGCATAACGTCTTGTTTTTGTTTTTAAAAAGCTCTTAAACCAGTAAGACATTATCCCCTATTGACTTTCCTTAAATGAAGACACCTTAAGAGGAATCAATTAGTTATGAATGTGTTAGTTAGTCTTTCACCCAATAACATAGCAATTATTTAGTAAATAATATTACGACATGAGATTGTTGATAAGTATTTTAAGGAGTTAGGAGATTATACCTTAGGGATCAGACATAAGAACGTTTTATTAAGCTCTTTAAGCATGCTCCCATTCTTAAAAAATTGAAGCATTGCATTAGTTACAAAGTTTTTTGTCAAAGGGCATGTTTTATGAAAGAACAATATCTTAAAGCCATCTTAGCTTAAGGTCTTATTTAGATGTAATGCAAATAAGGCCTTTTCCACCTCCATTACATAAAAAGGTTTATTTAAGAAATCAATTACTGTAGAAATATGTTCATTGATTATAGGTTTTAGTTTTGGCAGAAGATGTAGCCATAGGATCAAAACCAATAACATCAGTAAAAAATTTCATGACTTCTTTATGTCAATCCTCTCTTGTTGTTAGCCAACTACCATTTTAGTCCTCACAGAGGAGATTTTGTTGAAATTATTCTTTATTAGTAGAGATATAAGGAAAAAGAATAAAATTTTTATCTACATCCGTTAACCATAAAAATCTTGGTCTTTGCTTATGTAAAGAAATATTAATTTTATCCATTTAATTATAAGGAAGAAGAGTATACTTATCTTCCTCTTATAGATCCATATTAAGAGGAGTATTATAAAGGGAGCTTTAAATGCAATGAAGCTTATCTTCAGCTTCCCTAGTGTCTTTCTGTTTGCTAATCATCTCTTATTATTGAGGACTTTTACCTCATTCTTAAACCCTTGTAATTTCCTTATATATAATGTTTTACTTTCTTTTACTAGACTCTTAAGGTCCTTAAAAGTTGTTCCTTCAATTAAAAATTTCTTTGAAATATAAACGAATATATGAGGAAAAAAGAGACAAGACTAGCCCTACAAATAATTAAAAGGAATGCAAGATTCTTGCTAGTTTCAAATGGTTACAACTTTCATAAAATGAAAGGAAAAGGCATGACAAAGTAAAAGGAACAAATAGTGCTATCTATTATCAGTTAGTTGTGTTACTTTGTCAATGGTTGAATAATAGTAAGTACAAATTTAAAAAGGGATATATTCTTATTCAATATAGCTAGATAACGTGAAGGTACCTATCATCCACTCTGCTTTGCAAGTAAATACATAACTAGCGTAGCGAAGATCAAACTTATGTTGGGACATGCAAACTATTGGACCAGATATAGGAATCCACTTTACTACATAAATATGATCCATTTTTAGGTTGTTGTTTAATAGAGGTAGTTCCTTATATAGGCTTTCCTTTTTAAATGATTTCTTCCTATAATGACTAAAGATTCCCTTATCTCTCACCATCTATATAGGTTGATCAACACAAGATGGTTCCTTCAAGTTAAAATGAGTATGCTAGTTCTTATCCAAGATACATAATATGTCCTTTTAACCTAGTATTTAGATCTTAAATGCATGAGTACAACTTCTCTTATTTAGTAGATAACTGACTAAAAATAAGGGTAATGGTTTTATGCTTAAATTTTCTCCAATTAATTCTCCCATTATATGAATTATCAAGAGAGGTTCCATCTCTCCTTAATTTTAGGGTTATAAGAAATGTGTAAGTTTTTAATTAATATCGATTCTCTTAACTTATGATATGCAAGCCTATAGTAGTTGAGCATTCTAGTCCTTCACATTCAAGTATCCTATCTTTAGTGCCCAGTGTATGGTATCCTTTAAAGAAGTAGGTTAAAATTTTAAGGTTGTAATTGTGAAGTAACCTCCTCTAAATTGTATTTAAGCATTTGCATGAGAATAGAAGATAATTACTAGTTTATAGATAAGTTTGGCAGAGAATGCATAAAGAAATCCTATTCTATAGTATTTTGTTTAATGCAACAATCTAAATTTGATGGGTATGCAAAAAATGATGGAATATTTTAAAACATTATTATTAAACCATAAAAGCTCGAACTAGTTAACCTTATAAGAAAAAGGACTAATAATAATCTGCAAGAGGAATTAGTAGAACTTTTGAGCCAAATAATATTTTCATTTATAATTTCATTGGGGGGAGTATCTAGGGATTATAAGGATATTGGCTAATCTTCTATGAGGCATCACCTACTGATTTTAATTGATCAGCATACTCACCTTAACATCTATAGGAAAGACATACTAAAAGGAATGAAAAGAAGGGTGAAGATGAAAGGGGACAAGGTTTAACCAGTTATCAAACCAAAGGTTAGTTTTCTTTCCATCACCCATAATATGCTTCATTTCACTAGCCATAATTTTCATAAGTTTTAGGAAGAGTTTAATAGTTAAAGAGGTTTCAGGGCTAGGCTTTATAAACTAGAAACTAGATCCATTTAATTACTCTGTATCCATTTCACCCATAATGTCCCTTTCTCATTATATAAGCACAAAATTCTTTTTTTTTTCAAAAGTGACTTGTTAATGGTCAGGATTGATAGGATTCCTAAACCCCTTTAAAATTTAGGTAAATAAATATCTTTCTATTTGACTTTGGGGAACCCTTTGTTTATGCCTTCTACACTCGATAGGAAATTCTTGAGAATTTTCTTAATATCTTTGATGATGTTTATTGAAACTTCCATATGAGAGCTATAACAAATGTGCGTGTTACTAAACACTATGGAAATAAATCGTACTCTCCTTGATCAAGGTAAAACCTTGGTCTTCTAGCAATAAACACTTTTTAGGACAACATCTAATAGAGGCTTGCAATCATTGTAAGTTATTCTTAAGAAATAGGTAAGCTAAAATATTTTGAAGGAGTTTTACTCTATTGAAGGCTAGATATATGTACCAAGGATTGAAAAAGAAAGTAGAGTTGAAGCTAACCTCTTATAATTAAAAAAACTCCATCTTTCTGTTTAAAACGAGAGTTATAAGCTTTAGGAGAGATTAGACAATAGGTAAATTTTGCCTTTTGCTTCTATCTCAAGGCACTATTGATAGGATCATTGTATAGTTCAACTTGTGCAACCTATAGTTCCCTTTTAATTTTGTCATTTTCCTTAAGTAAGTCATCCTTAAAGTCCATTTTGTGAAAATTTTTAAGATCTTGTTTTATTATCTTAAGTCTAGTTATGAGCTTGAGGGATTCATAATCTTCTACTAGTGCCTCCAATCGTTTAGCTATTATGTTCTTATAACCCTCTAATTTAGTAGGAAATTAGAAGAACCTGAATAAAATTCTCAACTTCCTTAAATGTAAAGCTAAATTTATTTCCAAAGGGTAGTGGTTTGAAACCTTAAAAGTAGTGAAGTAACTATATCTATTGGGTAATTTTCCTTTCCATTTAGAATTAACTAACGGCTATCTAGTTTTTTTTTAATGTGGTGCTTGGCTTCTTGTTTATTTGACCATGTAAGCATTTTTCCTCTAAAGGACACGTCTACTAAGACAAAGTTGAGCAAATAAGATGCGAATTCTTTATCTATATTCCCAACATACTTCCTGTGGTTTTTTTCTTTATGATAGAGAATACGATTGAAATCCCTAATGTTATCCATATATCTTTAAAGTTTTTTTGAAAGATCTTCTAAGTCCCTCCGTAAACCAATTCTTTGAAAGATAAAATTGGAGGTATAGGTGAAAATGACACATTTTTTCTTAAAATGATAAAGAGCAGGTTTAAAGATGTAGGAACTGATCTAATTGTTTAGTGGATAATACTTAGAAAGAATTCAAATTGTAGGCAATCTTAATGCTCCCTAAATAATTAGATGCATAATTAGAGATAACTTTTCCTTTATTTCCTAATAACCATATGCCTTTAGTGAAAATTGCTTATTTGATTTTTGTTTCTAATAAGGCAATTAGGAACGGATTTTTTCTAAGATATAATCTTTTATGGCTTGCTTCTTTTGAGGACAATTCAAGCCCTAGTATTCCAATCATCATTATTTAAAGTGGCTTTGTAAGCCCTCTCCCTTTTATATCCTAGTATAGTTTCTCTTGGTAGCTTAATGGAATGATGGATCTCTTTTAAGATTTTTAGGATTGTTAGGATTACAATGCTCTAAATTAGAAGGGGATAAGTGAGATTGGTTATACAAGCTTAAATCGGTAACTTTGATATTATTAGGAGCTTCATGATTAAGAAGAATATTTTTGAAGGTAGGGATTATAGGAAGAGATATGACATTGATTTAATGGAAATATTGTTAAATGAATCCTTATCAAGGACTTAATATAGATTTGTGCTTGAAGAGTTTCTTTTTGGTGTTCAAGAATCAAGAACTTTTTATAAGGTGAGATTCTAACCTAGAAGCCCCTGGTGTAAGAAAGATTAAGGGTATGATTGAATATTAAGGTAACTTGAGTATGCATGAACTTCCAAAAAAAAAATTTAGTATGCATGGATTTGGTTTGAGATTAGAGGTTGGCATTGACAGTTTTATCCTTCTATCTTGTAATCAGGGTAGTTTATGGAGGTTTCCAAGGATAGGATACTGAGATTTCAAAGGCAGTTTGTTCAATACACTTATCTAATATAGTGGTGTTCTCAATCATTAATGAGAATTGAATTTGTGAATCCTCTTAAATTGATAACAAATTAGCCCTTTTATTAGATACCATAGTGTTAAAAAATAGTCTCTTTGGTTTTTTCATTACTTTCTTATTACACTAAGTTACATTGGAAGCATCAAAGTCATTGTCCTATTATATAATCTCCTAATACTCATTAGTTTAGAAAAGTTTCCCTATTTTCCTCCATTCTTACTTTTTCATTGTCTGGTTTGGCCTCTAATTAAATGTCATCATGATAGAATCTTTAAAGAAGTTATTAGTTTCATCAAAACTTAGAAAAGATATGATTTTCAGATGCACATTATTTTAATGTCTATTAGGATATAGATCCTAATATAGCTCATTCTTTTCATTGTAATTGTATACTTATCTATAAAAAAATGGTATACCTATAAAACTTGTTAATAGGTCAATCCTCTAGTTTTCCAATATTCAAGGGGGTTGCTATAGGTATTTGTTTCTACTTCAATTCATGAAGTATAATGCTTGGTTTCTTAGGTGGGTAAGAGAAGGGGGTTGTAGTTGAGGTGTTAAGGGCTAGCTTCCAACACCTTTTAATCTTGGTTGGAAGAGAAAAATTTAAAGAGGGATAAATTTTCATCATTTAATAAGACCTTCTATAAGCCATAATTCTATCATCTTCCTAAGAGTTTAAGTCTAGAAAACCAAGACTTTCTTTCCAAAATGAATCCTATAAAAGTGGATTCCTATTTCTTATCTCCCTCTTTGAGAATGTCAATCTCTAGCGTCACTATGTTTTTACCTTTTGAGGAGGAAAGAAGGTAGTAGTGGAGTTTTATAGATGGTGAGCCATCATTTAACACGTATGACTAGGACTTTTATGCAAGATGTCTAACACTTAAGGAGCTTGAATAAAGGGGAGGAGGGGGATAGGCTACTAAATTTTAAGTGACGTTGACCTAAGGAGGATTGAGAATAGATTGGCTATTACAAGTTGGTGTTAGTCTGGAGTTGGAAAAAGGAGGGAAGTCTTACTTTAAATGGTTTAAGGCATGATTCAAAATTTTTGACATTAATATTAAAAAGAAAAGGATCATGGGAAAGAGGATAGACTAAAAAAATTGATGGAAAAACCAAAAGAGATAAAAAAAAGGAAGGAAGAGATGGAACTCCTTAAGGAATTATCCACGTATTGGATCATTGAATGATAGTATCAAGGGAGGCTAACTAAGTAGAGAATGGTAACAAACAAAGGCTAGCTATTAGTGGACGGTTAAGTGAAGATACTAAAGGGCAATGTCAAAAAGAAGGTAAAAAGTTGTAGAGAAGACCTAAAAGGAGGCTGAAGAAGTGGAAGTACAGAAGAAGGAAGTACAACCTAGGAACCACTACCTAGAAGTAGAGAGGCAAGCATGAAAGCAAGAGTTAGCCAGACAAAACATCCAAAATCCTTAGACACAAAAATTATAAGACAAGAATTTTTGATGTTATAGAGATGAGCCATTCAATAAGAAGCATCTTATTGTTACTGTTTTTTAATGATCAATAAAAATGTCACTTTGTTACGCATAATTATTAGTAAAGGATACAATAACTAATACAATATATATAGTTTCTCTTTTCTTAGACTCTATGTTTTGTGGTTCCATTTTTAATCTCTCCTTCCATGTTTCACCTTTCTATCATCTTCTACTTTTCATATTATCATATATTAAACTACATATTAATGGTTAGTGGGTCTCAAAGCTCTTCTCTTACATATTATATGAAAAATATAGAAGCTATATAAGGTTAATATCTTTTATAGTTAAAGAGAATATTCTTGATCTAAAGGTAGCTATTGACTATTTTGCAAGTTTTATAAATTTATAGCCCTCAAATACCATAAGTGTATGGGTCATGATTTGTAGTGAGTGAAGGGTTGATCCCACGAGGAGGCTGAACTAATATAATCCTAGGTTATCAAAGGTTAGAAAATTATTAAAATGAAAATAAAATTGAACAAGAAATTAAACATGAGAATTTGATTAGCGGGAATGTAATCCAGGAATTGAACACAAGAGGAATTAAAATTGAGTAATACAAAATTCACAATGAAAATCAATCAAGGAAAATTACTAAATATGTGAGAGGGGGTTCTTCTTATCATTAATGGTAGCCTAGCCATTTATATGTTAATAGGGTGTTGGTTATAAACTATCAAAAGGGGGATCACCATCTCTCAAGTTATAACCAGGCACCATAATTCATTAACCCTAATTAAATTATACAATTTGCAATCTCTCAATCAATCTAATTAAATTATACAATTTGCAATCTCTCAATCAATAAAAGAACCACAATTCTAATTAGATCTCAAGACCTCTAGTAAACAAAGGGTCTCACACGGGTTCTCTGTCTATATAATAACTGACTAGGTTCATTGTGTGGTCAATTAGATCGCCTAACTCTCATTAACCTAATCTAATCATTTTAATTCAATTCACCCTCTCGATTTGTTACTGAAATATGCAAATATCACAATCAATCATAACACCCAATCATAATAACACAGTAATAACTAGATTAACATTAAATTAAGATAAAATCCTAATGGAAAGTTAAAATATCTTAATCAAACCCAAATCTATACATATATTCATATCCATCTTCATATTCAAAGAAAAGAACAACAAGATGAAAGAAATACACAATGGAATGGGGTTTTGGATGCCTCAAGAGAGCAGTAGCCATGAAGACTCGCTCCTCCTCTTTCTCTTCTTCCCTCTCTCTTCTTTCTCTCTCCTTGACATTTTCCAAAAGTGGTAGAAATGAAACTCCCTTTAGGGTTACGTCTCCTTACTTTATATAGTCTTTGCAATTAGGGTAACCCTAGGGTCCTTTTTGGGTCTGAAAGGTCCGAAAAGTCCCTCAAAAACTTAAAATTAGAAGCATCCTCCTGCGTTTGTCTGCACTTAGGCCACGATTGTGGCACTAGGATGCTTTCGGTTTTAAGTTTTCGAGGGACTTTTAGCATCTTTCGGACTTGGACCTTAGGGTTACCCTAATTGAAAAGACTATATAAAGGGCACAATCGTGGCCAAGATTTTGACCTTCTCTCATGATTGTGGCATATTAATTCAAGATTGTGGCACCTCCATCATCTTTTTGTCACTTGGGTAAGTGCCTAGGTCTTCTCTGAATTTTCTATATATTCCACTCTTTACCCTAAAACACTAACATCATTAAGGCACCTCAAAAATATAAAATTGAAGCTCAAAAGCATGCTCTAACCTATAAAACAATTAAAACACAAATATCTACCAACTAACACAATTCTAACCTAAACATACACTAAATAATCAAATTAACAACCAAATACAAACTAAACTACCCACAAAAACATGATGCAATCAACAACTATCAAGAGCTCTTGGCCAAATTAAATTAAAATTTCTATTTTACTCACCATTCTCTATTACAATATTGAATCAATTATAAGTCTTATGTAATACAATGTTTAGCTAACCTTTTTCCTATGAATTTTTAAAGTGCTTGATACTATAAACTTAACAAATATTGCAAGATGTTAATAATTTATAGTAAATCAAGATATTGTAAAACCAATATACTTTATTATGCAATTAAATATCTTAAAATGATAATGGGCTATGTAAGGTGCTATATATTTGTTATAAGTTTGAAAAATAACAAACAAGAAAATTTTTATCTTTTATGTATTAGTCACATAAATTTTTAGTGTTATAGATCACTATTATTTAGTGTAAGAATCTCAAAAAATTAAAGAACGAATAATCTTTATAAGCACTACTGAGTTAAACTTATTAATTCTTATATGACTCTTAAATTGGAGGGATGAATTAGGTTTTTTTAATTTTTAACAAATTGATCAATATAAATGAGAGTTTCTTTTTGAAAGATTTTTTTAGAAGAAAATGTAAATGAGATTTCAAATATATTTTATATCAAATATTGAAAAATAGTGGTCCTTTATGATTCTTTTGTACAATTTGCATGCATTAGATTGGTTTCGAACTAGATTATCCATCTTGAGGTTTCTTTGAGGTACTCAACTTAATCACTCTTGATATCCTTCATATATGCACAATAAAACTCTTACCAAAGGCCCTTTTTTTGGAACCAAATTAAAGATGCAGCTATAAACATCTTCAATCCTTGGATCATCACTGAGGACTTTAATTCTATCCTAAAACCTATTGAAGCATAATGATGTAGATCTGTTGGAAATCCTTGTTTAGAGTTAGCAAACTGTGTTGACGAAGCTTGGCTAACTGACATCCCATTTGCTGAAAACTTCCTTACATGGAGTAAAAAACAATCTAGAAAACATTTAATTTTAAAGAAGTTGGATCAAGTCTTGTAAATATTCAATGTATGGTGGCCTTTCAAAATTAATTTTCTACCTATTCGTACAATAATCTCTCATATCACTCACCTATACTCACTCAAACAATTGTAGTAAGTCCCAAAATGCCTTTCAGATTTATTGACTTCTTGGTTAATTTAGTAGGCTTTGATGATGGCATATAACATGCTTTGAAGGCAAGAATTAATGGAAACAAGCAATTTATTTTTATCAGGAAATTACATCTTATCAAATAAAAAGGGAAATATTTTTTAAAGAAAATATTAATAATATTAATCATCTTGTTAACACTGCTAGGAAGGAGCTTGAGAGCATTCAACAATATCTTTATAACAATCCCTTATCCACTCAGTTATAGGATTTGGAGAGGATTTCCTTACATAACTTTTCCAAAGCTTTTTTTATATGATTTTTCCCTTAAGAAACAAAGATCTCGAAAACACTTTTTATTTCCATAAGTCTATTATTTCTAGAAAATCTAGAAACATAATTTTTCATTACTGTACAACAATATCAAGTTGGACTCTTAGTCTTAGTGTTTAAAGCTCAATTACTTTTTAGGTTTGATGAATATGCCTACTAAAGCTCAATCTACTAGCTCCTTACTTAAAGAAATCTTACAGGGAAACATCTTTATCCAAGAAGCTGATTATCTATGTAAACCTATCACTCCTTAAGAGATTGATGAAAGTCTAAAATCTCTTCATCCCTATAAAGCTCATGGTCCTAATGGTTTTAATATAAAATTCTTCATCAAGTCCAGGTCCTTTATAAGAAATCTTGTTTTAGAAGTTATTTTGGAATTCTTCAACAAGGGATTCCTACTTTAAGATATTAAGAAGACTTTCATTACACTAATTCCTAGAAGTGGTTAACTTAACCATTTTTTAGACTTTTGTCAAATAACCTATTAGAATTTTATTTATAATTTGATTTCAAAAATACTAGCTCACAAACTGAAAAAAGTCCTTCCAAATCACATTGTAGATACTCAAAATCATTCCTAGAAGGATTCTTGATGACCATATTTTATTACTATAAGAGTTAGTGAAAAATTATTCAAAGAAGATAGGCAGATCAAATTACTATACTAAGATTGATCTTAAAAAAGTTTATGATAGTAAGAATTGGGATTTTATAACCAACATTCATTTTACTATGGAATTTCCTAATGTGTTCATTCGTTTGATTAGACAATGCATCACTTTTTTTTCTTATAACATTTATGTCAATGTTCAACCCTCAGATTTGTTTAAAAGTTACAAAGGAATTCACCAAGATGACCCCATTTCTCTTTATCTCTTTGCTCAAATTATTGAAGTTTTCAATATACTTCTTAAAAAGATTATAGAAAAAACCAAGGAGTTCAAATATCACTCCAAATATAGGAAATTATAAATTACCCATCTATGTTTGGTCTTTGATACCATTATGCTCTCCAAAGTAGACTTTACATCTCTTTCAACTCTTATGAAAGCTCTCTAGGTCTTTAACAAGATGTCTGGTCTCTAAGTTAATTTCTCCAATAGTGGTTTTTTTCCTTTCTAAAAGTGTTGCAAACTATAAATCAATCCTAACTTCCATTACTGGTTTCAAATGAAAACATCTTCCAATAATATACCTTGGCATTCCAATAACAACTTTAATATTAACCACAACAGATTTCAATAGTTTGATTGACAAAATCGATAATAGGATATCCTTATTAAACTCTAGAAACCTTTCCACTATTCATAAAGCTCAACTTATTGTTTCTATTTTGAAATCCTTTAATTTATACTTGGTAACTCATATTTCCTTTCTTGTTAACATCATCAAAGCCATTGACAAACTATTCAACAAACTTTTATGGTATGGATGTTAATTCTTAAAAAGTTCAAGATGAAATAAGGGGATGTGTGTATTACCAAAGATCAAGGAGGTCTTAACATAATTTCTCTCAAAACTTTGAAATATTGCCATACTCATTAAAAGGCTATGGAGACTTATAACTGACAAGCAGGCTCTATACTTTAAGTGGATTCATAATTACTTCATAAAGAAAATAAGTGTATGGAACCTGAATGTGAAAAATATGCCTCTTTAACTATAAAATCCATCTTCAAGATTAGGAAAAAAATTCAAACCTGATTCCATTCATCTCATTGAAAATGGTGAATCAACTAGTTTTAGCAAGATATCTGTCTATCTATAGGTCCTTTGGAGAAAATGGCTAATGCTTTAGTCCTTAGACCATTAATTCAGCAAGGAGCTATAGTTGCAAAAGCACTATTGAAGAAGGAAATTATTAAACAAGAATCAATCTGCAATTCATTAAAATTAGATTTTATTCATACAACTATTAACATTGACAATGACATAATTATATGGAAGTACACTTACAATGACATCTTCACTAGTAAATTATGCATGAAGGTTCTTATTAACAATTTGGAAACACTTCCTAAGACTAAAATTTTTTGGTTCATTCACCAACAACCTCAAGCTTCCACCACACTATAGCTAGCAATAAAAAACTACTAATTATGGACAAACTAACAAAGTTTCAGAACTTTACAAATTGTTATATTCTTCGTAAAAAGACTTAGGAAAGTATACATCATTTATTCTTTCAATGTAGTTTTTTTAATGAAATTTGAAAGACGATAATGCACAGATGCTTTATTAATAATGCCCCAAATGATTTGAACAGTCTTAAAAGATGGTAGGCATCTAAACAAAATAAAATAAAATGGTGCTTCTGCTCGTCATTATCTTCTATAGTTATAGCTATTTGGGATGAAATAAACAATCACATTTTTTAGGAAAAGTGCCTCTACAAGGAGCAATTATACAATTAGCTAGTGCAACACATTAGAAACCATATAAGTATTCAAAAGCATAAATTTCAAGACATGCATTATCTCATCACTAACTAGAATGTGTAAGATTATATTTCATTAAGTGCATATGATGTAATCCTATCAAACAAACTTATGGTCAGATGTTTTTCTCTAACATTGTTTTTGTAATTTACAAGTTCATATGTACTTTTATACTTTGATTGCCTTTTATAACTTAATTTAATTCATATTTTCTCAGTTTTTAATAATAATTAAATATAAAAAGCCACAATATCAAACATAGTTTAAATAAGGATACTAAAGGAAAAGAGATATAAATAATTTATAGTTTTTAATTTAAAATTTTTGATATGCGTCCTCTTTAATCTCTTATTGAAGATTTTCACAGCTATCTTCTAATAAATGAAAAGTAACCTTTCTATAAGTGACTTCTTTCTAGGTTAAAAGGGATTTGTCAAGAAGTGTTTTTTTTAATTCTAATCAAGAGTAATCACCTAAGTGTCTTTCTTTAGCCTAGATGAAGAGTAATATCCAATTAATTTTTTTTACATCAGGCTAAAGAGGAATATTTTTCAACATAATGATTAAGCAATTGAAATATAATTTATATAATACTGAACCAAATAAAAATACAAGTGTCTCATTTTTTTCTCAAACAATATAATAAGGTTCAATTGAAATATGAACATATTGAATGCATTTAATAAACAATCCCATATAAACACTTGAGCAAAAAATTTTAAACCATCTTTAGCTTATCAATATTGTATGATCCTTCAACAACTAATTGTAAAGTCAATTTTTTTGTAGCCAAATCCTTTAATCCTAGTTTTTGTGATTAAAAAAACTAGTTATTATAATAGTTTCAATTTGGTTGACGCAACCCAATTTGGTCAACCTAATTACCAAGTTATACTTAACCTTAAAACATCATCAAAAATCTATTAAAAGCTTTTAGAATTGATTTTTTAAGATATTTGATTGAACTAAACAAAATTTCTAGCTAATATACTCTCAAAATTATTTTTCAAACATCAAACATATGTTAAGGTAACCCTTATCCCACTATATGTGTTGTTACAAAGGCTTTCTTTAAGTATCGAACATATCCGCAAGTCGCACCTACTCCTTTGCACGATAATCTTACTTAGATCTATTCTCACTTAATCATCGACGAACAACCTTATTTTCGAACGCCTCATGACCCTTACAGTGATTAACTCTCACACTCGCAAGAGAACTATGAACGCAATAATAATGGAAACAATAGAAGCAAAGAAGAGATATAGTAATAATGTTAAACCTTTATTAATTTTCTCAAGGTATGCGAAGGAATAATCTCTCAAATATGTGTGAGGAGAAAGGGTTTATATATAGGCATCAAGGCTTAAGGAACAAGTTAGAATCCTAACAGAACTCTACTACCTATGACCACTTCTTATCTTATTAAATTACATCATTATCATATAAGATAACATCCCCATCTATATAAGACTCTATCTAATAAGGTCTATCTACACCCCAACTAACTAGATAAAAGATTACACATGATATATCCCTATCTACGAAGATGTTCACTATCTTCAGATTGTCCTCCTATATGGTCTTTATCCTTTAACGTTGATGTTTATCCTCCGTGATCTTATCTACCACATCATCTAAGATCTCCTCACGATCTCTATCCATTGATGATGAATCATCTAAGCCAAAGCTAGACATAACACACTGGTCCGATCCAATACTTAGCTATGGTCTGTCTAATTGAGCACCCACTAGCACCACAAGAAAAATGAAGTTTAGTAACAAAAATTATAGACAAAAAATTTACACATTCCACTGGAATGCTTAGTTAGTGACAAAATTTATCGACGGACCAAGGCATCAGAAAAACAGTCTTAGGTAATAATTTGCGAAGAATCATAGAATGTGCGTGGCAAATTTACTAAAGGAAATTTTCTATCAATATCAGTTACTATACCGAAGGTTATTCTATGTTGTCTTCGATCGATAAAGATACCGACGAAAAAGATATATATGTTGGGAAACTTACCGATAGAATTGATTATTCTATCGATAAATAAATGTTGTCATTACCGATGGTTATTAGTTATCTGTCGATAAATCGAATAAATTTTACTAACGAACTTTGTTTTTTAATCGATAAATTTACTTAAAACATTTTTTAATTTTCCTGAATTAAATTTTATTTGATGATGTTATGGTTGATGCATAGTTTAAACAATTATAAGTTATCTATTGATAATATTTGATTTGTTTCAACATGTAATTTACTAAAACAAAAAGTTGATTGATGATATAAAGTAAAAATTATCCTAATTGATAATAAAAAAAATTATTTTGTACATAATAAGTAATTGTAATTCATACAAAATGACTATAAACATGCTATTCATTTGGTGACTATGGATACTTTGATTACTGTGATGAAGTGCTACGCCTCCCTTCAACTCATCCACCTCATTACGGAGCTAAGTTATGTACTCCATCGACTGTTACAACTGAGTTTTGAATGTCTATACTGTACTCCAAAGCTCATAGACTTCATTCGGTGCAGACCACCGATTAGCTGTTGTTGTATTGGATGTGGAGGAATGCAAATAACATGTGTTTGAAAATGAACCTAAGCTAAATATCCTTCCATGACCGTCTCTACCACTCAATACATGAAGATACGTTTGAGTCTCATTAACATCTTCAGACTGCTAAGACTATCATTGAATGCTTTATTGTATTTGGTCCTATCATAAGGCAATGTTTATGTTAGTAAGTGACAATTATTAAGCTTTAATATTAAAGCATAAATTTCACATACATTTAGTTCTCTACATCAGTTGTTGATGAAGATCACGCTGTTATGCTTCTTAGTGTGAGTGTGCAAAAAGAGTTGACAAGGTGTAGGCTTCGTGCCCATAGACTTTTCCTGCATAAGAATACAATGTTATAAGAGAAATACACCAAAGTAAAAAAATCAAAATATAACTGTAAATTGTAGATACTTACAAGTCTCTTTGCATGCTCGTGGTGGGTAATAGATCCTCTAGTATGTACGAAATGACTCTCTTCCCTCGATCCTCCTCGTCTGTTAGTAGAATTACGCTCTGAAATGGACATTGCTTCGGATGATGTCCAATATTATTCCCAACTACTCCATATTTGTTTAGAAATATGAGGCAGTTGTGGACCAGTCTTGTGTATCGGACTAACAAAGTCTTGATAATATGTACGTGCTCGTCTCTTCCATACTTTATAAATGATTGCATCAAATTTAAAATCCTAAAAAAATTCTTTCTAAAATAAAAGGAAAAACATACGATAAGTATTTATAATGTAATAATATTTATCTAATAAATGTATAAAAATTAATTAAAAATTAACAATAATTTTTTATACCTCAAACTCCTGCTAATAAAATTCTTTTGTCACCTGAGGGACATTTTTCATATATAATCCTCAACATCAATCTTCTCCTTGAATTTGGATGTCATGTTTCCTAAGCATGGTCCAAAAGGAATTAACCTAATACTAAAACATTTAATTTTATACCATTTTTAAAATTTAAACCTATAATTTAATTATAAACATATGGTGTTTCATGTATTTTCACTTACATATTGTTGACAATTGTGATGTAAGTTCTTCCATCAGTTCCCTCAACTCCAAGCTAAAGGTCACCTCCTTCATCTGCATCATTTGCACCTGATATCTTTGCCAGTATAGGGGCGGTGAATGGTGTAGTAGTAGGTACGGAAGGTGATGCCACATCTACAAGTGTAGTGGTAGTTGGAGGTATAATATCTGATTCGGTTGTAACTGTAGAATGCGATGCTTCAGCTGGACAGTAATTGGCTCCAAATCATGGTCTGAACTTTGTTCGCATTATATCATGTTTTCTCTTTGGTGGCATACTTTAACATAAAATTTATATCCCATCCTTTGAATTAATATTTCCCATTTTCATCATTACCATTATCCTCGTTTCGATTTTATACTTCTTGATTGAAATTAATATCCTCAATAACTATTAGAAAATTATTTCCTATATCTAGTTACATATCCCTGAATTCGTCATCCGACCTAACACTTCCAAGTTAAGTTCTATCATATTTCAAGTAATTGGCCTTAGCTTGTTACGACCAAACTTGATTTTAGTTCTTAGAGAACCATATAATAGGTAACCCTTTTTTCAAACCTTACCTACTCTTCTGTAGAAATCTTTCTTTAATAATAATATGTTTAGATCATTCATTATAATATCAAATGTGGACAAATTGTCAAACTCAATACTAGTCTCGGTAGCTTC
>JANTPM010493230.1:0-13515 GCA_025434745.1 Erythroxylum divaricatum
TCGAGGGTTCCATAGAAACAACAAATGGAGAAACCAAAGTTTATCCCATGAACAGAATGAGTCCAATGTCAGAGCTCTTATGTCACAAACAGGTAACCGGGAGAAGATTCTTGTCAATGTGTACGTGACGAGCAAAATGGTTCCACTCTCGCCTAAGCAAAAGCACATAATCGTTTTCTCATATGCTCATACTTTTATGCTTTGTCTTCTTTTCATTTAATACAAAATGCCCACCCCCTCTTTTGAGGTATAACGTAGTCATATTTCACCATGCATTTTCAACATTTACAAACAATTCAATTTCAACATACGCATATATGCAAGAATTTGCCCAATTACACTATAACCATAAATATGTTACCCACCTAATTAGTTTGCAAAAATCCAAGTCAAGCTTGCCTTTCCCTTTGCTCTTGGGTAGGATTTCCTTGGTTTCTTAAAACAACCAAGGTTTCATTCAAAACAACATTCTAATAAAAAATTCATAAACTTCAAAAATCACAAAATTTCAACAAATACAAATTAAATTCAAATCTAGCCTACCCATAGTCCATCTAGATTAGGAAAACCTAAGACTTAGTTTAGAAACCCTAAAATCAATTGGGTTCTCCTAATCCATCTTCTTCCCACACAAACCTCTTTTCTCTCTAAGTCTTTCATCCTCAACACAACCCATTCCTTTAATAAAATAAGAAGAAAAGATGGTTAACCTACCTTAAGAAACTTGATTTCTCTTCTTTTCTTTTTCACCGAAACCTCTCTTCTTCTCTCCTATTTTTGTTTTCACTCTCCTCCCTCTTCAATTCACGTTTTCCTCCTCTTATAAGCAAGAAAACGTATACTTTTTTCCATTTGTACCCTTAATGAGCCCAAAAAGTCCATCTTAACCTTCCTTACAAGATTATGTTCTTTTATGCTTAAGTAATCTTGTAAAAATGCCCTTGAACATCCTTATTATATTAACACTTTAATTGCACTTACCCATTCAATAAATCCTACTAACCTTGAATTCTAAAAATTTAATCTATCCCAACCTCAAACTATTTCAAATCATGCTTAACTTAAAGAAATTTTTTTCAGGGTCCAACAACTCCCCCTAAAAAAATTTTATCTTTGAAATTCTTACCTAAGACATTAAAGAGGTGTGAATACTTCTCTCTCATGGCCTCTAAAGGTTCCCATGTGGCCCCTTTCGTAGAATGGTTCTTCCACTGAACTTTAACTAGTTTCATAATCTTGTTTCTCAAAACCTTTTCCTTTAAATCTACGAT
Source organism: Erythroxylum divaricatum (assembly GCA_025434745.1). Classification (NCBI taxonomy): domain Eukaryota; kingdom Viridiplantae; phylum Streptophyta; class Magnoliopsida; order Malpighiales; family Erythroxylaceae; genus Erythroxylum; species Erythroxylum divaricatum. The sequence goes on from JANTPM010493230.1 coordinate 1,272, forward strand.
CTCTACTAGTTGTTCTTCAGAAGTCAAATCCTCTCTTAACTGAACTTCTGAAGGTTGAACTATGTGTGAAGGATTTGACTGGTACTTTTGTAACATCGATATATGGAAAACATTATGAATCTTAGACAACTCCGGTGGCAAAACTAACTTATAGGCTAAAGGCCCAATCTTCTCAATGATCTCATATGGGCCTATGTATCTTGGACTAAGCTTGCCCTTCTTAAATCTCAAAACTCTTTTCCATGGAGAAACTCTAAGAAATCTCCAACTTCAAATTTCATCTCCTTTCTATGTGTATCCGCATAGCTCTTCATTCTATCTTGAGTTGCTTTAAGTCTCTGCTTCAGTAATTTAATCTTATCAACTGTGACTTGTACCAATTCAGGTCCTACAAGTCTCCTTTCACATTCCATATCCCAATAAATAGGAGTTTTGCACCTCTTATCATACAAAGCTTCATAAGGTGCCATTTGAATTCCTAAGTGATAAGAATTATTGTAAGAAAACTCGATTGAAGGTAAATGATCATCCCATGAACCTTTGAAGTCTATAACACAAGCTTTTAACATTGCCTCCAATGTCCGTATTGTCCTTTCTGATTGACCATCAGTTTGTGGATAGAAAGCTGTACTAAAGCGCAACTTGGTTCCCAAAGCCTCTTATAAGCTTTCCTAAAATCTGGAGGTGAACATGGGGTCTCTATCCGAAACTATAGAGCTTGGAATCCCATGAAATTGGATTATTTCATCCACATATTTTCAGCCAAAACATTCAAAGAATTTGTTTGTTTAATTGGAAAGAAATGTGCGGACTTGGTTAACCTATCCACAATCACCCATATTGCATCATGCTTGCTGCTAATCCTTAGCAATCCCATCAAGAAATCCATTGTAATCTTTTCCCACTTCCATTCCGAAATCGGCAGAGGTTTTAGCTTACCTGAAGGTGGCTGGTATTTAGCTTTAACTTGTTGGCATACTAAGCATCTTTTTGCATATTCTGTAACCTCTTTCTTCATACCTTTCTACCAGAAATGCTCTTTCAAATCTCTATACATTCTCCTACATCTTGGGTGCATTGCATAAGGCGCATTGTGTGCCTCATCTAGAATCTCTTCTTTCAACTCCAATATGTCAGGAATACACAATATGTTACCTACCACCATCAATCCATATTCTCTGATCTGTATTTCAGAAGGATTACCACTTTTAATCTCTTCTCAGAGCCTGCTCAAATACTCATCTTGTTCCTGCAATTCCTTAATCTTCTTATTCAATACTGGCCTCACTCTAAAGTTAGCCAATACACAATCAGAATCGACTTGCCTCAATGTCACCTTAAGTTTGGCTAATTCTGTCAACAAAGGAAGGTATACTGTCTCCACATGTGCCATAGTGGACTTCCTACTTAGTGCATCTGCTACTACATTAGATATTTAATGTATCTAATTCAACTCCTTTTGGCTCATCAGATACTTAATACTCTTGTGGTCTGTAAATATCCTAGTAGTGACTCCATAAAAGTAGTGCCTCCATACCTTCAATGCAAAAATTATGGCAGCTAACTCCAAATCATGCATAGGATAATTTATCTCATAGGGCTTTAATTGCCTAAAAGCGTAAGCAATCACTCTATATCCTTGTATCAACACATAGCCCAATCCTTTCTTTGAGGCATCACTATACACTATATATCCATCACTACCCGAAGGCAAAGTCAAAATCGGTGCAGTTGTAAGTCTGTTCTTCAATTCCTTAAAACTGCTCTGGCACTTCTCTATCCATACAACTTTCTAATTCTTTCTTGTCAATTTGGAAATTGAAGCTACTATTATAGAAAAGCCCTCCACATGCCTTTTATAATACCCAGCTAATCCTAAGAAACTTCTCACTTTAGCTACATTCTTAGGTGGTTCTCATTTCACAATCGCTTCTATCTTCCTTGAATCCACATGTACTCCTTGCTCTGAAATCACATGTCCATGAAATGTCACTGCCTTTAGTCAAAATTCACATTTTATCGAATTTGGCATACAACTCATTCTTCCTCAATGTCTCCAAGGCAACCCTCAAATGTTCCTCATGCTCCTTGTCACTCTTAGAATAAACCAATATATCATTAATAAAGACAATGATAAATTAGTCTAACAAGGACTTAAAGACCCGATTCATCAAGTCCATGAAAGCTGCAGGTGCATTCGTTAACCCAAAAGGCATGACCAAGAACTCAAAGTGGCCATACCATGTTCTAAAAGCAGTCTTTAATATATCAAACTCCTTTATCCTCAATTGGTGGTAACCTGATCTCAAATCTATCTTAAAAAAGACCGTTGCCCCTTATAACTGATCAAACAAATCATTGATGTGTGGGAGCGGATATCTGTTCTTGATGGTGACATGGTTGAGCTTCCTATAATCCACACACATTCGCAATGATTCTTCTTTCTTCTTCACAAAAAGGACCGGAGCTCTCCAAGATGAAGAGCTCGGCCTAATATAACCTTTCTTCAATAAATCTTCGAATTGCTCCTTAGCCTCCTTCAATTCTGTCAGAGCCATTCTATAAGACGGAATCGAAATTGGCACTGTGCATGGAAGAAGTTCAATGGAAAATTCAATCTTCCTAGGTGGTGGTAGTCTTGGTAACTCCTCGAGAAAGACATCCAGAAATTTCATGACCACTGTTATGTCTTCTAACCTCCCTCTATTTACCCTCGTGTTTACCACATAGGCCAAAAATGCTACACACCCTTTCCTCATCATTTTCTTTGCCATCAAAGTTGAAACAATCCTCGATGAGCTAAGTTTTCTGTCTCCTATAAGCATCACCTTTCTTCCATTTTCAGCTCAAACTCCACTATCTTCTGTTTGCAATCTAAGTTGGCATTATATTTCTCTAAGGCGTCCATACCTAAAATTACATCTAATCATCCCATCTTCAATGGCATTAAATCCACCACTATGTGTCTCCCACCAATATGTATCTCATAGTCTCTATAAACTTGACTAATCATGATATATTGGCTGATTGGAGTACTCACCATCAAAGGAGTATCTATTGGGCTCAAATCTCTACCATACACAGTTTTAACCAATGAAATAAAGGAGTGGTTAGAACCCAAATCAATCAAAACAATCACATCGTCATCAAATAATTTAGTCATACCAGTCACAACTTTTGGTGCGGTCTCTGCATCCTCCCGTGTCATTGGAAACACTCTAGCTGTTGCTTGCCCCTAGTCTTCTTGGAGGATTCACCCTCCTAGCTACATCAGAGCTGCCCACTTCAATTGTAGTCTTGTGCCTTACTACCTCAGTTCTCTTCGAAGCTTGCATTTGTGTTCCCTCTCTTCTTGCATATCACAGACACTCTCTAACTATGTGCCCCTTCTCTCCACATTTGAAACAAGCTCCAATCAGCCTATAACATTCCCCTTTATGGAACTTGTCGCAATGATTGCACTTAGGTACAAAAGACTTATCCCTTTCTCCTCTTCTACAACCTCTCGTCGTTAAGGCTTGATGAGAAATAGTAGAAGTCCTCATCGGCTTGGACCTACTTTCCCCACTACTCTTCTCCTCAGACTACACAAGGAAAGTCCTGGCACTCTTTTCAGGCATAGAAGTACCACCTCCCCTCTTGAGCTGTTCTCTCCCCTTACTCATTTTTCTGATGATGCTCTTTATGTTCTCAACATTCTCAACCTTCAGAGTTGCTTCAACCAGCTGTTGAAAATCACAAAAATTCTACACCAACACTTTCTCTCTAATAGCTAGATGCAACCCCGATTCAAACCTTCGACACTTAGCCACTTCGCTCATCATTATCTCAGCTGCATATTGGGCCAATTGTGTAAATCGACGTTCATATTCGCTCACCGTCATCTCCCTCTGGGTGAGACTCAGAAACTCTCTCTGCTTATACTAAATGTACACATCAGACAGGTACTTATTCTGATAAACAACTAAGAAGTCCTTCCATGCAAGCACTGGTGGTCTCATCTGGCTCCCTGACATAATTTTCCATTAATGCAGAGCATCTCTCTATAGCAAGCTTACAACATACACGACTTTCTCATCATTGTCAAACTCCATCTGATCTAGTATCTTCTTGGTCTTTTTCAACCAGATCTCGGCTTCTTCTGGATCCACTGTCCCATAGAAATCCACTGCCCCATACTTCCTGAGCTTATCAAACTGTTTCCCCTTCTTGACTGGGGCCGGAGCAGAAGATTGCAGCATTTAGCTCATGGCCTGAGAAAATGCCTGAAACATCCTCGGATCCAATGGAGCAAGCATTTGCTCTTGTGGAAGAGGAGACTCCCGCATCTGTGATCTAACAGGCTCACTAGCTTGCTTTACAAAAGCCTCAGTATTTCTTGAGGCTACCGATTGATCATTACTCTCCTCTCTTGTTGGAGAGTCAGGTGCAACTGATCATTGTAGAACTCTTTGTGTCCTTTTACGAGGTGGCATCTTACTCATTCAATGGAAACACTAATGATTAGCTATATTTCATTTTAAAATCCTAATCCCTACATGTATGCATGACATGCATGTGACTTAATGCAAGTCAATCAATTCATAATGCAACAAATAATCACATAACATAACAATTTATTCTACTATGCATTTTAAGCCTAGGAAAATCTTAAGCTCTGATACCACAAGATGTTGGGCCTCATTTTCGAAGCCCAACTATCTTTTCAGAGTCGAAAAAAGCGTGAGAGGGTTTCCTTGTAGGGCTATTCCAATGAACCCTCACTTTTCTGTCATCTCACAAGGGTGGCTTGCCCACAACAGTCCATCACCAACATCACAATTTGACTTCTTCAAGCCAATTATAGCTCTATGCCTCTAGTTTATTTTGGTAATTAAATGTTTAAGAAGTGATATTGCATTAGAAGAAGTGAATTTGGAAAGATTATGGGTGAAAGTGATATTAGAAAGGATGTAGGACCATTGGAGATGCTTTGGAGGGAGTTGTCTCACCTATGTCCATTAGACGAACTTTAGGTCCGCTTATCTAAAAATATCCCCAGGCCAGTCCATGTTTGTTAAACGGACATTAAGTCTGTTAAAGGGACCTTCACAGGTCTGGAAGACACCCCAAAGCCCGTATATGTCTATAGGTGGAAGTGTATGACCGTTTACACTGTACACTTTTGTAAATTCATGATTTTAACCCTCTAGATGGCAAATTCTCTCTTTGAGGTCTTCATAAAATTTAGATCTCGAAGTACTCTTCAAAACAATCCTAGAAAGACCTTAATTTGACATCTCTAGTGAAAGTTATGTCAATTTTCCCAAAACAGATACAATATGATTGAGGACACAATCATGTTTGATTCTTTTGGCCATAACTTCATCATCCAACTTCCAAATGAAGTGATTCTTAAACCAATATATTCCTAACATATTTTTATATCTCTCCATAAAAATTGATAACCTTTGGTCTTGATTTGAAAAAGATTGATGGAAAGAAAGTGAGGGAATCGGCTGGAAGAGCATGAATTGGTTATGATCATTTGGCCTTTTTGAGCATATCTTGATCTATATTGATCAAAAAAGAAATTTTTGGAATGTTATGAGAATGAAGATGAACCGATGATGGCTAATAAGAGTTCATAGAAATAAACCTACAAGGTAATACGCACGTTAACGTTTTATGACTTCCCGATAGTTAGGCTCCGAAAACGGGGTCCAACATAAAGTAAGTTCTGAAGGTAGTAACCTAAAGGGCTATCACAAACTTAAAGAAATAAAATGACTATAGATGGAGTCATATAAGCTCAATCCTCACATTAGCTCAAATGAAAATTCATTATGCATCTCTACACTATCTCATTGCTCAAGTGTCAAATTTGAGTAAGTTTATACAACCAACTACTTTTCATCACTCAATATGATTCACTCTCTACTCAAGTAGCCTAATTGAAGTTCAAGCATGCATTCAATCTTATTCCAACTAGCATGACAGAATATCATGGCAAAGCACAACATAACATCAAACAACAACCTAATATACCTAAAACATGCATCCTAAAAAATAAATAAAACAAATTTAAAAGATGCAATTGACATGGTAAATGTCACCTCCCCACACTTAGATGACATATTGTCCTGAATGTGACAAGGAAACTACAAAGTGAAATCAAAACATCAAACACAACATCAACCAAGCAAACAAATAACACAACTAACAAAGTAAAAAAAACAATATAAACAGTGAAGGGTAAGAAGGCTTATGGAGATTGGGGTGGTGGAGGACTAGGAGATGAGACATCAATGTTCTTTTTCTAGAAGAGCTTTAAGAACTTCTTTTTTTTTATATATCACTTCTCCTTGTGTACTTGTCGCATATACCAAATACTTAGAAAAACACGTACTAATGCACAATTATCATCTAACAGGGGGCAAATATCATAAAAATAGAGAAAATTATGTCAAAATTTTTGTAAATTGTAGTTCACTTATAACAATTTGTTCTGATGTAAGAAAAGTCTATGGGTAGGAAGCCTACACCATGCCAGCTCTTTTTGCACACTCACATCAAGAAGCATGATGGTGTGATCTTCGTTAATACTCGATGCAGACAACTTCATGTATGTAAAATATATACTTAAATATTAATTCTTAAAAGGTATCACTTGTTAACATAAACAATTATAATTATATGGCCAAATACAAGATAGCATTGAACAACAATCTCAGAACACTGAAACTGTTGATGAGAGTCAAGCATATCTTGATGTAGTGGGTGGTAGGGACCGCCATGGAAGGATTTTCAGATTAGGTTCATTTGTAAACACATGTTATTCGTAATCCTCCACATCCACTACAGTTGCATCTAGTAGGGGGTCCACATCAAATGAAAGTGTCATTCAGCTTGAGAGCATAGTAGAGAGGTTGGCAACTCAATTCCAACAGTTGATGAAGTATATAGACCAACTTCGTAATGAGATGGTTCAGTTGAAGGGGAGGGACAAGACCTCATCACAGTAGTAAGAGCATCCGCCTTCACCACCTATATAACTTAGATGGATAAGTGCATGTATTTGATGTTTTGCTACTCTTAAGTTTTTTTATAAATCCTTAATTTATAGTTATTTTCAAGGTACATATTCGTGCACATTTTAATTTTTTATTATATTAACAATTAAGATAATGTTTACTTTATATTTATCAATCAAAGTTATATTGATTAAGAAATTAAATATACAAAAAACCATAAGAATATGAACAGAAAACTCAGGTAGGAAGTGAGAAATGAAGGTAGAAATTTATCGAAGTTAAATTTCCTAATACAACTACAATATTATGTTGCTAATTAACGACGAGATTATAACTTTTGATAGTATATTATTGACGGAACATGCAATTCCATCCCTAATTAGCTACAGAATAAATAAATTCGTCTATAAGTTACCGACAAAAAATATTAGTCTATGGATAAAAATTTAGAGATGATTCATGTTTCCATTGATAACTTTTAACGACGGATTGTTATATATCCGTCAGCAACTTTAGTAATGGACCTATGATTTAATGCTGATAAATTTATCAACAAAATATTGGGATTCGGTCCACAAAATATTATAAATCTGTCAGTAAATTTTCTTTAACTTATCGACAGAAATTCAAAATTTCATCGCTAAAGGTACCGACAGATACATAAAGTTTGGTCGCTAAATTTACCAACAACCGTTTCTCTGATGTTTCTTTTCATCAGTAATTTCTGTCGGAAAAACCTATTTTTCTTGTAGTGTAATATCATTGCTATGTAAATTTGATGTACTTTATGGAATGTCATAGTAAGCAGTATCAGGGAAAGAATAAGAATGGTCATTGCACTTGTTAATATAGGATGAGTAATTGGAATCAAAAGGAAATATATGTTCATGAAAAACAACATCTTTTGAGATAATGAGTTTATAACTATCAATATCATATATTTTGTACCATTTAATGCCAATAGGAAATCCAATAAAAACTCATTTTCTTACTCTAGCTTTAGAATTTTGTCTATGATTAAGTGTTGAAGCAAAACAAAGAGAACCAAAGACCTCCATGCAAGTATAAATAAGAGGTTTGCTAAACAGTTTTTCATAAGCTGTCAAATTTTGCAAGATTTTATAGGTATAGTATTAATTATATAATAGGATATGAGTATGGCTTCTCCACAAAGTTTTTAGGAAATTTAAACTGAAACATAAGAGCTCTATCAACGACAAACAAATGTTGATGTTTCCTTTCAACTCTTTTTCAGTAAAAAAATTTCATGTCAAGTTCTTTGATATTGTCTAATCTTAATTGCTTAATTTTTCTATCAAATTGAGTCTCAATTAGGTTATAAAAGCCAAGTAGGATAAACTAAAAATCTGACTTATGCCTCATAATATAAACCCAGGTGACTCTAGTGAAATCATATACCAATGTAAGGAATTAGTGAAAACCACTGATTGTAGTATCAAAATATAGTCACCATACATCAAAATGTAGTAACTTAAAAGGGTCTTAGTGTTTTTGACATGATAAGGAAAAGGAAATCCCTTTTGTTTTGCGAAAGGATAGGTTTCACAAACTTTATTGGAATGAGATATTATATCAGGTTTGGATTTATATGTTACACTCAATTTGTCATGAGCAACATAACAAAGCCTATAATGCTAAATATCAAACAATGATGACTTCAAATTGGTGTTTACATTGGAAACACATGTTGAATCAATTTATGTATAGTACTCAAGACTTTAGACCTATTTTCATATGAATTTGGGTCTTGTTAAAGAAAATAAAAGCCCACATAGTCTTTAGCAAAACCAATCATCATTTGGGGACACTAGCCTTGGATTACATAATGTTTAGATGGAAACATAAAACAACATTTGTGAGTTTTTTTTGTAAATTTCTGACAGATAGGAGGTTGAACTTGAAAGAGGGTATGCATATAACATTGTGTATATGTAGTGAACAAGAGAGTGATACTAAACTTAGATGTGTAACTTGAGCCTTTTGTCCATTTATCGTCTGAACATATAGATTTTTAACCGGGTTGACATTATATGAAAGTGAAGTGTTACTGTATATATGATTAGAAGTACATATATCTAACACCCATTTATCATGTAATGATGATGTAGTAGCCTGAAAATCATTAAATATGTTTGTGGTGCATGAAAAAAGTAGGCTAAGAGTTATACCTGCAAAATTGGAATAACATGTGTTACCCATATCTATTCGTTGCTGTGCTTGTACCATTCCTTGTCCACTTAGAAGTTCTAGTAGTCTCTGCATCTAATTCTAGGTTAGTGTTATTGGAAATGTTTCTTGGATTTGGGTGGATTCATAAAATCACTTCCATTGGAGCTAACTTTATTAACCAATGTCTTCCCTTGTCATTTTGATTTGCTAAATTTGAAGTGAGAGGAAAACCTGTTATTCTTTAGCATTTTTCTTTTGTATATCCTTTCTTTCCGCAATGACTACACATAATTTATGATTTCCCTTTCTTATTTTATTCTCCAAGAGATGCTAGAGCAGATGATTCAATCCAACGTTGAGATAAACCTTGTATCAATCTTCTAGACTCATCTCTCATCACCACATTATATGCCTCCTCTAAGGGATGAAAAGGCTTCATTAATAAGACTTGTAAATTCTGATGAGAGCATGACTCATTTAATCCATTTAAGGGTAAGGGCTATAGTATCTAATCTCCTTAAGAATCATGGTTAGTTTTGTATAATATACATCAATATACAGTAGAACCTCTTTAAATTGATACTCGATAAACTAATAAACTCTCTAAGATAATATTTTTCTTCGGTCCCGACTTGGGCTAGTTGAAAATTCAACAAATTTCAATAAGATAATAAGATAATAAATTTTCAAAATATCCCTATGTAAATATAGGGTCCTATTAATATCATAAATTAATAATTATACAAACTTACACAAATATAACTAAGACAATTTAGTGAAATATGATTATATTGTTGTTTGTTTTTTCTTAAAATTTAAGTCTAGTTAGAGCTCATCTCCAACTTTTCTTATTGCATCCAAAATTTTTGATGTTGCGTTCTCGAATTGCACCAAAAAATTGTGAAGAGTTCTAGACAAGATAAGTGCTTCCTATTATTTTCAAGCATAGTAGTCACAATTTCTTCTAAGCTCTGGACCTCTGAACATGTATCATTTTCACTTGGGTAATCCAATAGGCTATTGACATCCATTTTATTGCGATAACTGAGATCATTAATCATGAGCTCAATTTCATGAATGTCATTTTCATAAGTGGGTTCATCTAAATTCCTTAAGACTTCATCCCCTAAACGAATTTTGCAGTGTCGAAAATAATTTACTATTGTCTCTTGCTGAACATTAACTGTCTAAGCCGAGACTGCAAGATTGATAACATCCAAAACATTAATCTTACCTTTATTAGATTGTCCCAACTCATAGCCTTCTAAAATCCTACAGTAAAATCTCCTATGATAGTGCATCTTGAAAGCTCTTTTTATTCCAGCATCACAAGGTTGAATTTTTGATGTCATGTTGGGTGGCAAGAAGAACAACTCAACATTATGTAACCCTTCAATATTTCTTGGATTTTCTGGATAATTATTTACCACAAAAAATTTCTATCATTCATTTTTTTATCAAACCAACGGATATATTCATCAAAGAGCACACTTGTTGTTAGCTACGAGATTTATGTAGATCCCATGATTGTATAGATGTTTATTTATTTCCTTGTATAAATTATTGTCTTACTTAAATAGGAGTCTTGTTTCTTGTATATATACTCTTTGTAGATGTTAATACAAATATGAAACATTCTTAGAACAAAAACCTTTTTTCTTTTTTGCCATGTTCAACATGGTATCAGAGCAAAATCTACTTTTTATCACCACCAAATCATTTTTTATCTAATTCTGCGTCGAACCTTTGTCTCTTTGAGCCTTTGTTTTTTCTTTTTTTTATTGAATCCACCACCAAAATCTTGAACATTGAACCCATTGAAAATGGACCACCGAATTTGTTGTTTCTCTGAATATCTTGAACTTATCTCTTAAACCCATCACCATGACAGAACAAGAACAAAACCCCAATGTACCAGTTACACCGAACAATCCTCCATCAGCCCCGATTATTATTCAGCAAGATAACTCTGCCTTTCCTATCAGTGTTGTCCTAGACGAGATAAACTATCCACTATGGTCGTAATTGATGGAGATACGTATTGGAGCCCGCAACAAGGTTGGGTATTTGACTGGAGCAGCGGTGAAACCTGCACCTAATGATCCGAACTATGCCACATGGACTACCAAAAATCATAAAGTGAAGAGTTAGCTCATTGATTCAATGAGTCCTCACCTGATGTAGAGGTTTATTCGTCTGGCTACAGCAAGAGAAATATGGGAGGCGGTGTCAAGGACCTTCTATGATGGATTTAATGAAACACGACTGTTCGAGCTGAATCAAAAGTCCTTTTCAACAACTCAGAATGGTAGGCCTTTATCTACATATTATAGTGAACTTGTTGCAATCTTCCAGGAAATTGATCATCGAACCACATCACAAGAAGAATCTGTCGAAGGGGTTGTACAACTTCATTCAGCAATGATGAGGCTAAGAGTTCACATTTTCTTAAGCGGCCTAGATCCTGAATATGATCAAGTCCGTGGGGAAATCCTTCGAAAATACCCAAAATTGGACCTGGAAAAAGCTTACACATATGTGAGAAGAGAGTCACAACAACTACAAGTCATAGGAGGATCTCAGGTAGTTTATGAAAACACAGCCTTGATAGCTAATCGAAGCTAGTGAGGTTCGAATTATACCAAAGAAAAACATAACCAAGGCTCAGGAAAATCGAACAATTATGTTTGCACTCACTATGGTGAATCTGGCCATTCGAAACAGCATTGTTATGAGCTTATTGGATATCCTGAATGGTGGGATTTTTCGAAGAAGCCACGGAAGAACATCATTGGCAAAGTTGCGATTGAAAGTTATAGAGGACTTTCTTAGTTTTGTAATGTTGGGAATTTAGACCTTCCAAACCCAAACCCAAGGATATATAATAGACAAAAATATTAGAAAATAATGAAACAAGAGAATTTACGTGGAAACTCCCAAACCGGAGAAAAACCACGGGCACCAAGAAGAAAATCCACTATGTGAAAAATCTTACATTCACACAATTTTTCCTCTCACCCAATCCCTCAATACACCAACAC
>JANTPM010495857.1:0-13163 GCA_025434745.1 Erythroxylum divaricatum
ATATGATATCTTATGGAAAGTTATAGCAATTTTCCCACTTCTTCTATCTTTTTATATTTGTCTACTTTTTCATTTGACTTCGTCTGTCCCTATCTTCTATTCCATTGTTGACCCTTCAGAAGATGGAATTTGTCTTTGAGGTCTGAATAAAAGTTGTATATCTTGAAGTCCTCTTTTTAACCATCTAAAGAACACCCAAATCTGATATCTGTAAAGAAAGTTATAGCAATTTTCCCACTTCTTCTGTCCTTTTCCATTCTCTTGCTTTTTCATTTGGTTCCGTCTAATCCTATTATCTAGTCCATTTCGACCCTTCAGATGATAAAATCTAATCTCAAGGTCTACTTCAAAGTTGTATATCTCAAATTTCTCTTTGAAATCATCCTAAGATAATCTTAATCCAACATCTCTAGTGAAAGTTATGTCATTTGTCCCAAGATAAGTTCGATATGATTGAAGACCAAACCTTGTTTGATTCTTTCGGCCATAATTTTGTTGTCCGACCTCCAAATGAAGTGATTCTTAAACCAATAGTTTCACACATTTTTCTATCCCTCCATATATTTTGATAGCTTTTAGTATTGATTGGGAAAGATAGATTGAATCAAAGTAAGGGTGTTGACTGGAAGAGTAGGAATTGGATATTTTACTAAACATGCTTCAGTATTTTGATGATTTTAGGATTGGTAGAGCCCCGAATAAGATGATTCTAGTTTCAAGATAAAATAAATACATGGAGATACAGATGTTATGAAGAAGTTGAAATTTAATTCAGTCTCTAAAATTTTCAAATTCTGTGTGGAAGGTGGGTTTAGTGTATTGTTTCAGTCTAACAACAGTCTAAAATGTTTAGGCCCTAACTTTCACATTTCTAAACCAAGTGGATTTATTTTGGTGTCATTGGAAACTTAAGACAAGAAAGAACACTTTTATAGAAGAAAAAGTTATGTCAGAATATTCAATGGTACTTTTGGCAAGGCACTTAAGTATAAAAGACATAAGGCCTAAATGGAAGGGCAAATGAGACATTTCTCGATCATTAAGGGTATAATTGGAAGAAAAAGTTTTTTCTTGCATTTTAAGAAGAGAGGAGAACAAAAATTGAAGAGATAAAGTAGTGTCATGAAAAAAGAGAGAGAAATACGAAGAGAAGAAGAGAAGGAGAGAAAGAAGAGAAAACAAGCTAGGGTTTAACTTTTCTTAGTCTTCAAAAGAGATTTTAGAGTTGTTCAAGAAAGGAAAAAGGAAGAGGAAGAGAAGAGCTTCCCTTTGAGTTAAAGATCTCTTCAATTGATGAAGAATCACGATAAGACCATTTTGGATCTTTTGGATTTTTGGAAGGATTTTGGTCCATGGAGTTTAGAAAAATGCTTGGGTTTAAGCATTCTAGAATCAATTTTAGTGATTTTGTATTGTGGAATTTTCTATTGGATTCCTATTGAATGAAACTTTGTATGTTTTAGGGAACCAAGAGAATCCTACCCAAGAGCAGGGAGAAAGACAACCTTGACTTGGATTTTTGTAGGCGAACTAGGTGGGTAATGTATTCACAGTTATTGTGTGATTGGGCAAATTCTTTCCTATGTGTGAATATGTGTTAAATTGTTTGAAATTGACTGCTTGAAAATACATGATGATTTTGATTATGTTATACCTTCAAAGAAGCATGATATCTTGATGTAATTAAATTGTGATCTTGATCAATGTTATGCCTTGATATTTATCATGGCATTCTGTATAAATGAAAAGAAAGGAAAGAACATGAAAAGTATGAATGCATTTGATAAAAAGTATGAATGCATTTGATAAAATGATTTGAGCATGAATATATGCTTCTATTTAGGCAAGAGTGGAACCATTCTATTCGTCACATGCACGTTGACAAGAGCCTTCTCCCAGCTGCTCACTTGTGACATATGAGCTCTGAAAAGTGGACTCATTCTATTCATGAGGTAAACTTCGGTTTCCTCATTCTATTTCATGAAACCCTTGAGCTGTTTGTTGTGCATTTGCATCTTTAAATTGTCAAGTATAAAGCATATTGAGTGTTATGTGATTTGGGCTAAATTTGATGAACGTTTAAATTTCTTGAATAAAGTATAAATGTTAGAATTTCTAGACATATATATATATACATATGCTTGACTTTGATCAATTGTCAATGGATATAAATATATTAGCCACTAAGCTGTGTAGCTCACCCAACGCTTCCCTCCTCAGGTTCAGAAAGAGAAGATTAGCGATCCTTGCAAGGCATTGGAACTCCAAGATAGTTAGAGACTTTTGTAATGAATCTAGTTCAGGAAATTTTAAAATTTAGAATCATTTTAAGCATAAGCATTCAAGATAGTTAGAGACTTTTGTATCATGTGTATTTTGTATTTTGTATCTTATAATAAGCCAAAGGGGTGGTTTTTGAAATGTAAAGATGTTTTGAAAACAAGCTTTGTGTTTTGTGATGGGCCCAAGTAATTACTGAAACTCTGATGTGTTCAATAATGATTGCAGCTTTGTGACTGTAACTGTTTTAAACAAATCGGGCCATTTAGATTATCAATTTTTTAGTATATGTATTATTGTTATAAAAAAATTTGCAATGTGTTTGCCCACGTTAAATGTCTCCGAATGCTGGGCTCTAGAAGCAGGGTCTAGCAACATATTCATTTTATCATATGTTCATACTATCATACTTTTTCTTATTTGATTCAAAATGTTATAACCTCTTTCAAGGTATAACATAATCACAAATCATCATGCAATATCAATCGTCATAACAATTCAAAAATCAAGTAATTTAGACATACACACTCATAGGCAAGAATTTGCCTAATTACACAATAACTATAGATACATTACCTACCTAATTTTACTTGAAAAATCCAAATTCAATGTTGACCTTCCTCTTGCTCTCGGATAGGGCTTGCTTGGTTTCCTATAACAAAACCCTTCAAAATCCATACTTTCGGGTCCATTTTCCATGATCTTTATAATTAGGTAAAAGAAGACATTTGATAATACTTTCTCCCAGAAAAATGTTCTTCATTGTCTTAAGTTTCTAACGACATCAAAATCATTCAAATTGGATCAAAATTCCAAAAGTTATATTCCAAATATTTTCAGACTACTCTTATATTGAAATAGCATTATATACTTAAATTCCATCCAAAAATTGATATCCTTAGTGACTTAATTTAAACTTTATTTCTTCACAAAACTTGTAGTCCTATATCTCTAGTTTATTCCAAATTAAAAATCACTCTATTTGGATAACTACACAAAAAGTTATGCTCAAATTACCGAAGTATATTCGGCGCTGGAAAGTTCGCCGCGACAAACTTTTCCAAAAAGGAAAAGCTCGCCCAAAATCAGGAGTTCGCTACAGCGAGGAGTGTTGGCCGTGGAGAACTTTGACAGAGACAACGCACACACTTCAATTTTTTTTCCAGATTTTTACTTCCAACATCTACAACTAACACATCTTAAACCTCAACCATCATTTCTACTTCATTTTCAACTCCATTTCAACCCACAATCATTCACAAAACATCATAATCTATCTTTGATCATTAACCCTAAAAGATTAAAACATTTCCATACATCATTCATTAAGAACACCCTACACACATTCAACTTCATTTTCACTTCCAACTATCATTAAACATGGTTAATCCAACAAATCAAGAAAGGAAGAATGCTTGTACTTACTTGTTTTAGCTTCAAAGTCTTCAAGATCTCCAAAACCCTATCTTCCTTCTTTCTTTTCTTTTTCTTTTCTTTTCACACCCACAACATTCCTTTTCCTCTTCTAAGCCAATACATATTTCTATTCTTGTTTTTCCCATTTTGCCCTTCACTTACTTGGTTCTTCCAATTCTACCCCTTCTTTTATTTAACCCAACTACTTACCTTAGGCCATAATTTAATAGCTTAACCATACCCTAATTTAATTCTAACTTTGGAATAATAATTAAACTCCAAATAAAATGGTTTATCTAGCAAGACCATAAAATTTATTAAAATCATGCTTAATAAATATAAAAAAATTAGGGGCCCAACATTTCTCCCCATCTTGAAAGAATTTTGTCCTCGAAATTCTTACCTGATTCGTTGAAGAGTTGTGGATACTTCTCCTTCATGGCTTCCAATGGCTCCCATGTTGCTTCTTCCGTTGAATGGTTCTTCCATAAGACTTTGACCAGCTTCACAACCTTGTTTCTCAAAACCTTTTTCTTCAATTCTAAAATCTCCATTGGTTGTTCTTTATAGGTCAAATCCTCTCTCAATTGAACCTCTGAAGGTTGAACTATGTGCGAAGAATCGGATCGATACCTTCTCAATATCAATACGTGGAAAACACTGTGAATCTTAGAAAATTTCGGTGGCAAAACTAACTTATAGGATAAAGGCCCGATCTTCTCAATGATTTTATAAGGGCCTATATATCTCAGACTAAGCTTGCCCCTCTTTCCAAATCTCAAAACCCCCTTCTATGGAGAAGCTCTTAGAAAAACTTTGTCTCCCACTTCAAATTCCATCTTTTTTCTATATGCATCTGCATAGCTCTTTATTTTGTCCTGAGTTGCTTTATTTCTCTAGTTCACCAATTTAATCTTATCAACTGTGACTTGCACCAACTCAAGCCCTAAAAGCCTCCTTTCATCTTACTCATCCTAACAAATAAGAGTTTTGCACCTCCTACCATACAAAGCTTTATAAGGTGTCATCTGAATTCCCGAATGATAGGAATTATTGTAAGCAAATTCGATTAAAGGCAAATGATCATCCCATGAGCCCTTAAAATCCATAACACAAGCTCTCAACATTGTCTCCAAAGTTCGTATTGTCCTCTTCGATTGTCCATTAGTCTGTGGATAGAAAGCTTTACTAAAGTGTAACTTAGTTTCCAAAGCCTCCTGTAAACTTTCCCAAAATCTGGAGGTGAACCTGGGATCTCTATCCGAAACTATGGATCTTGGAATCCCATATAGTCTGATTATTTCATCTACATATTTCTTGGCCAAAGCATTCAAAGAATATGCCTGCTTAATTGGCAAGAAATGTGCTGACTTAATTAGCCTATCCACAATCATCCATATTGCATCATGCTTTCTGTTGGTTATGGGCAACCCTATCAAGAAATCCATCGTAATCTTCTCCCACTTTCATTCAGGAATAGGCAAAGGCTTAAACTTGCCTAAAGGTACTTGGTGCTTAGCCTTGACTTGTTGACACACTAAACATCTTTTAGTATACTCCATAATATCCTTCTTCATTCCCTTCGACCAAAAGTGCTCTTTTAAGTCTCTATACATTCTTGTACTTCCCGGGTGCATTGCATAGAGAGCATGGTACATCTTATCAAAAATCTCATCTTTCAACTCTTACATATTTGTAATACATAATCGATTACCTACCACCATTAATCCATCTTCTCTTATCTCTATTTTAGAAGGTTTGCCATTTTTAATCTCCTCTCTGAGTCTGCTCAAATGCTCATCTTGTTCCTATAATTCCTTGATCTTTTCATTCAACACTGGTCTTACTCTAAAGTTAGCCAATATACACCCAGATTCAGCTTGCCTCAAAGTCACCCGAAGTTTGGCTAATTCCTTCAAAAAAGGAACATATACTGTCTCCACATGTGCCATAGTTAATTTTCTGCTCAACGCATCTGCTACTATATTAGCTTTCCCCGGTTGATAATCGATCATAAAATCATAATCTTTCAGTAGCTCTAACCATCTTCTTTGTCTCAGATTCAACTCTTTCTAGCTCATCAGATATTTAAGGCTGTTATGGTCTGTAAATACCTTAGTAGTAACTCCATACAAGTAATGTCTCCATATCTTCAATGCAAAGATTATAGCAGCTAACTCCAAGTCATGCGTAGGATAATTCATCTTATAAGGCTTTAATTACCTAGAAGCATAAGCAATCACCTTATCTCCTTGCATTAATACACAACCCAATCTTTTTCTTGAGGCATCACTATATACTATATATCCATCACTACCCGAAGGCAAAGTCAAAATCGGTGCACTCGTTAATCTGTACTTAAGCTCCTCAAAACTCTTTTGACATTCATCCGTCCACACAAACTTTTGATTCTTCCTTGTTAATTTGGTAAGTGGAGCTGCTATTATAAAAAAGCCCTCTACAAACCTCCTGTAATATCCGGCTAAACTCAAGAAACTCCTTACTTTAGCTACATTCTTAGGTGCTTCCCATTTCATAACTGCTTCTACCTTCCTCGGATCCACATGCACTCCTTGATCTGAAATTACATGTCCAAGGAATGCTACTTCCCTTAAACAAAATTCACATTTGTTGAATTTGGCGTACAACTCATTCTTCCTCAATGTCCCCAAGGCAATCCTCAAATGCTCTTCATGCTTCTTATCACTCTTGGAATAAACCAATATATCATTAATAAAGACAATGATAAATTGGTCTAAGAAGGACCTAAAAATACTATTCATCAAGTCCATGAAAGCTACAGGTGATTCGTTAACCCAAAAGGCATGACCAAGAACTGAAAGTGGCCATACTGTATTCTAAAAGCAGTCTTTAGCACATCAGACTCCTTTATCCTCAACTGATGATAACTCGATCATAAGTCTATCTTGGAGAAGACTTTTGCCCCTTGTAACTGATCAAAAAAATCATCTATATGTGGGAGCGGATATCTGTTCTTGAAAGTGACATAGTTAAGCTTCCTATAATCCACACACATCCTCAATGATCCATCTTTCTTCTGCACGAAAAAGACCGGATCTCCCCAAGGTGAAGAGCTCGACCTTGTATACCCTTTCTCCAACAACTCTTCCAATTGCTCCTTAAGCTCTTTCAATTTTGCCGAAGCCATTCGGTATGGCAGAATTGAGATTGGTACAGTACTTGGAAGAAGCTCAATGGGAAACTCAATTTCTCTAGGTGATAGTAGTCCTAGTAATTCCTCGGGAAAGACATCCGGGAATTTCATGACTACAGAAATTTCTTCTAACTTCCCCCTATCTGCCCTTGTGTCTACCACATAAGCCAAAAATGCCTCATATCCTTTCCTCATCATCTTCTCTGCTGTCAAAGTCGAAACAATTCTAGGTGGGCTTGCTTGTCTGTCCCCCCTAAACACCACTCTTCTGTCGTTGTCCAATTCGAACTCCACTATCTTCTGTTTACAATCCAGATGGGCATTGTACTTCTCTAATGTGTCCATGCCTAAAATTACATCTAAGCCTCCCATTTTCAATGGCATTAATTCCACCACTAAGTATTCCCCACCAAGACATATCTCGTACTCTCTATACACTTGACTAATCACAATATAGTGGCCGACTGGAGTACAAACCATTAAGGGAGTATCCAATGGGCTCAGTTCCCTATCATGCATAGTTCTACTTGATGAAACAAATAAGTGGGTGGACCTCGGATCAATCAAAACAACAATATCAACATCAAATAATTTAACCGTACCAGTCATAACTTCTAGAGCGGTCTCTGCATCCTCCCATGTTATTGCAAACACCCTAGCTGGTTCTTACCCCCTAGGTCTCCCTGGAAGATTCACTCTCTTAACTGCATCAGAACTGCCCACTTCAGTTGCAGTCTTGTGCCCTACTGTCTCAGCTCTCCTTGAAACTTTCATCTGACCTCTCTCCTGTCTTGCATACTGAGGGCAACCTCTAGCCATGTGCTCTTTCTCTCCATATTTGAAGCAAGCTCCTATCAGCCTGTAGCATTCTCCTCCATGGAACTTGCCACAATGATCACACTTAGGTACAAAAGACTTATCCCCTTCCCTTCTACTACCTCCCGCAGTTGAGGCTTGATGAGAACTAGTAGTTCTTATAGGTCTAGGCCTGCTTGCACCACTGCTCCTTTCCTCAGACTGTACGGGGAAAGTCCTAGCACTCCTCTCGGGCATAGAAGTACCACCTCCCCTCTTGAACTGCTCTCTCCCCTTTCTCTTTTTATTCAAGGAACTCTTTATATTCTCAATGTTTTCAACCCTCAGTGCAGCTTCAACCAGCTGTTGAAAGTCACAGAAGTTCTGCACCACTACTTTTTCTCTGATGGCTAGGTGCAATCCTGATTCAAACCGACGACACTTAGCTGCCTCAATCAACACCATCTCTACTGCATATCGGGATAACTGTGTAAATCGATGCTCATACTCACTCACTGTCATTTCCCTCTGGGTGAGACTCAGAAACTCCCTCTGCTTCTGCTAAATATGCAAATCAGACAAGTACTTCTTCTTGTAAGCAGTTAAGAAATCCTTCCATGCCAACATCGACGGTCTCATCTGGCTCCTTGGCACACTCTCCCATTAATGTAGAGCATCTCCCTTAAGCAAACTAGCAGCATATACAACCTTCTCATCATCCTCACAATCCATCTGAGCTAGTATCCTCTCGATCTTTCTTAACCAGCTCTCAGCTTCTTCTTGGTTAGTGGTCCCATAGAAGTCTACTACCCCATATTTCTTCAACTTGTCAAACTATTTCCCCTTCTTAGCTGGAGCTGGACCAGAAGTCTGTGACATCTGACCCATAGCCTAGAGAAATGCCTGAGTAAATGTAGCGCCCCTTACCATAGGGTACACACCGGGATGCCCGGAGATCACTCCGATACATATCCTACGTTAAGAGTGAGCTACATTCGATCACTACATTCACTTCATAAGGCATCATATCATTATTCACTTAAAAAGCATCATAAGAAATCACAATATTTTTTTTTACCAATTGTTCCTCATTTCATTTCTCAAACTCGAAAGTCTACATTGAGTCTTTCAGCCTTTACTACATGTACATGAACAAAGCCTAGTACAAAAGTACTACATGAAAGAGGAAAATATAACAAATCTATCTAAGCCATTCAAAAATCCCATCTGATTGACCTTTGAGCCATGACTTCTCTTGCCAACTCACAATCTACACAGCAGTAGAGCCCCTCAGTAGCTAAAGTCGTCTCTTGGTCCTGAAAAGACAATGTTGCAATTTTGGTGAGTTTTACAAACTCAATGAGGTAATCATCATCGATGGTTCACTCAATTCATACATCACACTATCACAAGTAACATAATATTCACCTCATTTCATATCCATAATATATCACATCCCACATTCAGAATAGTCATATCGTTCATAAAAAACCCACATATCAATTATAAATTGCAATGCACGTGAGACTCACTTTCATTTATTATTGTCATTATGACCGAGTCCTTTTTACTAGCTCATATCCCTTAGTGGATACCGAGTTGTGTCATATAATGTCCCATATCCTTTAGTGGATACCGGGTATAGTCGCACTTGAGCCCGAGGCTCTAATCACATTTTGAGCTTTAAAATCTTTATCCTGGCAACTCCGGTCATAACTTTCTTTATCTTGCATGCATTCATGTTAAGAATGTTTCTCATAACATAACCTTGGTCAATCACATGGATGCACATTCACATTTTAGACTACATTCATCATCAGACCGTAGCCCAACACTCAGCAGAAGTACTGAGCACACTTTTGCATTCATATGCATATTCAAAAAATTATACATTTGAAGCACTTATTTCATTATGTTCACATACAAGGAGTACTCTAATAATTCATTCATACACCAGAATCATCGGATCTTTCTTGTTCGGAATCAACACAATGAAACCATATCAATGTGATTATTCAAAACATATTCTAAAGCAAACAGTTAATTTAGTGAGACTGTCTAGGTTACTCACAAGTTGTTTCAGAAGCTAGTGCCTGGAAGATCCAACAACGTCTGAAGGTTGACGTTCCAGTTGCCCCTCTATAATGAATAATATACACAATATCACAACTTACACAATTATAAGTATTCAATAATGCACATGTATGGCATGAATAATGTACAATGCATGTTCATAACAAATCCTGGGTATTTAACTAACAATTTCTTCATTCCGTTTGTAGCCTCATGTCTCCAATTTACCACAAAACAGAAATCATCTCATTTGGATCAGTAGGGCTCCAGAATCGTCAAAATACCGAAGTATGTTTAGTGGAATAACAACAGTTCATATTGCTTAAAAGCACACTCACTGCACCCGTCTCACTCTTTACACCCAATCTTTCTCCATTCATTTCATATGGCTATGATTCTTGGTAAAGATGTAGATCAATGTTTTATGAATCCAATGGTTCAAGAATTAAGTCATTTGGAGGTCTAGAGAAGAAGTTATGGCCAAAAGAATCTAATATGTTTATATCTTTACTCGTATTGTACATGTCTTGGCGCAATTTCTATAACTCTCACTACAGATGTCGGATTGACTTCGTTTTTAGACTATTGGAAAGAGGACTTCCAAATCTACAACTTTCATGAGACCTTGAAGGCCAATTCTATCGTCTGACTTTTGTATCGTCTCACTTTCCTTTCGTCTTAGTTCTGTTGTCTCATTTTCTTCCGTCTCATTTCTTCTATCTCATTTTCTTTTGTCGCATTTCTTCCGTCTCATTTCTATCATCTCATTTTCTTCTGCAGAATGTCTCTACTTATAAGGATCATAACTTTTGACTCTGATGTCTAAAATTTTCATACTATATACCGTTGGAAAGATAAAAGAAAGATATACAACTTTCCAGAGGCATCTTGGCTAAAATCTCTTTATATCAATCCCAAATTTGTCCCTAAAGTCTGAAGATGGATTTTACATTCATCTTCTAGTGAACTGCACCTAGTTTCCACTTCATGACAGATTTTGAGACTCTTAGAGACAGAATTGAAATTCAATGTATTCATATGAAATGTAGCCATATATCTCTAGATTAATCCAAATTAAGAATCATCTCGTTTTGACAACTAGAGAAAACGTTGTAGCTAAAAGACTGAAGCATATTCAGTGAACATTTTCCAGATCACTACCAATTTTGTTTCCGAATCTTTCCTTATCACAACTCATTCTAAGATCACCTTCTCTACTCCCTTTACTTCTTATTTTCAATAAAATCACATCTAAAAACAATCATGCCCGGAAGTTGTCAATGAATACGTGTACACTTATTTTTGTGTAAAGATTCAATATTCATGTGCATATATGCTAACATTATGCATGCGCAAGAAAAATGCATTTCCTTAATCTCTCTTTAAGCTTACATGCATTGAAATTTTAGGTCCTAACCCTTAATATAGGGACGAAATGTTACCAGTAGAACCTTCCACTTTAAGACCTGAGGTTCAGCGCAAAGGAGCGCATTATACCTGTGAGTTCATATTCATGGTTATGAACATGTATTCGAATTTCATATTCATCATGGAAATCACCATCATTATCATATGCACTCATGACATTCATACATATGGACTGACACTTATATACATATTTTTGTTGTGCAATGTTGTGTTTGTTTTGATATGTGACGAAGTGGAGGATTGTTAAAGTATGAGTTACATGATGGGTGTCAATAGGCTATGCGCACGTGAGTCTATTGGTCGGGTATAGATTTGGGTTATTATTAGATCCATTGATTGAGATATGACACAGTTGGGGTAGTTTGATCGAGCTTGCTCTTGAACAACAATCATGTCGTAGTGAGGTTGTGGCGATTCAATTGAGCGTGGTTCTCGGACAGTAGTCTACTACATTAGACCAAATGACTCATGTGGAACAAAAGAGCCCTTATGGCTATAGTCTATAGGTACAGGGAATTTTATAGGGTCATTTATCGGTCCTCCATTATTATTTATGGTTTGTGATTATGATGATTATGTGTGTAACATCCTGTTTTTCCCAAGTTAAGGGTTAGAACCCTAGAATACTGAATATGAGAGATAATATTAAGAAACTAGGAAATGTATTTCATGCTCATGCATCATTTAACATACATACATGTGAATTTGATAATTGCACACATTACAATGACTGTACATGCACTCATTTGACAATTATCGGGTATAGTTGATCTTAATTGATTTATAAATGTGATTATGATGTGAATAATGAATATTTTGCTTTGAAAATTGATTTGATAAGTCTAATTATTGATTTAGAATTTTTGGTGAAAATCTAGAAATTTTTTTGAAATTACGAGTATTTTTGGACTAGAAAAAATGACAAGTGGCAAGACAATTGATAAATAGTAGTAGAATAAGTGTCAAATGGTAGTTGAAATAATTGGCAAATGATACTAGGATTTGTTAAGAATGTGACAACAAAAATTGGGTGACAATTGGATTAGAAATTTGGAGAGCAATAGAGTAGATTTTAAGAGACATTAGTTGGCTTAAGAAGATGACTTGCTAATTTATTTTTAAGTGGTTCATAATACATGTCATGACACCTACCAAGCAATTTTTACCTTGCTTTTAGCCCACCCACGACATTTTCTTCTTGAAAGACCATCCTCGTCTTTGTCTTTCACGTTGGTCATATGCTTTTTTCTTCTTCATTTTCGTTTTCTTCACTCATGACCATCTCACTCTCACCCTCATCATATTAAGTTTTTGCTATCCTTCACTTTGTTTCTTCAAGATCCTTAGTATCTCTTCATCTTGCAACTAAAAAACCTAACCTATTCCTCCTAGAGGAGTTGATGATCGTACAAGCTTGGAGGCTAGGGTTCACGTGATTTTTGAAGAAGCTTAGAGTTTTATCAAGTAAGTTATACTTTGATTTTTATGGGTAGTTGCAAATGAATCAAATATGATGAATGATTTAAGATTTGACGACCATGATCATAGAGCTTCATATATGCTTTAAAGTGCGTGTAAACATAAAGAGATTTATGTTCTAATTTTAATGTGTTAATATTATTTATGGGTTGTGTAAATATAAACATATGTGATGATAGTTAGAGATAAAATGAAGGTAATAATGTAGTAAAATGTGCATAGAAATTTTATGAATGTATGTATATGTTGATGTTATGTTTTGTGTTTATGATCAACCATGGTTTATGATTTGTTTATGAATGATATTGAGTTGAAATGGAGGCGAGAATGAAGAGGAAATGAAGTAGAAAAGATAATCTATGCATAATATGGTTTGAATGTAACATATAGGAGTTGAGAATATAGAAAAGTGAAGAAGAATTCTTGGGATATATTAGCTGTAGTGTTTTCACATAATATATATTTGTATTTTAGCCATATCTTGATCTGTGTATTTACAAATGGGATGATTTTAAGT
>JANTPM010498681.1:0-13459 GCA_025434745.1 Erythroxylum divaricatum
ACATATAAAGAAATAAATAATATAGCAGGTAAACATAGGTGCACAAATAATAAAAACAATAAACTAAACATATAATGTATTGATAGAAGTTATGTTTAATGTTTTTTTTGTTTGTCATACTCATACATAAATTTTAGGTATTCAACCCTCTTTGTATCATCTGGTAAACCCAAAAAAATGGTCCTTTTTTGCGGATCTTCAATCAACATGCAAGCAAAATAAAATTCAGGAGTACCAGTCTCTAAATCAGGCAAAGTACATATTTTTCCCAAAGCATTCGTAATATCATGGTGTGACGTACCAGCACTAGTACTTTGTGATGCACCAATATTCATCATATCCATCATTTTCGTCATTGATCTATTCATCTCCGTTGTTTCACTCTGCCTCCCTTCAATCAATTGTATCATACCATCAAGCCTCTCATATATTGCTGCAGATTTTCCTGTCTTTTTAGATGAATCAGTTCTTGCACTCTTATTACTTTGTGTACTATCACCCTCTAAAACTCTTTTGCATCTTCTTCTCTCGGTCCCTTCATCATATGTGGCTTGAGGGGTCGGGGAAGATTCTCTCCACACTTCTTCCCAATTGTTGAGACCACTAGTCTCATCTACATTTTCATGTTGATGATGAGCATTATGACTAGTAGCTGGAGAAGGAATATATACTTCGTCAACTTCTCGTTGTCCTTGTGGAGGGTCAGCCACAGGACAAAATGTAGTCTCTCCTCGAGCCAAACATCCAAAAAGTTGATCCAACTTACATTCAAGCTCAGGTTCAAGCCCTTCCTCTTTAAATGTTTTAAAATTGATGTTCTCCTACAAAAAAATTAAATAACTTATTTTTAACTAGATATTTATTATTAAAGTAAAGGAAATTAATTTAAATTGGAGAAAAGGGGATAACCTTAATCTTCAAAGTCCACCACTCCTCGCTAGCAGCAATTGTTTTTTTGTCATAATCTCATCCTAATCCCGTTTCTTTTCCTTTCAACTGTTTCCAAAGACTCCATCTACTTCTCATCCAATCAAACTTATTTTTAAGCTTAGTTTTATCCCATTGTAAGTTGGTCGCTTTAATAAATTCTTCCTCTACCTTCTTCCATGGTATTCTTTGACAAATAATTCCACCACTTTTTCCCTTACTCCTTTGAATATATTGGTTACAAAGGTCACAAAAGAGAAGAAGTATCTCTTTTGGCCAACGAACTCTACCTATATCATTCCCCCTTTGACTTTCTCCTTTGTTTCTATTTTGAAATGATGCCATCTATTCATACAAGATGAGAAAAGGTTATATATTTGAAAAGGTTATCTATTCATACAATTTGATTATTTCAATAATATAATTATATAAATACTTTTTGTCATCAATATCTTTAAATACTTACTAATATTAAAATTATTTGATCTTTTAATTTAAGTTGAGTAATATAATTAACTTGTAAATATCATTCAAAAATTATATAAAATTTTATTGTAATATATTTTTATTTAACTAAAGAATTATTAAATAATTACAAAATATTATAAAAATGTAAATATTAAACGATCAACTTTGAATACATGATCAATTAAATTCAAATACTAAATTAAATTAAAGATTAAAATATAAGTATTCTATATATATAAATTAGAGATTGAACATTAATATCAACTATGATAAAAAATTAATCGAACGATATAAAACAAAGTATAATTAAATTTATCATAATCACCAAATACGACCCATTTGTTTTATGTGATACAACATTATATGTGTCAAGTCATGTTATTAATTTATGCAATACTGCATATATACATACATGAAATCATGTTGAAAACTTATGCGATATTGTGGATACATACATATATGAAAACTTATGCGATACTGTATTTTATGTGATACTGTATTTATATGTACACATACATATATGAAAAATCTATACTGTTGTTACTTACCTCATTCTTTTAGCACAGATGGGGTATTAGCTCACCACCAAAATAGTATGGAACAATTAAAACTTAAAATCCATCAACTTAATAGCTCTATGTTTAGTCAAATATTTACATTCTACCAACTTCCGTTTTAACTTAATAGCTCTCTGTTGAGTTACTATAGTTGTTTCAACTTCCATTTTAAGTATAATTCATCTCATTTACCTTAGTTCTGATTCGGCCTAACTTTAAATGAACAAATTTTATTACTTTCGTCTGAGGTTATAAATTTGAGACCTACTATATTGAACAATTAAATTTTTAACTTAAAACTGAATGCACTAAAATTTTATGCTATAATTTTAAAAGTATTATTTCTAGGCAACTTTTTTTCACTATTACAATTTTTTAAAATGTTAAATATGATTTTACTTATATTCCAATTTTATCATAAAAATAAGAAACAGAAAATGCCTCAAAAAGGTTTACATGTCATAAAAACTTAGAGATGCTTCGGTCCTAAAGGTTTACATGTCATTAAAAAATTAGAGATGCTTCGGTGCATCAAGTTTTTGTTTTAAGCCAACAAAGATAAGGACGTGCCTTACCAATATAACTAGATAATGTTCATATTACCAATAAAACGACAATTGAGATTGATCAAATGAGTTGGAGAGTGCTCATATAGATCTTCTACATTCTGCTACATCCATACAAATACATCTCTTTGTAATAGTGACAAACATTTCAATGTTAGCAAATATAAATCCAGAGTTTTAATCCTTACCACTCTACCCTGAATCTTGAAACACGTTATGAACAAAACATATCTACTGCCTGGGCCAAGCAAAGATATTGCCTCTGTCTTCTTTCAATCTAAGTGCCTAGGATACCTTATAAATATCTTGCAGCCATATTGATCCTTCCAATATCACAGAACATATCTACTGCCTGGGCCAAGCAAGATATTGCCTCTGCATAAGAAGAAACAATTGAGTCATATATATAGGAATGAAGGGATATAGGCACACTATTGCATTGGAACTCCGTTTACTTTTGGAAATATAAGACATACTGTACATAGATAACCAACTTCTAAAGTTTTGAAAAGCCTGCTATCAAAGATACAAAGGCAGCATGTCTGGATTTTATTTTACAACTTTCAAATGCAAAGTATGAAAAACTGAAAATTCAAATGTAGAACTCTTATATTTCACATTTGAAGAAAATGCAAGAAGCTAGTTTGGTAATCCCCAACTTTTTTTCTATGAAATAAAAAGATAATTAACACTAAGCACCACCTTACCACTTCTTGATGTATTCTTATAACAGTGAGCAGCATCAACATATGCTTGGGTAGCCTCATGGTTGCTACAAGGAAATGAAACTGAATCACATATATACACAAGACAGCAAAAATTAAATGAATTAAATATGGAAAACTTTCACTGCTAATTCAAAGAAGTAAAATAGTACCTTCAAATGACAATTTGCCAACTTGTCTTGGACCAAAGTTACAAAACAAGAGAAGGTGAGACATTAACAATCCCACAACCTTCACGTCAAAGTAGTTAACACCACCTCAATTCTGTTGAAGAGTAAAGAAAAAGAAGATAGAAAGTTTAAACTATATTATCATACCAAAAGAGAGCATGCAATATTATCAAATCAAAAGAGAGCATGCAATATTATCATTCATTAACAGAAAAGAAAACAATATTGTCATAAGCTACAATATTATAAGCATGAGAGACTCAATTTCCTTAACAGAAAACAATAACAGAAAATAATATTATCAAATCAAAAGAGAGCATGCAATATTATCATTCATTAACAGAAAAGAAAACAATATTGTCACAAGCTACAATATTGTAAGCATGAGAGACTCAATTTCATTAACAGAAAACAATAACAGAAAACAATATCGGTGAAGTTCTCTAAGTGAGAGACTCAATTTCATTGTCACAAGCTACAATATTGTAAGCATGAGAAAATATACCATTTGAGAATTCTCCTTCTCCCACAATCTGCACAAAATAACTTTGATCAATAGCTAAGCATCATCATCTACGACACTTTTCACAATTAACAAGATTTCAGTCCACATGACCTAAAGACTACAGAACTTTCAACAAGATTTAGTGTCTCTAATTCAACTCAAAAATGATCAAACGAAGAAATGAAACAAGTAGTTTAACATGCATGCCCTCTTGTAATCAATTACATCAAAAGTTCATTGATCAACCTTATTCTTCGAGATAAAGAGCAAGATCAATTTACAAAAATTAAACGATGAAGCTTAAAAATGGGGACCGTATTAAAAAGATCAATTTACAAAAATTTATAAAAAGCATGCTTCTTGCAACTGTATTCGAAGGAATGGGGAAGAAAGCACAAAATTAACCTAGAAAAAGACTTACCCAAGAGTGGGTCTCTCCTTTGGGCTGCAAATCGAAGAAAAAACTTACCCAAGACTTACCCACGAACGCTTTACCTCGATCGATCTATATGAACACTAAAAGAAGACTTAAATTTTCAGTTTTGAACAGCCAAGGAAACGGCCAATACTAGCAAAAACCAAAAAAAATTCAAACTTTTATCCTAAAAACAAGAAACCCAGCCGGAAATCAAGAGGAAGCCACCTCTTACCAGACGATCTTTCATCATGCCACTTTCTTCCTTTTCTACGCCGGGGCTGAACTCCCCCATGCCACCGAAATCGACTTCAAACCTCCTCCCCATTTGCTTTACTCTCCTTCGTTGATGCGTGGGAGTGAACGAATGAAGAAGGAAACGAGATCGCATGAGGGGGTGAGATGGTGAGAGAAATAACGCATGAGCAAACGTGAGGAAACGAGAGGAAAGCAAAGAAGAATGATCCAGAAATGTGCGTGCAATAGAAGATAAGGGAGGGCAAAATAGAGAAAAAGCTGAAAAATAATAGAGGGTGGGGTTAAAACGCTCCTTTCAGGAGCTGGTTGAATAAGAGCTGATTGGGTTAAATCAGCTAACCCAATCAGCTCTTTACCAAACAAGATTTTTAGCTTGTTATTAAAGTCAACAAGCTAAAGAAGAGCTGACCAGCTAAAAAAGAGCTGATCAGCTCTTCACCAAACAGGGCCTATATCTGTATCAGAACAAGGCCTAACTTACATCAGGTCAGAACATAACTTGTATTAGAACTGAACACATATTAGAACATAAAACAGAATAGCCTACTAATCCTTTTGACAGAAGTAGGTAACGGGACTAGAATAGAAGATACCTATGATTGGTATCATAGAACATAAGAGACTTATGTCTCAAAATCTAAAGACACTGTAGTGTCTGAGAACAAAAGACGCCATAGTGTCAAGTACAGAAGACACCTTATTGTCACAGAAGCAGTTGCAAATCCTTCTAAGCATGCCTATTTACCCACAACTAGGACTTGACAGTTTTAAAATAAACATGTCATATTTCATAATCACATGTAAGAGATATATTGCATAACATATGACTTTATTCCATTTTACTCAAATTGAACATATTTATTCACATTCGATCAAACTTAACATGCTTTATAAACATAAGCATTTGTAATAATGCACCTATGAATACATTAAGTAATTACATATTACATGTATTCACACAAGTTCTCAATTCACAAATATTCATAACTAACACATTACTTATATCCTTTGGATCACATTTATGTTCATAAGAACAAATTCATCCTTAAACAAATAATGTATTCCAACATTAGATACATTAATATTAAACAACATATTCCTTTAATTATCATCTCAATTAACAATCCATAATTTATTCAACCTTTAATTAACTAATTCCATATCAAACTAGGTTTATTTCCAACCTTAATTAAGTCCAATTACACCATTATAAAGTTTTTTAACCTTATATAGTTCAAAAATTGCCCAAAACCAACCTTTTTCTCATTCCTAAGCATTTTCCATGACCGTGGGAAGGAGCTATATAATTCCTACAATCATGGGATGAGTGAATTGAAGGTTCACTCTTTATAGCCTTCAATTTGTTTCCAAATTTAACTCCTTCATACTCCCTTCAATACACCTTCATCATAGTCCCTTAATTACACTTCAATTACACCTTAATTATGCTTCAATTTCTCATCAAATTCACATCAAATTACAATTCAAAAATATTCATTAGGCAACTCAAAAATCATTGTCTTTCATACATCAAAACTAAAACAGAATTTATCATATAAGCATCACTTTTTTAGCACTCATTTGATCATCATCATAACACATATTCCACTTACCTATTTAACTTCAATTTCCTAATTTAAAGAACAAGCCAATCTAACCTTCCAAGCAAATAAACACCATTCCAAGATCAAGGTCAAATTAGGATGATCTTAGCACTGAAAAGACAGAAGTGTAGAGGATAGCATAAGGTAACTTTCTTGATGCGATATTTGGTAAAGAGTGTAGTGTGGTAGTGCACAAAATTGAAGAAAAATTTAAAGCAAGGAGAGGGATGATTTCGGTGGAGATGCATGAATGAAGGCTGCAGAGAACTTCCTCGCAAAAGCTTAACACCTAAGTTGCTAGGTGTCCTTATTTTGAAAGGGCACATTTCCCCAATGCATGTATCACATTTGTCTACCATATAAGCTTATCACTCAACCAAAGCTGCCACTTGTCATTCAATTATACTGTCATTTGTCCCTTATTTACTTATGTCAAATGTCACTAAATGTATAGGCTTAGTCATCCAAATTTCCACGTACCAATTTGTCTTGCCACTTGACATTTTCCTAGTCCAAATTTACATTTTAATATATCAATTTTCTAATGGTACCAATTAATTCCAAGTTACTAATTATGGTCTATAGTCAACAAAACCTGCAAGTGCATAAAATCATTCCTAGTACCTACAAATTAAGTATCATCTCCCACAAGGACTAAGATACCCACTACTGAATTAATCCTAATTACTTGAACTAAAATAATAGGAAACTTAAAAGATGATTGGATTAGAGCAGACAATAAATTGTAAAGACTGTAAATAAATAAGGGAAATCTGATGATTTAGACTTAGGGCTTTGGGGTTCACCAATTTAAAAGATTGATCAATAAATTATGAAATTGATTGAATGAAAAGTTAAAATAACAATTGTATAAATTTACTTATATTCTCTCTCAAGACATATAATACGCAACTAGTTGATTACCATCTCTCAATGCGAAACCTAACTAGTCAAATTCATTAAGATAAGCAACCATAAGTTATCACACTAGTTCAGGATATCTTCATCTCTAAATCTAATGTGTTTATCTTCCTAGGGCACAAATCATACTTCACCTCTCAATTCATCATATGATTCCTAACGTTGCATCTATGGTGATTAAGCATAGAAACAAAATGAAGTTTAAGAAAATAAACATAACCCAAGAACTTTCATTCAAAACCAATCAATCTATAAAATATAAATCAATACCCCAAAGTAGGCTATATGCCTAACCCTAAATGAGGTTTAGTTCAAGAACATGATAGAAGAATCCAAACAAATAAACACAATCAACATCCAAGAAAGAGTAAAGAGAAAAGATAGAGAGAACACAAAACAAGATATCTTCCAATGTTTGAATATTCAATCCTCCTTGATCTTCTTCTTTTCCTCTCTTGAATGCCTCCCTTTGTTTAGCCTCATTTTTAGTGCAGAACTCCCTCTTTTGGTGTTAAAAATGAGAATTTATAGTATCTTGGGCTCTAAGAAACCTAGTTTTTGCCAAAAAAGGGAATACAGATCGTAACAATGTCGTCAAAGTCCGTTAGGCAGACGTTAAGTCCTTTGGGCAAACCTTTTCTATCTTTCCTAGTGAATTTGACCAATAAATGTCTGTTAGGTAGACTTCATGTCCACTGAGTGGACCTTCTCAGGTTTCCAGCTTTCTAGCTCCACTCATGCCCATGAAGGGACATCATGTCTATTGGATGGACATACACTGGATATCTATAGAAAAGTGCAATTTTGACCCTTTAGATGCCAAAATCTCTCCTTGGAGTCTTCATGAAAGTTGTAGAACTCAGAGTCCTGTTTGAAAACATACTTGAATGACCTTAATCCGACATCCACAACAAAATTTATGCCTCTTGCCCCAAAATCTATCCATTTGCACCTATTAAGCAATAAAGTTGAAATGTCTGAGAATTAACCAAATAAAGCTCAAAATTCAAATAGAGATAAGTCAAATTAGTTCCAATTCATCTCAAAATCATATATAAACAATTTGACTTATCAATCCATCAAACCAAAATACAAGACATATATAATTCACAATCATATCACAATTTTAACACCTATCACATTTACTTTCATGAACATGTAACATTCCAATTAGGGCGTAATTTGGGGCTTTATAGATTTATAGATTGGAAGCATCTTAGTAAGAGACTCAAAGAACATGATAATTGTATTGATCATAAGATTAATATGAGAACCTGGAATGAATTAAGAGTAAGATTGAGTAAAAATCAAATAATTGATAAAGATTTGCATCAAGAAATTGTAAAGGAGAAAGAACGTTGGAGAAAAATTTTGATAAGAATAGTTTTTGTTATAAAATATCTTGCTAAATATAATTTGGAATTTTTAGGATCCAATGAGAAACTTTACCCAGATGGTAATGGTAATTTTTAAAGATTGATTGAGATGATTGTTGGATTTGATGTAACAATGCAAGATTATATTAGATGTATTCAAAATCATGAAATTCATCATCATTATCTTGGTTACAAAATTCGAAATAAGTTGATTTCTCTGTTGGCACATAGTGTTAGAAGTTCTATCATAAGGATCATTAAGAGGAAAAGTACTTTTCTATTATTCTTTATTATACCCTAGGTTTGGGCCATCAAGAACAAATGATTTTGTTAGTACGATGTGTGAATATGTCAAATAAAAAATAAAAATAGAATAGCATTTTTTAGAGTTCTTGAAGGTAGATGACACAGTTGGCTTAGGACTTTTCAATGAATTTTTGAATGCATTTAATTCTCTTGATCTTAATGTTTATAATGAAAAGGGTCAAGGTTACGAAAATGGTTCTAATATGAAGGGAAAACACCAAGGGGTTCAAAAGTGATCACTTGAAATAAATATGAGAGCATTATATATGCCATGTGTTTGTCATAATCTTAATCTTTCTCTTAGAGATATGCATATTCTTGCGTTAAAGTTGTTTCCTTTTTTAAGCTGGGCAATGCATATATGCATTATTTTTCAAGTTCTCCTAAAAGGTGGAAGGTTTTGCTTGATAATATTTTAGGCTTAACTATGAAATCATTGTCTAACACTCGTTAGGAGATTCGAATAAAAAATATTAAAGTTATTAGATTTCAAACTCCTCAAATAAGATTGGCTTTGATGGAATTATCTAGACCTTATGATGATGCCAAGTCAAAGAGTGAAGCAGAAAGTTTGGATAGTGTACTTGAGAGTTTTGAGTTTTTACTTAGTATGGTTATTTGGTATGATATTTTATTCACTATTAACATGGTGATTAAAAAGTTGAAATCTAAATCTATGTGCATTAATGCTACCATAAAGCAATTAGAAGGTGCAATGGTATTTTTTACGAAATATAGAGATGAAGAGTTTGGCTCTAATATGAATATTGCTAAAGTTTTTGAACTTGAGATGAATATATAGTCTACATTTCTAACTAGAAGTTGTCTTATTAGGAAAAGAAAATTTGATGAAATTGACCATAATGGATAAATACAATCAGCTGAGGATTCTTTCAGAGTTAATTAATTTCTAGTTTTATGGATATGACAATTGCTTCGTTGAAAAATAGATTTGAACAATTAACAACATTTGATAATATTTGTGGATTCTTATTTGATTAATAGAAGTTGAGGTCATTGGATGATAGCGAGTTAAAAGAATGTTATACTAATTTTACAACGACTTTTTCTCATGATAATGTGTCATATGTGGATTTAGATGATCATTGTTCTAAAAGTGTTGCAGATGACTTTGCCAAATGATTTGATGTCATCAATTGAAATTTTAGAATTTTTTAAAGTTGCAAATAGTTATCCAAATATTTCAATTGCTTATTGAATTATATGGACTATACCTTTGTAGCATCAACTAAGAGAAGCTTTTCAAAGTTAAAATTATCAAAAACCTACTTGAGGTCATCAATATTACAAGAAAGGCTGAATGGTTTAGCTATGAATATTAAGAAGGATATGGTGGACAATATTGATCTTAATAATATTATTAATGATTTTGCATCTAAAAATACATGGAGAAATTGTTTTTCATAAATCATGATCATCTATGTATTTGTTAGTGCCATTATCTTAGTGTTTTGCAGTCTAATATTATTGTTTGATTGCTGCTATTGCTATTTTGTTGTTACTGATACTATTTTTAGTGATTTTATTGTTACTGACATTTGTAAGATATTATTAGCTAATGTTATGATCATTTAATATTTGGTTTGATCTGTACACTTATAAATTTAGTCATTTATGTTTTATATATTGTCAATTTATTAGGCTTTTTTTATTTCACCCAAGGCCTATAAAACGATAGGGATGCCCTTCTAATAGCCTTCAATAGTCATCTTCTTCTTAGCTCTTTTCTCTTCTTTTCGGTCTCGTTTTGAATTCCCGCCTTTTTTTCTCTCTATTTTATCGTACTGTACTCACTTTCCTTTTGTAGTAATAATAAAAATTGTGCATAACCTCACATCTGTTAACTTTCCAACTTTAACCACTAACCCCGTCGCTTGCAACTCTAACCCCACCATTATTAATCCTATTTTAGAAATCAATTCAACTCAACAAAGAACCCCCTTAGGGAATTAAGGAAACTTGGAGACAAATTTTGGGAGACATCTCAGAAATTGAAACTCCATCAGTACACCCAACCTCCATCAATGGCAAATTCTATGTTGCTCCTGATATTGAAATTCTTATAGAAGGCATGATTAAGTGGGAATCCATCCTATATGATACTTCTTACACAAAAGGCCTCCATTGTTGTATGGGTCAACCACAACTAGAAATCATTCGGCTTAACTAAAATGCTACTAAATGACGAATATTTATTTCTCTTCAAGTTCACATCCTTATTACAGGCTTTAAAGGTCTTAAAAATGGTCATTGGCACTTTTCTCATTTGGAGTTGACTTTAAGATCTAAAATGTCACAATATATAATTTTGTTATTTAATAAATTATTTATATTTTTCTTTGATTATAATTCTCATTCCCTTAAAAGTTTGTTCTAGTTAACGTGCGGTTACTAAATTTTATTTTAATGACAGTTAACGTGCGGTTACTAAATTTTATTTTAATGATTCGGGCCCTTATGAATTAGAATCTCCATCACAACTTCAATTTATTCTTCTTTGAAAAGCTTTTGTATTCATATTTTTTTTTTAGCTTTATGTTCAATAATCTTCGAAATAATTCAATTAATTTTTTACTATAAGAAGAGGCTCACTAATCAAGAAATTTCATTAGTAAATCAAATCTTAAATTCTCTTTTATTTTTGTTTTTTCAAAAGAAATAAAAACTTGTATTGCAAAATAAGCAACTGGTTTCGAGAACTAAACCTAATAAAAGGGAGTGGTCAATCAAATTTATAATTCCATAACTAACGGGGAAATGGCTTACATGCTAAAAATAATAGGCTGTAATGATTTGATAAACTAGTAAGGTTCTCAACACCCATGTTAATCTGACTCAGGTAGATCCCATGGAGAAATAAGATCGAGGCTTATGGATGCATGCACATTGGAAATGAGGAGTAATTCCCTAACTTGGAACAGGGTGTTTCGGGTGAAGTCTTGGTCTATACTAGTTAGCTCCTTAAAAATACCCAAAGAGCAAAGTTCCCAACTGACTAGAAGTTTGGAAGCCACTGAATTACCTTTATAAGGAAAATCTGACTTGCTTAGCCTATGCAATGAATAAGGTCCAAGATGAAGGCATGAAGGTGAGCTTGTAAAGTTGAAACGATTTGCGCCAGAATTATTTATGTCAAGTTTCTTATTTTTACATCTAAACATCATTTAATTACCTAACTAAATTAACTAGTAGAGAAGTAACCAAGTAATCACGATTCAAACTAATTAAACTTAATTAAAATTAATAATTTAAGATAATTATAATAAATTTTGTTCGAGTTTAAAATTTTTGTTTAATCTTAATGTAACATTCGATTAATACAAATATAATATTCATAATGAGTTTCGTTATTATTTTAATTTAGTATAAAAATATAAAAGTTGAAAATTAAGAAGAGTTTTTTAATTTAAATATTGAAGAGTTTTTCAAAGGTTTCTTAAATTATAAAAAATGTGTTTTTTTGATCATATTCAAGCATGTAATAAAACATATTCTTATCCATTATTCTAATAATATGTTTCATGATCTAATTAGAAACATTATCTATCATACATTTCAATTATTTATTTCATGAATTAAGTACAGACTTCAGGGCATAAGTAAGACCACCCACGTCAATATAAAAAATATGCCTCATATTTTACTGATGGAGCCCGTCTATCAATGAAATTGCATTGTAGGGCGAGAGTCCCACCACACAAAAGTAGTCATTTGTAATGAAGTTCACATACTGATGGCTATCTGCTTTGACGGAATAGCCATTCTATTTCATGTGTATTCCTATTTCATTGTTAAGCTTGCGTTTAGTTAAAACTAAGCTAGGAATAGCTAATCATACAGAATACACATTCTGTAAATTTGAGGATTAGGTAATAACGTTTTTCACCTATCTTTTCCTATTCCAAGAAAAAGAATTCTTTGCAAGACATCTTTATCCTTCTATGTCTTCACTTCTTCGACCCTTCCTCCCAAAGCTTCTTCTCTTCTCCAGATTCATGGTTGAAGTCATGATTGATGTAACATCCCATCTCCGATGGGAAGGGTAAAATGGTAATTCGGGACGAGTTATGTGTGTGTAAACTAGTCTCGGCATGTTCATGCATAATATGGCCTTCATATATGCATAAATTGTAATTTTTGTATATGCACATGTTTGTACATGCATTCATAACATTTCTTGGCATATGTGTTTATTGTGAAAAATGTGTTATTTGCGCTTGAAAATGAAATTGGAGTGGAGTTTTGTGTGTTTTATATTTTTAGCGCTTTTTAGAAATTTTTCTAGAAATTTTTCTAGAAATTTTTCGGGATACCTTTCCGGATCGGAAAATTGACAAGTGACAGACTGATTTGGTTTTCGGTACTAAAAATGACGATCCAATGGCACTAGAAAATTAGATACATGATTTTAGGATTTATTACTTTGATCCATTGGAATTTGGAGAGAAATTGGAATAGAAATTGTATTGTTATTAGAAATAAATTAAATGAGGGCTTAAAACATGACAAGTGGCAAGTGACACATGTCACTTGCCTACTTATGTCTTAAATTTAATGTTTTTTTTTAACCTACCCTTTATGAACCATTCTCGATGCTTCCTTTTGGAGGAGTTAAAATCACTTGAAAATCTAAAGTTTCC
>JANTPM010501817.1:0-13422 GCA_025434745.1 Erythroxylum divaricatum
ACATAAAAGCTATGTAACATAATTGCATATTGCACTCTTAATTCAAGGGTAACTGCATATTGTACTCCTAATTTAAGAGAACTATAAATATTAGTGCTAATATTTGATAGATAACTACGAAACTTGAATTTAAGTATGACAGAAATAAATGAAGATTCAAACTTACTAGTAAATAATGAATCCTTGTTTTGAAGTATATTGCATAGCCTATTAACAAAATCATCTAATAATATTATCCTTTTTAGAGATAACTTTTTCTAATTCTTAATTTTGAAAAAGTTTACTGAAATTTACATATTTTGTTGAATGATACGCCACCACGTACAGTTACTCTTTAATCTTTATTATAGTTAAAATCGACAATATTTTAAAAATTATTATTTAATTATACAACAAATTAATTAAACAAATACCTTCATTTTCTTATATTTCTTTGAACAAACTTTTAGAACGATGAATAACCTCCTTATATTTACATTATTTATGTCTGTTATAATATAAAATATAAGATCTGTTATAACATAAAATATAAGATCTTATGATATATTATTATTTAAATGATAAAAGTAAAAACCATCATACCATAAGGTATGGCATTCACTTTGACTATTTTTAGTACAAAAATAACTTTTGACACATATTAAGCAAGGGGATTATTTGAGTCTATATATGTAGGTGGAAGAGATTGACATGGAAATTCCACCTCTAAATATCCTTTAAGCAATGCATCAATGACATCTAAATGATGCATGAGCCAAAAATTTTGAAAAGCCAACAAATGGACCAATCATATTGTAGCAGATTTGTTTACAGGGTTAAAGGTGGAACTGTAGCCCATATCGAGACTTTATTTGAATTAACTGTGTCTTATATCTATCAATTGAACCATCATATTTTCTCTTGATTCGAAATAGCCACTTAAAAATATGATGGTAATGAGATCATCCAAATCATGATTTATCTTTTGGCTTTGGATGATCTCATTGAATGTAATCAAACAATCCAACGCTCAAAAAAAAACTTGATGATGTAGCATTTATAGTACAACTAAAAAGATTAAGAATGTGAACATGGAGAACAATTAAAAGCTCAAGTATTAGGAGTTTTAGTTGTATAGCTATAATGAACCCCACTAGAGTTGGAGGAAAGAATAGATTGCTTAAAAACTAATACTAATAAAAAATGAATGAAATTTAAATAATCTAATCTTTGTATACTTTTTTTCCCTTTAATTAAACTCTTAATACTATTGCCAAAATAATCTAGCCTATCACTCATTCCACAATATAAGAGAGCCCTTAAGCATCTTTGATGCTTATTCCATAATGTTGTATAAGCATTAAATTAACTCGATAATAAGTCAATAAATTTAGAAAATTAGTAATCTAAATACTTAAAGTGCATCTTTAAACTAAATTTAACAATTAGAATCAACTAAACATAGGAAATCATAATCAAAGAGGGGATAAATTTTAGAAAACTCATTCAATTTTTTTTGCCTTCGCAGATCTCGAACCAGCCATAAAGGTCTAAAATTTCTTCCTCCACCAATCGCAAACTAACTCAATGTCAGTAGTTTGTGGCTTTCTGAACAGTCCTACACCTTCTCGTGCTAGCTCCTTGCTCCAATCATCTTTGACATACGAAAATTCCTCTCTAAAATACCACCTTTGGGCGGATTGCTTGTTGCTCTCTTCCTTGCTACTTCATCACTTTTAAAGGCTCACAAAAAAACTCCAAGAGTCGCACGATGTTAAAATCTCCCTGATTTCGATCCGATCTCTTCCAATTTGAAGATATTTGATGCAAATATCATCGGGTTTCTATGGTGTTTTTGAGATAGAGGTGTTGGGAGGGTGATTTCAGCTGCTGGCGTGTTTTTTTTTCTTTTACTCTGATTGCTGTGTTTTGCACTTTTCTTATGCTGCTACATTTTGCTCATTTGGCTGTTGCATTTTGCTCTCTCTTGGTTGTTGCATTTTAGGCTATTTATTTTTTTCTGAGCTTGTTGCTGGAATTTTTCTACCACTTATTTGCTTATTTTGGTGGGCTGTTGGCTTGTTTTTGTCCTTCCTTTTAGGTTAATGACCAGAAGCCTTTTAGATTACTTTCCTTAAATCAACCGATTCTAAAAAAATATTTAGTAAATTTAAAATCTCTTTTAAAAATAACAATAAAAATAATTAACTTAAATAATTAATAAAATGGATGCAATAATTTAACTCAAATGTGCTATATAAATAATATAAAATAAGGTTGTAAAATAATTTCTACTTATCATTGATCCAATCATGTAGTCTAATCGAAACATTTTAATTATATTCTTGTTTTTCTTTGTAGTGTTTCGCTAGTTGTTCCTCAATTTTGAGTTGTTTCTTGAGGCTTCTCTGTAGCAGTGTTTTTAGTTTGTGCTCAATTTGGTTCTATTCGTATCTGTCGTTGTGTTTTGCACTTTTCATATGTTGCTGCATTTTGCTCCCTTTTGGGCCTTGGCTGTTGTATTTTAGGGTGTTTAATTTTTTGTTGAGCTGCCGCTGGAATGTTTTTGCAACTTATTTGCTTATTTTGGTGGGCTATTAGTTTGTTTTTGTCCTTCCTTCTGGGTTAAGTGTCAGAGTTTTTTTAGATTGCTTTCCTTAAATCAACTAAGTCTATAAAAAATATTTATTACAATTAAAAAATATTGAAAATGAATAGTAAATAATATTACTATTATGATTTCAACAATTAGACATCTATTAGAATGATTATAATTAATGTGTAATTTGTTAAATATATTTTTTATATGTAGTTGCCTACAAAAAGAGTAACGCCAACTTGATCATAGAAATGGTTGACCAAAAACACTAACTTTTGGATTATCTGGTTTATTTTGTTGGATTTTTTAAAAAATATATTATAATTTAATATTAAAAAGTTAAATTTTATAGTGCAAGTTTTGGAATGGTTGCCATAATCCCGTCTAGATCACGTAAAAGAAAAGCTCTTTAAAAAAAAAAAAGAGAAAAAAAAGAAAGGGATATGAGACGTCAGAGACGACACCTCACACCCATTCGTATTCTTTCACTCAATGAGACGTCAGACACGACACCTCACACCCATTCGTATTCTTTCACTCAAAGTATGTCTACTCAGCCTCAATCTTATCCGTTTCAGTCAAGAGCGGTGTCGTAGGCCCCCGAGCTGGCCTCTCGATGGGGCCGGTGCCAGGAAATTTGTGTCTTAAATTAAAAACGTTGAATGTTACCGTGTAAGTGGATCTGCGTCATACGTGAGAGTGACGTCGTGGTACCCGCCAGAAAATGGGGAATATTAGCATATGCTTAGGTGTAACAAATCAATGAAGTCGACTAGAAAGTAGGAAGTGGTGCAATAATGCTACAAAGTGGAAGCAAAGCCAGACCACGCAAGCAATAGACCCACCCTTTTGTTTTTAACTTGTTCAAGATTAATTTCTTTCTTAGTGACAAAGGAAAATCTAGAAACTACTGAA
The DNA here is from genome assembly GCA_025434745.1 of Erythroxylum divaricatum. Classification (NCBI taxonomy): domain Eukaryota; kingdom Viridiplantae; phylum Streptophyta; class Magnoliopsida; order Malpighiales; family Erythroxylaceae; genus Erythroxylum; species Erythroxylum divaricatum. Next base: position 3,494 of record JANTPM010501817.1, read on the forward strand.
ATGTCCTTATTTATACTGGGCATGGGCACTGCTCGCTACTAGATCTTGCATAGCAGCACTAGGCTAAGCTCCAAGCAGTAAAGCAACTAGAAAGCAAAAGGCAGTGAAATGAGTAAGTCCGACTCTCACGATGTTGTCTCTATCCTCTCTTCCGAAGACCGTGATTACCTTATTCGAAACAACGGTGATCAGGTAATGACTACTGCTTTTCTTTTTCTTTTTGGTTCAGGGGGGTCAAGTTGAGTTCTTTTAAAGGTTAAAGTATTATTTGATCAGAATTGGTGGATCATTATTATAAGAGATGGGGAAGATTAAAAAAGGGGGAGGGAAGGAAATCGTCTGTACCGTTTGTCCAGTTCCAAACCAGTACCAAACAATAACATCCACAAAACTCATTTATTTATTGCAAAGCTCGTAGACGAGGTTCTTGGGAACAAGTTTGGAACTGAGAAATCGATACAGACGATTTGGTCTCAACAGGGAGAGGGGTGAACGGGGAATTACGGTTATGGGTTTAAGGATGTCTCGTACGTTATGGAAGTGAAACTAAAATGAACAGTAGAATCAAAAGTAGATGTAAAGCAAGCTTTTGAGGACTTCAATTCACTAGTAACTCAGTATCCTTGTGGACTTTTTATAGGTTAAGATCGACAGCTTGAAGGGTAAGAAAATTGGGCTGTATTTCTCGGCATCGTGGTGCGGTCCGTGTCGAAAGTTTACCCCTGCTCTGGTGGAAGTCTACAATGAACTTGCTTCAAAAGGGGACTTCGAGATTGTTTTTGTTACAGCTGATGCGGATGATGACTCGTTTAATGCATATCTCTAAAGGATGCCATGGCTTGCAATTCCATTCTCCGACTCCAAAGCACGTAAGCATTTGGATGAGTTATTCACAGTGAGCGGAATACCTCATCTTGTGATCCTCGGTGAAAGTGGGGATCTTTTGACTGAAGATGGAGTTGATATAATTCAAGAGCATGGACCGGAAGCTTATCCATTTACGCCCGAGAAGATCAAGGAATTAAAAGAGCAAGAGAAATTGGCAAGGAGGGAACAGTATTTGGGATCCATCTTAGTCGCCCGCCATCGAGACTATGTAATTTCATCTAATGGAAGCAAGGTAGCCATGATTTAAATTTTTCCGTGCAAGATGACCATGTAACTAGTCCCATTGTTCTGTTCTCTTTGATGCTTTTGTTTTTCTAACGTCAGTTTCCTCATCCATAAGGTACCCGTATCTGAGCTTGAAGGAAAGACTGTAGGCTTTTATTTTTCATTGTCATCATTCAGATCAAGTGTTGACTTTACTCCAACACTGGTTGAAGTTTATAATACTCTGAAATCAAATGGGGAGAACTTTGAGATTGTATTGATATCCCTGGATGATGAAGAAGGAACTTTCCAGCAATCCTTTGCAAGCATGCCATGGTTAGCTCTACCTTTTAAGGACAAGAGCTGTGAGAAGTTGGCTCGGTACTTTGACCTCTCAACTGTCCCAACTGTTGTTATCATTGGGCCTGATGGCAAGACCCTTCATCTCAATGTTGCTGAAACAATTGAAGAACATGGAGCTCAGGCATACCCTTTCACTCCGGAAAAGTTTGCACGGCTTGCTGAGATTGAGAAGGCAAAAGAAGAAGCTCAAACCTTGGAGTCAGTTCTGATTCTTGGTGATCAAGATTTTGTCATTGGGAAGAATGGAACGAAGGTAAATTTATTTCCTTCAGAATGCCGCCTGGTATCGTATTTGCAACATAAAATGCAATAGCCGATTGAATTTTGTTTTGTAGCTATATTTTAGGTTTTGGTGTCTGATCTAGTTGGGAAGAACGTTCTTCTTTATTTCTCAGCACACTGGTGCCCTCCTTGTCGTGCCTTTTTGCCTAAGCTTATTGAAGTTTATCACGAGATTAAGGCGAAGGATGATGCATTTGAGGTGATTTTTATCTCTAGTGACAGGGACCAAACTTCTTTTGATGAGTTCTTTTCAGGTATGCCATGGCTGGCACTTCCTTTTGGGGATGCCAGGAAAGCTTCACTGAGTCGCAAGTTCAAGGTCCGTGGGATTCCCATGCTGGTAGCCCTTGGACCAACCGGACGAACTGTGACAAAAGAAGCGAGACAGCTGATTATGCGTCATGGTGCTGATGCTTATCCATTCACTAATGAGCGTTTGAAGGAGATTGAGGCTCAAATTGAGCAGATGGCAAAAGATTGGCCTCAGACAATTAAACATGCACTTCATGAGGAGCATGAGCTGGTACTTAGTCGTCGTGAGATGTATACCTGTGATGGATGTGATGAACAAGGATATACATGGTCATTCTACTGCGATGATTGCGACTTTGATCTTCATCCTCAATGTGGCCTAAAAGAAAGCAAGGAATCCAAAAAGGGTGAGGAGGAGGAGCAACATTCTGAAGGGTGGATATGCGATGGAGAGGTCTGTCAAAAAGCGTGAGAAATGTTTAGCCGACTTGTTCCTCATGTGATGATGTACTACCGTGTTATATGTTGAATAAAGCTATTACGAAATCCATCCAAAATGCTGCAATTCTACTAGGAAATATGTGAATCTACTTAGTTCATAGTGTCAATTTTATATGCTACTAAAATATGAAAATAAATGTCAAAAATTATTTATAAATAATTTAAAAGTGCTTCAACATTCCAAATTAAACTTAATGTTTGTATAAATTGACGAGCTATTGCTCGTCTACAAGTCATTACTATCAAAGAGTGTGTACATTATGTGGATCAAGGTCCTCCTATAATTGATCATACAGACAATCCAAGGTATATAGTTGTCCAATTGCCAATTCGAAATTTGGAATTAGTTACCATCTCTAAGAAGTGAGGATTAATTTAGAGTGATAAATATGATTCTATTATGTAGTTATTCAATTACGTAGATGAGAATTGATAATTTAAAAGTAATTCAAAATGGATTATATGCTCAAAATGAAGCATGATTTAATGTTAAATTATTTACAATTAATTGATTTTACCGAGAATCCAAGGTATATACTCGTCCAATTGCCAATTCGAAATTTGTAAGTAGTTACCATCTCTAAGAAGTGAGGATTAATTTAGAGTGATAAATATGATTCTATTATGTAGTTATTCAATTATGTAGACGAGAATTGATAATTTAAAAGAAATTCAAAATGGATTATATACTCAAAATGCAGCATGATTTAATGTTAAATTATTTACAATTAATTTAGTTAATTTAAAAGAAATGAGGAACTACTTTTTCAGCAACCATTACACAATATTATGAATACCATATCAGATTTGGTTCAAATATAGTATTGTATCGATACTAATCAATACTTACTATTTCCGGTAATTTTTAAAAATTATTAAATAATTCTTAAATTTTCTTAAAATTCAAAAACTGGTCATCAATATATTATATTATATCATTTATAATTTTACGACAAGCTTGTCTCAAAAACTTATAATAACAAAAATCTGAAATATCAAAAATATGTTTATTTTTGTTAATATTATTTTTGACATATTTTACATATAAACCATAACTAAAATTAATATAAAAATCTTTTAAATCATTTTATAAATATAAAACTAAGTAAGGTCTTAAAATATTATAATTTCATCATATAATAGAAAAAAATTACATCAAAACATCAAATAGAAATAACAATAAAGTTTTTTATAACTCCATAAGTATTACAATAAGGGTTCGTGCAGAAGAACATGAAACTTGAAATAAAAAAATTTATAGATAAAATTTTTATATTTATATTGATTAAACAAAATTTAACATATGCATCAAGTAGAAGTTAAATTAAACGAGAAGAAACAAAAAAACTTGGAACTTCATGCAATCGAATTTCTGCTCAAATTGCGTTTACCTAAATTTTCATTCAGTACAAAATTATCATTATTGAGAAGAGTCTCATTATTACCAAGTTTTTTTTATAAATCTATAAGTATTACAATAAGAGTTCGTGCAGAAAAACATAAATAATTATAGGTGAAACTTTAAACAAAAATATTTACAGTTAAAAGTTTTGTATTTATATTGCTACAAAATTTAGCATATGCATCAAATAGAAGTGAAATTAAAAAATAAAAAATTTAGAATTTCATTCAATCGAATATCTACTCAAATTGCATTGACCCCAATTTTTATTTGGTACAAACTTCTTATTATTAAGAGGAGTCTAATTATCACCATCATTTAAATTCATTGTACTAAATTACATGTCATTACTTTTACATCCAAAATTACCTTCAAATGCACTCTCATTTATTAATCTTGGTTCTTCAAAAACCTAATTTGCTAGAATCGTTAGAGCTCATGATCCCTAGAGTTCGAGATTGGAGATTGGCGAGTGGCTAGTGGAGCACTAGAGATCGACAGTGGCAAGTAGATTTGTGGCGAGCTATGACCTGTGTGCAAGGGGCGGGGAGTTTGTGTCTTTGTCTTTGTGATAGGGATATGTTTTGTGAGTGGATAGTGGGAGTTAGACTATTGTAGTGACTGAGTCAGTGAGAAATGACAGGAGTTGGAGCGATGATGTTAGCGGGAAAGAAGAGAGGGAGAGGATAGCACTGAGATAGTGAGTGAAGCAGAGAGAAAGTGAATGACAACTTCCTAAGATTAGGAAGGTTATACTGTTGAAGGTATTTTTTTGAATTAAATCCTGCCTTTTTTATTTTACAATTAGGTATAATATCATACTAGTATTTGGATATTATGTACTATGGTATTATAGAATGCCACACTGTTTTTCGGTACAGTATAGTATTCTCAAGTCTGCTATAATATAAAAGTTTTGTAACATAATTGCATATTGCACTCTTAATTCAAGGGTAACTACATATTGTACTCCTAATTTAAGGCTACTATAAATATTAGTGCTAATATTTGATAGACAACTATGAATGCACTCTCATTTATTAAACTTGGTTCTTCAAAAACCCAATTTGCTAGAATCGTCAGAGCTCATGATCCCTAGAGCAGGAGATTAGAGACTGGTCAGTGGCTAGTGGAGCATTAGAGATTGACAGTGGCAAGTAGATTTGTGGCGAGCTATGACCTGTGTGTGAGGGGCCGAGAGTTTGTGTCTTTGTCTTTGTGATAGGGATATGTTGTCTGAATAGATAGTGGGAGCTAGACTATTGGAGTGACTAAGTCAGTGAGCAATGGAAGGAGTTGGAGCGATGATGTTAGTGGGAAAGAAGAGAGGGAGAGGGTAGCACTGAGATAGTGAGTGAGACAGAGAGAAAGGGAATGGCAACTTCCTAAGATTAGGAAGGTTATACTACTGAAGGTATTTTTTTGAATTAAATCCTGTTTTTTTTATTTTACAATTAGGTCCAATATCATAGTAGTATTTGTATATTATGTACCAGTATGGTGTTCTAGAATACCACACCGTTTCTCAGTATAGTATAGTATTCTCAAGTCTGCTATAACATAAAAGTTGTGTAACATCTTTGCATATTGCACTCTTAATTCAAGGGTAACTGCATATTGTACTCCTAATTTAAGGCAACTATAAATATTAGTGTTAATATTTGAAAGATAACTACGAATGCACTCTCATTTATTAAACTTGGTTCTTAAAAAACCCAATTTGCTAGAATTGTCAGAGATCATGATCCCTACAGTTGAAGATTGGAGATTGGTGAGTGGCTAGTGGAGCATTAGAGATTGACAGTGGCAGGTAGATTTGTGGAGAGCTACGACCTGTGTGTGAGGGCCAGAGAGTTTGTGTCTTTGTCTTTGTGATAAGGATATGTTGTGTGAGTGGATAGTGGGAGCTAGACTATTAGAGTGACTGAGTCAGTGAGCAATAGCAGAAGTTGGAGCGATGATGTTAACGGGAAAGAAGAGAGGGAGAGGGTAGCACTGAGATAGTGAGTGAGGCAGAGAGAAAGGGAATGGCAACTTCCTAAGATTAGGAAGGTTATATTATTGAAGGTATTTTTCTAATTAAATCCTGCATTTTTTATTTTACAATTTGGTCTAATATCATGCTAGTATTTCGATATTATGCACCAGTATGGTATTGTAGAATACCACACCATTTTTCGGTACAGTATAATATTCTCAAGTCTGCTATAACATAAAAGCTATGTAACATAATTGCATATTGCACTCTTAATTCAAGGGTAACTGCATATTGTACTCCTAATTTAAGGCAACTATAAATATTAGTGCTAATATTTGATAGATAACTACGAATGCACTCTCATTTATTAAACTTGGTTCTTCAAAAACACAATTTGCTAGAATCGTCAGAGCTCATGATCCCTAGAGTTGGAGATTAGAGATTGGCGAGTGGCTAGTGGTGTTGGGTCCCAATTCTTTTCTTACTATATAATCATGTGTTTAGTTCATTTTGCGGATAAGTCTGATAAATTGGTCTTGGTTAGAATTTAATTAGAACGTTTATAATTTGAGGTCTTAGTGTTTAGGTTGATAGAATTAAGATTAATTAGAATTTTTGTATGGGGTTAGTAAGTTATGAAAGGATGGGGTTTTTATAAGGTCATTTTAGGTAGATAACTTAAGGTTAAAAGGTTTAAGGCTTATAAGGAGGGGTAGCTTGGTCTTTTTAGCATAATTAAAGGAAGAAGGAAGGAAACAAAAGCTTGTTGTCATTTGGTGAAGGAAAGAAACAAAAATTGCAAGTAAAAGAAAGGGTGAGAGTTTCGATTGAGAGTGAAGAGAAGAAGGGAAGAAGAAGAGGTTAGGGTTTCATCTTTCCTTGCTTTAGAAAAGAGATTTTGAGAGTTCTTTAAGAAGGAAAAATGAAAGGGAAGGTTTAATCTTCCATTAGAGGCAAGAAGTGAATTTCGTGGGTAGAGTTTTAAGGTAAGTGTATGGAAAAATCTTTTGAAAATTTTGATGAGTTTTGGTTCTTTTGGCTTAAGAAAAGCATGGGTATGGTTGTATAAGATCATTTTTGTAACATCCCGTCCCTATATTAAGGGTTAGAACCCGTAATGCATTGGCAAGCTCACACATATTGTGGCATACACACATATGGGAATCTGTGAACAAGTTGATTGTGACGTATACACTGTTTAATTGTTACACATGCACTTCATTCGTGAGTGCATGATCAGATAATGACAGTTATGACCGGAGTTGCCAGAGCTAAAAGCTCAACGTAATTGGATCTTGAGCCCATAGTGTTTTAGAGCCTCGGGCTCAACGATTAATGCGCCCATATTGGGACAGTTTAAGCGCTCGGCCACAATACCGTGATAAATTGGAAAAGTGTCACATATGCATTTTTATTTGATTCATTTTGATGGAGTGAAAGGCAAAATGCCCTATGTTTATGTGGAAAAGAAATAAAAGTGTTGCCTATGTGATCATAGGGTATTTCGATCGATGTGTGTTTATGACATCATTGTGATATGCTTTATTATAATTCATGAATAATTGGCAAAGCTTTAATGAATGACCATATGATATGCATTGTTATGTGAACGTATGAAAATTTATTTTCATGTTTTAAATAAAAACTGGTTCGTTGAGGCAATTTGTGTATTGTTGTGGTTCAAATGGGATTAAGTTTGCATAGCTTTTAACTGAGTATTAATTCATGGGTGATGGTTGAGGATAGTGCTGCAAACGTGTGGACTTGTGTTCAAGGTTAGGTTGTGACTTGGTTATGACGCATATAAGGAGTGAAGAGAATGTTATGTGGGATGGATGAAGCAGGATAGGAGTTAAGTTTTCGATCATAACTTGTTTTATGGCTATCCTATTGAGAAGAGGTTTGCCTTAATTAAAACGTGAAAATATTTGGCTAAAATTCTTACGGAGGAAGTGTTGTCTATTTGTGACTTGAAGGAGGGTTGGAGTTTGCGTTGAAAGTGAGTTTTGTGTACAGCATGAACAGAAATAGAAATGCTGTGATCGGAAACACTGATAAATTTTTCTTTGAGTTAGGTTGAAAGTGTGAATGGGGCCTTCATGAGATTTGGAGAGTGTGTTTTATCTGTTTATTAATATAAAGTATGGGAATTATGGACAATGGAGTGCAAATTTTGATGTGTGCTCGTTCTGAGGTTATTTTTGGATGAAGCTAGCGAACAACCACTTTTGCAGGGACTTTTGACCCCTCTTTTTGAGACTGAAATTGGTGTTAAGTAATAAAAGTTGTAGAGCGTTCTGTAACCTTTCTGTCTCTGCCAAAATTTGTAAAATCTGAAGTTCGGGGCTAAAAGTTATAAGTGATAGAAGTTTGAAGGTCAGATCTGGTGTTAGCGATCGATCGACCTCGGATGGCCGATTGACCGATCGACTTCTGTTGGTTGACCGACCCCTGATGATCGAGCGATTGCGCACGCCTGATCGACCGAGCGCCTCGCGCAAGTGCACCGCTCTGCTATTTGGGTCGATCGACCGAGCGCTTCGCGTAGGCGCACCGCTCTGCTATTTGGGTCGATCGATCGAGCGCCTCGTATAGGCACACCGCTCTGCTATTTGGGTCGATCTGCCGAGCGTCTTGTGTAGACGCACCACTCTACTATTTGGGTCGATCGACCGAGCGCCTCGTGTAGGTGCACCGCTCTACTATTTGGGTCGATCGACCGAGCGCCTCACGTAGGCGCACCGCTCTGCTATTTGGGTTGATCGATCAAGCGCCTCGCGTAGGTGCACCGCTCTGCTATTTGGGTCGATCGATCGATCGCCTCGCGTAGGCGCATCGCTCTGCCCCTATTTGTTCAGTTTTGGTCGACCAACCTCTCTCCATTATGTTGGCCTTAACTTTTTGTCTATCATCCGATTAACCTGATTGTTGAAGCATTGGATTCCAGTAAAATCCCGCTATCTCTCCTTACCAAATGTATGGTTTTTGAGAATTATTTAAGGGAGACCGATCGGATCAAAGTGAGATTACCGATTGAAAGAGTTTGAGCTGGATATTGTTCTTAATATGGGTTAGTAATTTGGAGATACCTAGACTTTTGAAAGCTCCAAACGATCCGATTTTTGTCACAAATTGAACTAGCGATATAGGGCTACTAATGTTCTGAAGAAGTGCTACCCCAATTAAACCCTAAGAAGTTCGATTTCAGGAGTGAGATTGGGTGACCGCGCGGGGGGTAGAAATGCATGAAGGGTAAAGTTGGCAGACCACTTAAGGTCTTGAATCGTAAGTGAGACATGTGGCACTCATTAATGGCATTTTAGGAAAAATAGTGAAGAGGGGTTTTGTTTATATAGAGGGAATACAAAATGATGATCGACACTTAGAAAATAACAGAAGAAAAATAACAGAGAATAATGCGAGAGCTTTCGGTGGATGGAATGAACAGAGAAGAAGAAAAAGCGAAGCTAGGTCTTGATTTTCTAAGCCCTCCTAGAGTAATTTTTATGATGTTCCATAAAGGAAAAAGGGTAGAGGAAGATGAAAGCTTCCTTTAGAGTCAAGAAATTTCCGAATTTGATAAAAGATGAAGGTAAGGGTAATTTTTGAATTGTTAAATTTTGAATGAAATTTGGTTTAAATAGATCAAGGATTGTATGGGATTAAGCTTTTAAGAGCAATTATGGTGAATTGTAGTGTATAGATTGTTTAATTTCGGATTTCCTTGAATTAGGGACTTTGCCTTGGATGAGAAAGAAAGTGTTATACTTTGAAAATGTTGCTAGAGTTAGGTTAGAAGGATTGAAAAATGGTTATGTGATTTCATATTATCCTGTGAATTTTGAAATTTCAGAAATTAAGAATGAATAGGGTTTTGCACAAATTGTGATTGTGCAGGTTAAACATCTGAATAAAGGCGCATCCCGAACTAGGAAGAAATTTCTAATCTGGAGCATACTGTGAGTAGACCGAGATGGTCTCCTTCATTAATTGTTCTGTTTCCTAAAATTGTATTTGATCGATTTATAAATATGCATAAAAAGGGTGATGAATTGTGTT
>JANTPM010502707.1:0-13417 GCA_025434745.1 Erythroxylum divaricatum
ATTAAGCTGAATGGCATGCTCTAACCCATAAAACACTCAAAACCCAAATGTCTAACTAAATAACACATACTAATATAAAGATGCACTAATTTTTCAATTTAACAATGGAACATATACTAAACTACCCACTAATAGATTATGCAATTTACCGCTATCAGCATCCCCGCACTTAAAATTTTGTCTGTCCTCAAGCAAAGACAAAACAAGCAAAATAAAACACACCAAATACAATTAACAACAAAACACACACAGATGCAATAATGGGTCAATGAAATTAAACTTCACCAAATAAATTTAACTACAAACACGATCCCTCAAGTTGTTATAACTTATTAACTTGTGAAATCTGTGTCTGTGTATTTCGAACCAAATATACAAACTAATCAAGACCCTAATGTTAAACTCATTCACTCATATCACTTACACACACACATTGATAATTATTCGGTCAATCAAAATTGTAACTATCCTTAAGTAGCTTTTTATGAAAATTCAAGCTATTCACTAAGATTGATATGATTTACTAATCAACATACTATTTTTGTTACTTTTAATTGACATGAACCTAACCTTTTGACGCGAAGGCAAACATTTATGATGAATATCCACCGGTTACTTATTTAGGCCATGTTTTTATTAAACGGCTTGGTTGGAATGTTATTATAGCCTTTTGACGCAAAGACAAAATTTTTTTATGAATGTCCCCCGGCTACTCAACTACATCACATTCTCAACTAGCTACTAGCTCTATTAATAACCCGATTTGTTTCAAAAAGGGTCATCATAATAGTTATTTATTAAACAAAAACACATTTATTATTGTTATTATTGCCTACCTCATTTCTTTAGCTAATCATTTCATAAAAATGTACTATCAATGCTACGTATTCGATTGACCTAAAATTATAAATGAATGTGGTAAATTCTAGAGTGAACGAATGAACATTATATCCTAATTAACATGCATTTTAACCGAAACAATCTAGAACACTAATTTCGCAAGCTAATAACTCTTCGCAACCTAAGAGACTATGTTCAAAGCTAAATCAATTCTGTTAAGTCCTAGCCATTGAGACATTCATATAAATTACTGCATGCAATTCTAAACAAACTAACATAAAACATGCAAAATTCACATTTAAATAAAAAACATATAATTCACACAATCCTCCTCACACTTGAACAACACATTGTCCTTAATGTGAGAAGAACAAACAACAATACATAAGGTGGGAATAAAAATTAACTAAACATGAGAACAATTGAAAATAACAATAAAATAAAAGATAAGGGTTAGAGTGTAAAACCCGTCATGGTGATTGAGGTGATGATGGCAATGGTGTTAAAAACCAAATCCGTTTGACATGGAGATTGCTTTCCTATCCTATAATTGATTCAAAGAGAGAAAGAGAATTAGTAATCCAACGAATTCCAAAGCATTAAGACTTATTTATACAATTTAAAACAAATCTAACTATATAAAAATTTAAATTTAACTACTAAACATACTAAGTTATGGTCATTACATGTAGCTTATTTACAAGCTACAAAGCTGAATTTGGGAAACACAGGTGGAAGTAAGTCACTCATAATTGATCCCAACTGAGTTTCGAATGATAAATGGTCCTTAGCAACATGTAGCTTATTTACAAGCTACAAAGCTGAATTTGAGAAACACGGGTGGAAGTAAGTCACTCATAATTGATCCCGACTGAGTTTCGAATGATAAATGCATAGTCCATTTATCCGTAGTGTCTTATTATCTAGAGAAGCAATTCATAATGTGGACATGATAATGGCTAGATAATGTTATCATTTAAGTGTATCATTCAATGTCGTCAATCTTATTATTACCAACCTATGATGGATATTATTGTCTTTTATGGTCTAGGATATAAAGTATCTTCAATTGATGACTATACAGGTAAACTTCTAAGAATCTATATTTATAAAATAAATAGTTATTTGGATAAAAAAGAATGATTTGGGCAATTTATAAGTGTTCAATTATGTATGATGGTTAGACAAATACAAGAAATGAGTCTATTTTTAGTTTTTTAGTTTATGATGCTAAAGGAACAATGTTTTTGAAGCCCATTTATTGTCTGACCTTGTTAGAAATGATGATACTCTGTTTTAAATATTTGATAAAGTTGTAAATGGAGTTAGGCCACAAAATATTGTTCAATTCATTATTAATAACGATTATTCTTGCAAAGCAACTTGGAAAAGATTGCAAAGTAGGTATGATTCTTTTTATTAGACTCCTTATGTTGCACATTACATTAACATGATGTTACATTACAAGATGTTAAATATTTTCTTATTGATGAAATTGTGAAGAAACAAAAGAAGTGACTAAGTTCATCTATAATTGTGTATGAGTCCTGAATTTGATAATAAAGTATTTTACCAGTGGTAGGAATTTGTATCATCATATTATTATAAGATTTGAGACTAATTTTTTATTACTTTGGTGTTTTGTTATGATAAAAAAGGAGTTGAGACAAATATTTATAAGTGATAAGTAGGTCGCATCTTAGTACATCAAGTCTACTGCTAGAGGGGAAGTTTCTAAAATTATACTTGAAGATCGTGAATTTTTATTCTAGTGTCAATTCGTAATATTAGTTTGTCAACCTTTGATGAGGATAATTTGTTTGATTGATAGTGTTGAGAAGGCAATTATGAGTTACTTTTATGATGTAATGGAGAGGATGAAGGAAGCAATCAAGGTCATTCTAAAAAATATCTTCTTTGTATACATCTTATCTTGAAATCATTAATAAAATATGAGCAAGACAACTTTACTCTCTGTTGTTTGCAGTTGAGACAATTTTTAATCTTATTGTCTATTTCAGGCCAAAATTTGTAAAGAAAGCTGAAGTTAATAAGAAAATGTTATTAATTATTATAATAATTGCTACCCATAAGATGATGTAAGATCTCATAATATCACAAATAGAGACTTATAAGGATGCTTCTAATGATTTTAGGATGTCTATTGCTATTCGTCAATAAGACAAGCTTAATTTAAGTATATATTTTTCATTTTTGTTACAAGTTGAAAATTAATCATCGCTTTATTTTATTTATAATGTTACTTTTATTGTCTTATAGTTGCTTGGAGGACCAAATCGGAACTGGTGTTCCAGAATTACAAAAGTTTGCAATTTAAATTCTGAATCAATTTGTAAGTGCAACATGGTGTGAAATAAATTATAGTACATTTGAATTAATCTATTCCAAAAAAAGGTATATATTGAAATACAAAAGATTGAAAGACTCGATCTTTATTCTATACGATTTAAAACTTCGAAAAAGACATGTTATCATTATTAAGTTGAATGCAATTATTGTAATTTTATTTATTTTTACTATAACTCTTAATAAAAACAAGTGCTTATGTAGTTCCAATTTGTCTTGATCATATTGATCTTTTGGCAGATTAGGTTTATGAAAAACCGAGTTTGATAGATGAGAGCTTAAAGATAGTCTTGGATAGAAAAATATTGATATATTATTTAATGCAATGAATTTAAATGAAGATGATGAAGAGACTACTCTCAATGATAAGGAACTTATACCAAATGAGAATTGTGGTCAACACAAATTAAGTTAATATTTGATTGAATGAAGTTCCAGGTTTTTGATTTCTTATCTTTTTTTAATTCCACTTGTATTTGAAGCATATATTAAATGCTATATATGTAATATAAATATAATTGTAACTCTTTTTGTTTCAAATTTCACTTCTAGTTGGTTGTTTTTTTCATCACAAACTCTTGATGAAACAATTATAGAGTCATGAAACTTAGTATTCTTTTTATTTAATTTTTTGATTTACTTATTATTTATTAGCTGATAAAATTTTAACATTTTAAGTACTTTGTATTATCATTAATTTTATATTTGTATGATGATTAAATGATTTTTAATTAAATATGATTATTATTTATATGTAGAATACATGAAAAGTAATATTAAATTGAAACAAATAGAATGTTTTTATTTTAAATTTCTATTGTTATGATATTTTGGAAGCATAGTTGATATAAATTTATAAATTATATAACACAATATATTAAGTGATTATTTTGTGATTTTTAAAAAATTTAGGCATTTTTTATAATTTGAAAATTATCAAAATAGTGCCCCCGAGTGTAGTACCATATCATAACTAAATTCGATACCGGTACCAGTAAGATATTTATAACATTGGGCATAAGAGTAAATTATGTTATGTTACATTTATCTCAATAATGTAAATACCGCCGATATAGCTCAATGCATTTATTTTATGTTAAACAAAATTTAATTTTAACAAGAAAATTTGAACGTATAATAATTCTTTAAAAAACTATCAACTAAACTTAATTTATTATACGCGAAATATATGTTAAATTTGTTTCAAAATTTTAATTTAAGCTAATAATAAAAATAAAATTTAATATTCAATCTTAAAGTTATCGCATCGGTAAAATTTTAATATTAAAGACAAAATTTTTAAACATAACTATATTTAACTCTCCTTTTCTCTTTTCATATTTAGTCATTCATTTATAATGAATGGTAGAGGTTAATTTAACGTGATCTGAAAAGATTTAAATATAATTAATTTGAGAAAAGCCCAATAATAATAAAAGAGTTAAGAAAAATATAATTTGATATCAACTTTTTTACATATTTATTAGGTTAAATATGATTAATTATGTGGTCATAAAAAAACTAAAAATTTAAGAAAACTAAAATTTAAGCATTAAGATAAAATAAAGTAGAAGAAAAATAATAATTTAAAAAGAAAATAATTTAAAAATTTTGTAATTATGCATCATATCGAATGAAGATAAATTGAGTTTGGAACTTTTTTTTACTTATTTTATTGAATTTAATTATATTTTAAATTAAACAAAATATTTTTATAAAATAAAAAGAAGATTAAAAGACTCCAACACTTTTAAAATTTTTTATCATTTAATAATTTAATATTGTATTTTTCATATTTTATAAAATAGATGTATACACATATTTTATAAAATATAAATTCTTTCAAAAATTGTTTACAAAACTAATAAAATAAATATATGTTTAAACTTTTAATCTTTAACAATAACTCAAATTAAATAAAAGTATTCCTAATAATAAAACTAATAATTAAAAAATTAAATCTATTTAACTTATTCAATCATAAAAATTTAAATTGACCAATTCTGTAGTTCAATTTATTTTAATAACTTTTATTATTTGAAATTGTTCAGTTTATTAATTAATTGACCGATTTATGTAAATTAATTGATTTTTATAACATAAAATAAATTAATTAATTTTAATTTAACATTTTCTTTCTTACATTAAACTTCAACTTTCTCCATAAATTTATTTTAAATTTTTAAAATTTGTTCAATCTTTATTATATACAATCTTACGATAGTTTAATTCAAATTCAAATTTAAATTCAAAATCAAAATTTTAAAATTTTAAATTTTTTTCTTATATATTTAATTTTTAGCGTGATTTTTAAACATTTTTTTTAAAAATCTTTAAAAGCATATGTCCCTAATTGAGGTAACCAAGATCCTGGAAAAAGCCAAGCTGATTATATTTGGTACCAATGGGGCATTGATCGTGTCTAACTATGATTTCTATTAAATTAGGGGAATCCGATTTCATAATACAATAAATCATCTTCAAGCATAACTAATTAGATTCATATGCAGATCATCACAATTAGTCACAATTGATCGCAGCCGTTAAAACCCACCGATCTCATTTCAAGAAATAATCTTTAATAAACAAGGGTCCCATGCAATCCTATAAATACGCTTCCCCCGCAAACCTTACCGCCAACCTTTGCCCTTTTATAAACGGCTTCACCTTTGTTCTCTTTGGCTCTCTACTTCTTATAATGGTGTTTGATATGTTTAGACGTAGGAAGCAGAGGACGATTCGATGTTTCTTTGACGAATAGCTTGATATTTGGTCTGAAATTGGTGTCTATGGCGGTTATTTGCCGATTTTGGAAGACGATTTGGAGTTGGATTTAGAAGATATGGGTTTTTAGACGATGATCGTAATGGAGTGTGATTTTATTGAAGAAATTCCTTCGATATCAGCGTTTGTTATGATTATGGCTACTGTTTCTTGTAGGACGTCGTCTTTCTTAATCGCCTTTGATTCATTGTTAGGTTTTGACAATGCCTAATAAAAGTTGGGAACTTGGAATCCTCATTTTTTTGCTGGTATTTCTTAAGACATAAGTAGCCACAATCTGAGACTTGATTGCATGTTTTGACAATCTGATTTTACTGATTGTTCTGCATAGACCATTGGTGTTTTTTTTTTTTGGCTTTCTCAATTCTTCTTTTGTTTCTAGAGGTTATTATTTGAAGATGTCTGGTTAATTGTGGCTGAAATGTTTCTTATAGGTTTCAGTGGATCTCTGCTCCCTGGAATTTCTGTTTCATATAATTTTGGAGGCTTTGATAATGTTTTAGGATACAAGTTCTGTTTGGAGCTACACTTGAAGATGGTTCATTGTGTATTTTCTTGAGGTCATAATCGCATTTGCTTAACTGTGATTGATGTCTTCTTCCATACTTGGTTCTCTGTCTTACGCTGGTGTTTCTGAGTAGTGTCCTATTTCCCATCTTTAGTGGCGTACAAGGTTTAAAATGGATGTGCTAGACAAGCTTCTACGGTTGATGGTCTGTTTATGAATTCAAGTTCTTTTTGGAGCTACACTTGAAGATGGTTCATTGTGTATTCTCTTGAGGTCATGATCGTATTTGCTCAACTGATTGGTGTCTTCTTCTGTGCTTGATTCTCTGTCTTGCACCGAGGTTTCTGAGGAGTGTCCTATTTCCCATCTTTAGTGCTGTACAAGGTTTAAAATGGATGTGCTAGACAAGCTTTTATGGTTGATGGTCTGTTTGTGAAGCTTGATGTTCCTTATGAGCTGCTATACAATTGTTCTGTTTTGTATTATACCCATTGGAGAGGGAAAAGGCACTTGAGGTTTTGTTTACTTAACACCTAATTGGTATTTGCTAAAGCATCCATCTTTTATCAACTTATTTTATCCTTCAGTGATATTATTAGCTGATCAGATTCAAATTGTTATTGTGGTTTTAGGTTAACAGTTGATATCAAAACTCTTGTTGCAAGCACAATAAGATTAAAAAAAAACTCATGATTAAAGATTGGCTTTGAAGTGCAGTTCTTCTATTTGTAGGTCTCAACTTACTCTCCCATGGATTTACTGAAAGTTTGTCCATGTCGCTTCGGTAACCAGCATGAACTGTTCTTTGATATATTGATGTCCTAAAATTATGGGTTTGATTATTCTGAGTATTTCATGTTATGATAATGATTGGGACAATATTGAGTGCTAATTGCTGGATTATTACCTTCCATACTGTTTGAGGAGTTTTCCTCTCTATTCTAAGATCAGTTACCAGTTCATGGTGGTTAAAATTTTACACATCCGAAGCAGGAGTGTTTCTAAATTCTGGATATCCATCTTTCTATGTTGACAGAATTCCAGCTGTCCATATTGTTGCACGCACTGCAGTGAGAGATTTAGGAAGTCACTTTAATTTGGCAACAGGTTTGAGTTTAAACCATCTGCATTTGCTTTTTCCATATAAACAAGATTTGTTAATGATGCTGAAGAACTTTAGGATATTGTCTCTGATAATAAATCGTCTTCCTTGATGCTCTTATTTCAGAACTTTGGACAACTTCATTTGTTTCTGAAGCTATTATATATTTGTAAAAGTAATATGTTTTAATTTTCCATGTGCTTTTACATGTCCTGATGATTCACAAGTTAAATGTGAAAGGAAGTGCCAGCAACCATCACATATTAGTTGTGAGCTTTGGATTTATACAATGTTTGTTCCAACACTTTCATTAGTTATGGAGCTCTGTGCCAAGCTAATTATGGGCTTCCAATGAACAAAATGATGTTGAATTTTGCTCACATTCAAGGGTTTGTATATGTAACTTGTATCTATAGGATAGTGGTTTTATATCTCGAATCGTCTGCGAGCATATGTCTGCTGGAATGTGGTCTTGGAGTGTGTGTAGTTGGTTATTTTATAGAGAGACAATCTTTAGAGGAAGTTGGGAGGTATTCTATGATGAAGGCAAAGGGTTAGTGATGTTTCCCTTTTTATTTGGGTGCCTATCCTTTGGTGGAATATTTGGATAGTAGTTGTAGAATCTTTCTGGCTGGTTGAATCTTCAGGTTCATGACTTGTTGTATACCAATGACTTCTATGTACTTATGTGATGATACAGCTTGACATCACTCTTGTGGCTTCTTCCTGTTGAGGCAGGTGAAAGTTGGACTTTGTGGTTCACAAGTGGTTGGTACTCGGTCCCTAGATTTTCCAGGTGATAGACATCTATTGTTGGTTGTGTTGGTATTTCTACTTCGCTCCTTTGTGTTTGGTTTCTCTCACTTCATCTATGTCCACCATGTCATTGTTGGGTGTAAGATAGTTTACATTGGTATTTTAGGTTCTCTTCAAAATGCTTGAAACTACATTATCTGACACAGGATAGTTTTTTCACCTCTTATAGGCTTTTTCTTGCCACACTAGTTTGTCCTGCCTTGTTGCAGCAAGGATTTGGGACCTCCAGGCTGTTGCTGTATAAAGAAGTTGAATGCTTCTCTTGGTTTTTTACTAGCATGAGAAAGTTAGGTTGACTTTATAGTAGTGGATGGTTCCTTTTATCATCTTCTTTGCTGCTTTACAAGATTATTTCAGAGTTGATGTTCTGGATTTTTTTAGGCTAACCTTGGATGGATTTGATGCGGTCTTAGGAGTAAAATGGTTTAGGACTTTTAAGCCCCATTTTATGGGACTTCAACTACCTTACAATGACCTTTCACTTGAATGGGAGGCAAATTTTTTGGCAAGGAACATTAGTGAAAGAAAAATACCCACAGTTTCACTTGATTTAAGATGGAGCAACGCATGTAGAAATCAAGGAAAAGCTACTTGCGAATTTTTCGGATATATTTCAAAAATCTAAAGGACTTCCTCCTTCTAGAGCTTGTGATCACATGATCACCTTGCTGCGAGGATCAGGATCAATAGTAATAAAGCCTTATTACTATCCACTCATGCTTCAGGCAGTATAACAAATGAACAGTGAATGACAAATTGCCTATACTAATTGTCGACATGTTGTTGGATGAACTTGATGGTGCCCAATATTTCACAAAATTATACCTAAGATTACGACACTTTCAAGTTCGAATGGCTTCCGAAGACATTGAGAAGACTGTGCTTTGAACTCATCAAGGACATTTTGAATATTTGGTCGTGCCATTTGCGCTTACAAATTTACCCTCCACATTTTAGTCTTTGATGAATGAGGTATTTCAATCCCTTCTTCGTAACTTTATTTTAGTGTTCTTTGATAACATTCTAGTTTATAGTAAAATATGGCTAGAACATATTTATCATTTGCGGAATATCTTTGGGCAACTTCAACAACGTCAGGTTGTATTCAAACGATCCAAGTGCTCCTTTGGTGAAAACCAAGTAACCTACTTGACCAACCAAGGCTTTACGGGGTTTCCTTGGATAAACTTGATGGTTCCCAATATTTTACCTAATTATACCAAAGATTAGGGTACTTTAAAGATTGAATTGCTTCCGAAGACATTGAAAATACTGTGTTTTGAACTCATCATGGACATTTTGAATTTTTGGTTGTGCGATTCGTGCTTACAAATGCACCCTCTACATTTCAGTCTTTGATGAATGACGTATTTCAATCCCATCTTCGTAAATTTATTTTAGTGTTCTTTGATAACATTCTAGTTTATAGTGAAATATGGCTAGGACACATTTATCATTTGCAGAATATCTTTGGGCTATTTCAACAACGCAAGGTCTTATTCAAACGATCCAAATGCTCCTTTAGTGAAAATCAAGTAACATACTTGAGCAACTGAGGCTTTATGGGGCTTCCTTGGATAAACTTGATGGTTTCTAATATTTCAGCAAATTATACCTAATATTAGGGTACTTTCAAGTTCGAATTGTTTCGAAGACATTGAGAAGACTGTGTTTTGAACTCATCATGGACATTTTGAAGTTTGGGTCGTGCCATTTGTCTTTACAAATGCACCCTCTACATTTCAGTCTTTGATTAATGAGATATTTCAATCTCATCTCCGTAAATTTATTTTAGTGTTCTAGGATAACATTCTAGTTTATAGTAAAATATGGCTAGAACACATTTATCATTTACGGACTATCTTTGGGCCATTTCAATAACGCAAGGTCTTATTCAAAAGATCCAAGTACTCCTTTAGTGAAAATCAAGTAACCTACTTGAGCAACCAAAGCTTTACAGGACTTTCTTGGATGAACTTGATCGTTCCCAATATTTCACCAAATTATACCTAAGATTAGGGTGCTTTCAAGTTCGAATGGCTTCCGAAGACATTGAGAAGACTGCGTTTTGAACTCATCATGGACATTTTGAATTTTTGGTCGTGCCATTTGCGCTTACAAATGCACCCTCTACATTTCAGTCTTTGATGAATGAGGTATTTCAGTCTCATCTCCGTAAATTTTTTTTAGCGTTCTTGATAACATTCTAGTTTATAGTAAAATATGGCTAGAACACATTTATCATTTGCGGACTATCTTTGGGCTATTTCAATAACGCAAGGTCTTATTCAAATGATCCAAGTGCACCTTTAGTGAAAATCAAGTAACCTACTTGAGCAACCAAGGCTTTACGGGGCTTCCTTGGATGAACTTGATGGTTCCAGATATTTCACCAAATTATACCTAAGATTAGGCTACTTTCAAGTTCGAATGGCTTCTGAGGACATTGAGAAGACAATGTTTTGAGCTCATCATGGACATTTTGAATATTTGGTCGTGCCATTTGTGCTTACAAATGCACCAGCTATATTTCAGTCTTTGATGAATGAGATATTTCAACCCCATTTCCGTAAATTTATTTTAGTGTTCTTTGATAACATTCTAGTTTATAGTAAAATATAACTGGAACACATTTATCATTTGCGGACTATTTTTGGGCTATTTCAATAATGCAAGGTCTTATTCAAACGATCCAAGTGCTCTTTCAGTGAAAATCAAGTAACCTACTTGACCAACCAAGGCTTTTGAGGGGCTTCCTTCTATGAACTTGATAGTTCCCAATATTTCTCCGAATTATACTTAAGATTAGGGTACTTTCCAGTTAGAAAGGCTTCTGAAGACTTTGAGAAGATTACGTTTTGAACTCATCATGGACATTTTGAATTTTTGATCGTGCCATTTGTCCTTATAAATGCACCCTCTATATTGCAGTCTTTGATGAATGAGATATTTCAATCCCATCTCCGTAAATTTATTTTAGTGTTCTAACTCTCTAGTTTATAGTAAAATATGGCTAGAACACATTTATTATTTACAGACTATCTTTGGGCCATTTCAATAACGCAAGGTCTTATTCAAACGATCAAAGTACTCCTGTAGTGAAAATCAAGTAACCTACTTGAGCAACCAAAGCTTTACGGGGCTTCCTTGGATGAACTTGATGGTTCCTAATATTTTACCAAATTATACCTAAGATTAGGGCACTTTCAAGTTCGAATGGCTTCTGAAGACATTGAGAAGACTGCGTTTTGAACTCATCATGGACGTTTTGAATTTTTGGTCGTGCCATTTGCGCTTACAAATGCACCCTCTACATTTCAGTCTTTGATGAATTACATATTTGAATTCCATATCCGTAAATTTTTTTTAGTGTTCTTGATAACATTCTAGTATATAGTAAAATATGGCTAGAGCACATTTATCATTTGCGGACTATCTTTGGACTATTTCCACAACGCAAGGTCTTGTTCAAACGATCCAATTGCTCATTTAGTGAAAATCAAATAACCTATTTAAGCAACCAAGGCTTTACGGGGCTCCCTTGGATGAACTTGATGGTTCCCAATATTTCACCAAATTATTCCTAATATTAGGGTACTTTCAAGTTCGAATGGCTTCCAAGGACGTTGAGAAGACTGCGAACTCATCATGGACATTTTGAATTTTTGGTCATGCCATTCGCGCTTAAAAATGCACCCTCTACATTTCAGTTTTTAATGAATGAGATATTTCATTCCCATCTCCGTAAATTTATTTTAGTGTTCTTTGATATCATTCTTGTTTATAATAAAATATGGCTAGAACACATTTATCATTTGCGGACTATTTTTGGGCTATTTCGACAACGCAAGATCTTATTCAAACGATCCAAGTGCTCATTTAGTGAAAATCAAGTAACCTACTTGAGCAACGAAAGCTTTACGGGGCTTCCTTGGATGAACTTGATGGTTCCCAATATTTCACCAAATTATACCTAAGATTAGGGTGCTTTCAAGTTCGAATGGCTTCGGAAGATATTGAGCAGACTATGTTTTGAATTTATTATGGACATTTTGAATTTTTGGTTGTGCCATTTGCTCTTACAAATGCACCCTCTACATTTTAGTCTTTGATGAATAAGGTAGTTCAATCCCATCTCCGTAAATTTATTTTAGTGTTTTTTGATAACATTCTAGCTTACAGTAAAATATGGCTAGAATACATTTATCATTTGCGGACTATCTTTGGTCTATTTCAACAACGTAAGGTCTTTTTCAAACGATGTAAGTGCTCCTTTAGTTAAAATGAAGTAACCTACTTGAGCAACCAAGGCTTTACGGGGCTTCCTTAGATAAACTTGATGTTTCCCAATATTTCACCAAATTATACCTAAGATTAGGGTACTTTCAAGTTTGAATGGCTTCTGAAGACATTGGGAGGACTGCGTTTTGAACTCATCATGGACATTTTGGATTTTTTGGTCGTGCCATTTGGGCTTACAAATGCAGCCTCTACATTTCAGTCTTTGATGAATGAGATATTTCAATCCCATCTCCGTAAATTTATTTTAGTGTTCTTTGATAACATTCTAGTTTATAGTAAAATATGGCTAGAACACATTTATCATTTGCGGACTATTTTTGGGCTATTTCAACAATGCAAGGTCTTATTCAAACGATCCAAGTGCTCTTCCAGTGAAAATCAAGTAACTTACTTGACCAACCAAGGCTTTACGAGGCTTCATTTTATGAACTTGATAGTTCCCAATATTTCTCCAAATTATACCTAAGATTAGGGTACTTTCAAGTTCGAAAGGCTTCCGAAGACATTGAGAAGATTACGTTTTGAACTCATCATGGACATTTTGAATTTTTGGTCGTGCCATTTGTCCTTACAAATGCACCCTCTACATTCCAGTCTTTGATGAATGAGATATTTCAATCCCATCTCCGTAAATTTATTTTAGTGTTCTAGGATAACATTCTAGTTTATAGTAAAATATGGCTAGAACACATTTATCA
>JANTPM010502813.1:0-13416 GCA_025434745.1 Erythroxylum divaricatum
AAAATCTAACACTTTCACTATTCATTTCTTGATTTTTAATTCCATTCAAATCAACTCATTCACTATACATGTTCATAGTATCCTTACACATACAAATTTACCCAAAAATCTCAACATCATCAAAAAGTAAAATCAATTCTTTTCACATCAATTTTATTAAAGCACCTACAACACATACATACACAAAACACCTATTTCATGTTTTGACCTCAAAATATCATTTCAAATTCTTGAATTTCCCTTTTCTTTGCATATGAAAATAAAACCACCAATTCCTCAGTTAATTTCATTTAATAATTCAAATTTTCCCAGAAAAGTTTGGGGTCCAACACTTATACATTTAATGTACATTACCGAACTTCTCCTCTGTCCACATTGACCTTAGGTTTGCCCAACAACCCAACACTTCTAGTTAAAATTGACCTATTAATATAGAAATCCTATTTCTATGGTTCGAACTTATCCGTATAAAATGTGCTTGGTTTTTCCTAACAACCCTAACTTTAAAAGGACTCTGGTTCTCGCCATATTAATGGAAGGTATTAGTTTTAATATTCTAAATGAGGGGTTTAACTAAGGTCTCATCTATAACTACATGGCATGATATGGACTACCTAATCAAATTGGGCCTAAGGCCATAACCATCCATCATGCAAGCCCACACATTCTCTAATGAATATATGTAAACACCTCATTTTAGTTATAACATCTTATGGATCCCAATAAGAAAGCCCAATCTAACACTTAGATTTACTATCTTCCTTTTACTAACTTGGCTAAAATTACTATTGTATGTTATTTCAATTAGAATTAATATTAATCTAATTAACATGAATTCCTAATTTCAAAAATTAATTCATAACTAATTTACCTTAAAGTAATTATTTGATGTCCAAAATTAAACTACTTCAATTTTGTCACACATCCCAGTTTTTCTAGTCTTACTAGAAAATCTATTACTCTATTAAAATTAATTCAAAAATAATTTCTATAGTTTCCAAAAAATTCTAGAACATCAAATCATCATTTCAAGCATCTTTAGGTCATTTCATGATGATCAAAATAATTTAAAAATTATCAAAAAATTATCATGATCATCGAAATATTGGTAAGACACCAAAAACAACAAATATGATTTCTAAAGTTTTTCTGGAAATTAAATTTCGAGAAAAATCATTTAGGCTTGCATAAAACATCAAATTAACACATTTTTTATCACATAAAAATATTTTTATGCTTTTGGAACCGAAATCTAAACATATAAAAACATCAAATAAAACAAATCCTATAATTTCTGGAAAATTGTACAGATCTGGAAAATTGTTTGATAAAATTATTAAAACATCTACAAAATTATAGAGGTATAAACACATCCCAAATATGTTCACATAAATTTTCCATAATCAAATTCTATGAAAATCATGTGTAACCTGATCATTTTAGCTAATAGACATCATATGCCCAGCACAAAAGACAGATTTCATGTATGTTCTTGTAAATTCAAAATTAAATATTTAATCACATTAAAAATATTTTCAATCATACTGAATCATTCATGTACATCTTATGGACAAATTGGTGAAATAAAATCATTAAAACCATTTTTCTATCATTAATTTCAAGCAACACATTACAAGACTCTAAGTTGTCATAACCATGAAAACAATTTTCACATGTCATGTATTCTACATTTAACAAGGCATAAGATGGCTCTGATACCACTGTAAGGCTTTGATCATGCATCTCGTACATAATATATATCAAATATACATAACAGAATATAAAACAAAACCTCAAAAACTAGATTTACTCACACATATAGATATAGAAAACAAAAACCTGAAATCTAATATGTTTACATACCTTTCAGGCAATCTCCTTCGTTCTTTAAACTTCTTCGTATTGGGTTGTCAAAAACCACAACGATCAATGTAGACCATCTCTAATGAAATTCCACACAAAGATTGTAACAGCCTGTTTTTCCCATGTTAAGGGTTAGAACCCTAGAATACTGAGTATGAGAGAAAATATTGAGAAGCTAGGACATGCATTTCATGCTCTTGCATCATTTAGCATACATACACGTGAATTTGACAATTGCACACATTACAATGACTGTATATGCACTCATTTGACATTTATTAGGTGTAGTTGATATTAATTGATTTATAAATGTGATTATATTATGAATTGTGGATATTATATGTCTTGAAAATTAATTTGGTGAGTAAAACTATTGATCTAAAATTTTTGGTGAAATTTAAGAAATTTTGGACTAGAAAATGTCAAGTGACAAGACAATTAATAAATGGTAATAGAAATAAGTGACAAATGGTAATAGAAATATTGAAAAGTGGCATAAAAAATTGGGTGACAAATGGTTTGGAGATTTGGAGACAGATGGACTAGATGTTAAAAGACATTAGTTAGCTTAAGAAAACGACTTATTAATTTAGTTATTTAAGTGGTAAGTGTCATGACATGTGTCATAAAATGTGTCATAACACTCACTAAGCATTTTTTTTACCTTGCTTTTAAACCCATCCCACTATATTTACATTTTGAAAGACCATCTTTATTTTTGTCTTTCACTTTTGCCATATGCTCTCTTCTTCATCTTTTTCATTTTCTTCACTCACGACCATCTTACTATGACCCTCATCACGTTAAGTTATTTCTATTCTTCACTTTGTTTCTTCAAGATCCTTATTATCTCTTCATTTTGTAACTAAATACCTAACCTATTCCTTCTTGAAAGAATGATGATTCTGTAAAACTTGGAAAGCTAGGGTTTATGTGATTTTGAAGAAGCTTGGAGTTTTATCAAGTTTTACATTAATCTTCATAGGTTGTTTAAATATAAACATATGTTAAGATAGTTTAAAGGTGAAATGGTCATGATAGTTGAGTTAAATATATGTTGTAAAGTGGATGAGGAAATAAGTAGGTGTATGTCATATTTTTGTGTATAAGATGAGTGCGGGAAAATGATGAATGAATGTGTATTTTGTGTTCTGTTTCTGAGGGTATGAAAATCATTGATTATAAGTTGTTATATGGATGACATAGATTGGGATTTAAGGTATAATGAAGGTGAAATTTATGCCTATGAAAGGTGTTTGAGAAATGTTCTTGAAATGAGAAGAAATAAGATTTATGTATGATAGTAAATGCTGAAGATTATGTTATGTTTTTGTATGATTGATAAATAATGGTTCATGGATAGTTTCATGGATGTTATTGAGTTAAAAATTAAGGTGATAATGAAGAGGAAATGGTGTAGAGTTGATGAACTATGCATAAGATGGTTTGAATGTAACATATAGGAGTTGAAAATCTAGAAAAGTGAAAGAAGAAGGGATGGAATATATTAGCTGTAGTGTTTTCACAGAACATGCATCTGTATTTTAGCCATATCCTAATTTGTAAATATCCAAATGAGATGATTTTAATTTTATATTAAACTTGAGATAGTTGGATACAGTTTTCATGAGGGAGTCAAATTTTAATTTTGTCTCTAAGGGTTTTGAAATTTGGCTTGAAGTTGAGTACAGTGTGCTTTCATGGTATGAGAATAGTCTGTAGTATTTGGATATAACTTGCAAAAGACTGAACCAAACTGCATGAAATTGATGTCATTAGTAACTTAAGAGATATAGGAACATTTATTTAAAAGAATATTTTGCGTAAATACCTCATTTTTTTGTCAAAATAGCCATGGGAAATTGACCCAAAAATCTATTTTGAGAAGATCTAGAATTTGGAAGAAGAAAGCTGGGATTTTTCATATGGATGCATCCCATGATTATGGAAACAAGTTAAACATCAAATGTGCTTCTTTTATGTGTGGTTTGGGACAACAAATGGTTAGGTGCTTTCATATGATGCATTTAGGCTTGAATGAGAAGCTTGAATTGAACCTAGAATGATGCTTAAATAACGGATTAAATATGTGTTATGTTTAGGTTGATGAATGAGGATATAAATTCAAGAATGGATTGTTATTTACCAAGTGTTCAGATCTAAAATTTTGGAGATGTCATAAGAATAGAAGTGATCCTATGAAGGATAATGTGATCTAAAGAAGGTGAATGATATGTATTAAGTAAAGGTGAATGATAAATAGGATATTTTGTGATCTTTTAATGTTTGAATGACCTTAGTAAATGTTTAAATGATGAACTTAGAATAATCTTTTACAAATGAAGTGTAAATATAAGTTTAATTTAGATATAAGATGTGAACTAAGGAAACATACTCGGGATTGTCATTGAGCATCCATTATACATATCACATATACATATGTATATGATTGAGTATTCATGAAAATGTACAAATTAGTAATACGTGAATGTGTATGTATTGCATAATATAGAAGAGTAATTAGAGCGATAACATCCAAACATTATCGGGACATGGAGGCAATAACTATCTGGAGTAAATGTGAGTAACCTAGATGGTCTCACATTGATTTATTGTTTTGTTTAAATTCTGAATTGAATTATTATGTGATATGAATGTGTTGATTTTGGACATTGAATGTTCGAGGCGTTTGATGTATGAATAATATATTAGAACTGCTCATTGTATGTAAATTTGACAAAATATATGATGCTCAACTTAATTGTTGAATGCAGACCAAGGTCCAACGGTGAATGTGAATGTGAATGTGAAACAAATTGAGCATAAGTGAATGTTGAATACATATAATGCATTTTGACATAAAGGCAACTATAATCTGATTTGTCAGTGAAAAAGAGCTTAAAGCTCAAAATATGGTAAAAGCCTCTAGCTCACTATGTATAATGAGTCATGTATCCTCAATAGATAAGGGACAATTATTAATGAGCCCTGTAATGGATACAGGACAGTGAAAAAGATACATGGTCACAACAAATTAATAAATAAAATTGAGTCTTATGAACATTGCACATACAATTTATTATGCACTATATGAATGATTGAATTGAATTGTGTGAACCATTATGAACGTAAGAGGTGAATAAGTGAACCGAGTGTTATATGGTGCTTTTTAATAATTGTTGAAAGATGTGCATTATATGATGACATAAATTTTTTGTGAACTTAAAGCATGAACTGTATTTGTTATGTGTTATGTGTTATGAGTGAGCCATCGATGATGGATAGCTCACTAAGTTCGCAAAACTCATTAAAATTGCAACGTTGACTTTGCAAGTGTGAGAGAGTGGGCTTAGCTTCTAAGATAACTTAGAAGAGATCTAGTACTGCTTTTGGATAGAAGAAATGACTCAAATTTTGGTTAGTTGAGACTAAAGGATTTAGATAGAATTTCGTATAGTTCCTCATTCATATAACATGTAGCATATTTTTGTAATAGAGTTGTAGACTTTGATAGTTCTTTGATATTATATGCAAGGATGAATTATGTAATGCTACAAGGTATATTCGGTCTTATGAAATGAAAATGAGGAATTGGGTTTTAAATATTGTGATATTTATGTTTTAATTTTGATACCATAAGAAGTGAAGTTGATTACTCTAGGGCACTGCTTCCATCGGGCATGTGCTCGAATGACTGAAGGATGTACGAGCACAAATGTTTGATGGGAGTGGGGTGCTACAAAGATAGAAGGATGAAACCTCATTAGGATATGGCTAGAGTTCTTTCTTCGTACTAGCAAGGACAAGAACTCTTGTAAGAGTTAGACAAAAAAAGTGTGTGTTTAAGAAAGAACTTTTCTTTTCTTCATGTCTTATAACAAGATGCATGAAAATTATGATTATTTTCTGGCCTCTTTGGCCTCCCATAACCCCCATCATTAATGAGAAGTTATGGGAAGTTAATGATCATGAATAGCATGCATTAATGGAAGTTATGAGAAGTTAATGACCATGAATAACATGCATTAATGGAAATTTTGGGAAGTTAATGTCCAAGTTGACAGCCCACAACACTTATTTCTAATCTATTTCATGCAACATTTTCTACCACAATCACATCGTGATACAATCCCGAAACACTCTCTCATATCTTGAATCACCATTCAAGACCATTTTACTCATCCTTCGGATCTCCTATATGTGTGACCTATTAGATTCTCGATTATGTTGGCCACTTAAATTAAAAGTTAATTCAAGTAAGTCAAGAGTGGTATCTAGCAACATGTTATGACATCCCTAATTGGCCAAAAAGTTAGTGATTTGACTATGAAACCTTCCATACGCAATGCTGCCATGTAATTCATCCTTTTACCATCTATACCCCACTTGGTTCAGAGTATGGTCAAAGTATCAACTCCTCCTAGATTGATTACGTCACATCTATTCCAAGTGATATTACATCTTGTCTTGAGGATCTCATTACTCTATGTGTTATTGAAGACTCTCTTCATGACACATATCTGCTCTAGTAGAAACTCTAGAGTAATGACCCTAATAAAAGACTGTGAGTTATTGGCAACTCAATTAGCTCCAAATACCTCAAGTTGTACCTAATCACCACCCTATAAGTAACCCCTGAAAGGCATCGATGAATGGAGTCAAAGCACATGATTAGTATCTGAGATATGCTTGAGCATCTCAAGTCAGAGGATACTTGCACTATTGCTATAATGAGACTATCATTGACAATGATTGTCTCATAATAAGTTAATCCAAAGTACTTACTACCTTTAGTAAGTATCCACATGTTAACTCTAAACAACTCATGTCTACAGCTTATGAGATCTATCACTTAATCCAATTAAGGAGTATAACATGTGCTAGTATATCCGAATTAATGATATCCCATCTCATTAATCCTATGATTAGGGAAAGTATAGATACTAATATAATTACACAAGATAAGAATCTCATTATTATGATCTCATCATGATTTCCTTCATGTTATGTTTTATATTAAGGAATTCATTAAATCAATTTACAATCAACATCAAATCTATAAATGAATGAACATTGAAATAAGGAAAAATGCCTTTATTAATCATAAAATGATTTGTACAATAAGTGCTAAAGGTGATTTTCTTTAGAGCACTTCTCTAACATAATTTAGTTCTAGAATTGTGTATATAATTGTCATCTTAATTTCCTTTCTTTATTTAGACTCTTTCAACATATATAAATACCAATATTGTATCCATGAATAGACATACCAAAATATAGAAATAATTCTATTATTCTTTCTCTTCTTTGCACATTCTACATAGTATCAGAGCCTCCTTTTTAAAAAGTAGTTAAATATTTTGGGGTTTCCTTTCAAAATATTCCAGGGTTTCTTATCAACTTTTTTCTTATAACCTTATGCCTTTGCATTATAAGTTCCTTAATCTTCTCAAAAAATAATTTTTCATATACCAAATTGTTCCTCTACTTAAGTAGATCATAATGGTGCAAAGAACTCGATAACTGAAAGCATCTAGAAAAAGAAGACCATTCAAACGACATCATTTTGGATCCAGCAAGACGACATTGTTTCAGAAAAAATCACAACAACTTCTAGCATTTCATTTTGACCACATTGGCATCCATGTTAAGCATTATATCAATAGCCATGTCATCCAAAACAATTTATAGTTAATGCCACATTAGCATCTTAGTCAATAACACATCATCATTTTTTGCCATCTCAACATCTTATTAATTTATCACGTGTCTTTGTCAAATTTATCTACATTTTAGAAATTGTCTTCTTTGATTTAATTCAAATCCATCAATTAGATTCAAATTTATCAGTTGAGTTCAAAAAGTGTTCATCAATACTTTGACAACCTAATTTGACCATCCTCTTTTGGTTTCGTTGCCAACCAGACTAGTTCTAAGGTTATTTTGATGTTTTGAATTCATTTTTTATTTTAGAATAATCAAATTCCAACACTAAAAATATGTTTTCTACCATTTTTAACTCTATCAATATTAGTTTTGTTGGTTTAAACTATGATATGTGGGCTAAGAAAATGTATAGTTTTCTTAAAGGGAGACTTTATCATATCATTACTGGAGAAATACCTAAACCAACATAAAGGGTGCAGAAAATATGTATTCACAAAATTCCTAGTACCTCTAGATGGAATAAATCATCAAATATTGACATAGTCTTAGAACACATGTGCTAAAGCAATCCAACTCTTTGATTTAGCCTTGAGGGTATACAGTTTTTAAAGACTTGTTACCCTATATCTAATGATGTCAATCAATTTTAGTTATACATAAGAATTCATAGAATGCAATAATAACTTAGACAAACAATTTATAGTTATATATCTAAATTACAAGAACTTTAGGATCACATAACTTTTGAAGATCATGCTTAACCCAGTATTGATGTTGCTACTATTTATGTGAATCTTCGTGATCTCCAACATATATGGCATCTGCTTACAAGATGAGATTGAACCTATTGATATTTATCTTCTCCATCAAAGACCTTTGCCAAACCTTAATACTATCACTAAAGAGCTCATTACGAAAGAGAGTCAACTCAATACACTATATGTAGAAAATTCTATTCCATCTACTGATGTTGTTTTTACAACTCGTACCTTCTCTCATTAAGCTTCTCATAAATCATGCTATAATTTTTATAAGCTACTTCAAAATGCCTAGACTCACATCTTTAAATGCAAAAAATGATTCAAACAAAATCATACAAGGTAATTCTTTCAAATTCTTTTGGCCTGCTTCTACTACTATTATTATTGATACTATTGAGGGCCTAATAGAAAGCACATCTCATAAATTCTCTCTGAAATATCTTCACGTTATTCTCTAATAACTCTAACCAAAATTTGATACTATATCCTTTCTTGTGCTATCTATCACATTAGTTTATTCAACCTTTTAGTATCTTGATTCTGATTATTATAATCATGTGATCTTTGAATCTTCCATTCTTAAACCTTTAATAGTAACATATGTTCCACATATTGTTCATATTGTTGATGACTCTACTATGTATATTCAGAGTATAGGTATTGTTCACACTTCTAAATTAATCTTATCTAAAACTTTTCTTGTTTTTAAATTCTCTTGGTATTAACTTATCTTTTATGAGTTCTGGTTGGGTTGTGTAGGATCTAAGTGGGAGAGATCCTTGGGAAAGGGCATAAGGTTGGATGACTTTTGAGCTTAATTTTGTAAATATTTCGTACAAGTATATTTATAGTACTGTCACTTCTTATACATGGAACTGTTGTTTAGATCATCTCTCTACTGCTAGATTTCTTTAATCTTTAGTGGTACTTTAAACTCTGTTAAGACTAAAAGTATTGATTATGTCTTACGTCAACTCTAAAAAATTCATGCTTTACCCTTTTTATTAATGATTCCATTTCTTTAGCACCTTTTGATCTAATTCACTATGATATTTGGTGTCCTGATTTTCATGAAACTATTAATGATTTGAGATCCTATATGATCTTTGTCGATGATTTTTCTCACTACATATGGATTTATCTAAAGCTTCATATATTTGAACTATTCTCTAATTATTCTCACTTTGCTAATATGATCCAAACTTAGTTCTCTTATAAGATTAAAATATTTAACAATGATAATATCATGAAATATAAAGAAACAAACTTTACCAACTTCCTTGCTCAACAAGGTACTATCATCCAAAGAACTTACCCAAGCACATCTCAATAAAATGATCAAGTCGAACAAAAACTTAAACATATTTTTAACATTGTTTGAGCCTTTCTTATATTTTCTTCTTATCGTAAAACCTTTTGGGGTGAATTCGCTCGTACTGTTGTCTACACTATCAACGTTATTCCTTCCTCTCTTATAGGTAACATTTCTCCTTATGAGTTCTTACTCAATTTTGCTCCTAACTATCAGTCTCTTAAAGTTTTTGATTATGCGTAATTTGTTCTTTTACAACCTTATAGGCACACCAACCTAGAACTAAAAACATGTTTATACTCAAAGAATTTGTATCTCTCAACATGTAACCTTTTAGGAATATAAAATGTTCTCTATACTCTTAAAATTTTAGGTCAACGAACTCTTATAATAATTTTTTATGATCCTACCATATCTTTGTTTCCTGATATTTTTTTTCAGGTCCATCTTACAACATTAATAATTTAATATGTCTGATGCTTAATCCCATTGTATATTCCCCAATTGTGGATCCTTCACTTTCACTAAACAACCCTTCCCTATTTACTCCTTTAGAATCTACCAAGTCTCAATAACTTCCCTATTGTTCCATTGGAGTAAGTTAACATTCTATTTCTTTTAAATACTTTCATGTTTATTCCACTATTTTTTATTTAAATGAACCTCACACCTATCGTGAGGCCAAAACTGACTTTTTATAGCAGCAAACAATGGAAAAAAAAGTACAAACTCTCTCCAACACCAATACTTGGGACTTGGTTAATTTACCTCCAGACAAGTTTGTTATTGGTTACAAATATGTTTATAAAATCAAGACTCAAGATGATGGATTGGTTGAAAGATACAATTCCATATTAGTTGCCAAGGGTTTTAATCAATAATATGAAATTGATTATGAGAAGATATTTACTATGTAGCTTATTTAATTTTAGCATGCAATCTTATTGCAGTTACTACGAGCAAACAATGGGCACTATTCCAGATGGATGTCAATGATGCCCTTCTCAAGAGTGATCTTATTAGAAAATTCTATACGTAACCTCCATTTAGATATGACCATCCACCCAATAAAGTTTATCATCTTTGTAAAGCCTTATATAAACCAAGTAAGCTCCTTGAGCCTATTTTGCCAAATTTAGCTCCACTATTGATCATCTTTCATTTAATTTATTTCTCTATAAAAAAGATCAAGGATTCACTTTTTTTATTCTTTACGCTGATTATATGATAATAACCGAAGATGACATTCAAGGTACATTTGTTATTAAATCATTTATCCATTATTAATTCGAAATGAAAGATTTAGGCCACATGAGTTTTTTTTAGGCCTTGAAATATCTTCTTATGATTTTGGTTACTATTTATCCCAAGCAAAGTATGCCACTAATCTTATCTCTTATGGTGGCCTTATCAATACTAAGACTACTAGCATTTCACTTGACTCCAATGATCATATTTCTGCTATTGGTCGAACTATTTTTAATGATAGTACACTTTATTAATAGTTAGTTGTCGTTCTTATATACCTCACTATTATTTGTCTAAATATTGCCCATTTTGTTCACATTATGAGTCAATTTATGTCTACACCTCGTACCACTCACTTCTCTATTGTTCTTTATATTCTTTGGTACATCTGACAAACTTTGTTTTATAATCTTCATTTTAATTATTTGTCTTCACTAGACTTATATGTATACTTGGATGCTGAGTAGACTAGAGACCCCAACTAGTCGTTAATCCACTAATGGTTATTGTTTCTTTCTTTCCATATCTCTCATTTCCTGGAGTAGTATAAGATGAACAATTATATCTTGATCCAGTTGATACTATATGATTTGGTTATGTTAATTAGACTTATCTCTTTTGTTTTGTATTAATTTTATTGTTTAATTGGTGAAGTCAATATTTTTTCTTTTAGGAGGTGATAAGTAAATATTGAATCAAATTTGGCTTGAAACATCAAACTAAAGAACTATTTGTTAAAGCCATGAATTTCAAAAAAATATGACAAATTGTTGCAGTGTATAAGGCGCTATTACGCCTAAAAATAAATTCATTCCAAGAGTTCTAGTTCAATTAGGAGACTTATTCTCAGGCCTATTATGTCGGTTGTTGGATTAAAAAGATAATCTCTAGAATATTTAAAAAAGCTAGCTTTTGGGTAAGAAAAGAAAGGGAGAACGATACATACACTCTCTCAATAATTTTCTTTTTTCTTTATTTTTCTCTTCTTATTTCTTCTATATTCAAAGTGAAACTAAATTTATGAGTGGTTAAATCTTAATTTTCTGATTCAAGAGGAATTTTAAAAATCTGGTTATAACCTTATAAAGTGTTGTTCTAAACCTATTTTTTATTTTAATTTATATATTTCTTAGTTTTGTTCTTTTATTTTATGAATAATCAATGTTCATTGATCTGACCAATGTTTGGTAGAAGTAGTAAATAGGTTATTTTATAAGGAAAAAAACTAAATTAAATAGTTTTGGCTATCTTAATTATTTAATTTAAGGTCTAGTATTCTTCATTAGGCTTATTGCTAGCAGTTACATAAGGTTGTTCCTTTGTGACTAGAAGGTCATAGGTTCAAATCATAGAAAGAGCTTCTTTATAAAAATGCAAAGGGAAGGCTGCATACAATTGATATCCCTCCCTTACACTCGCAAAGTGGGGAGCCTTATCCACTGGGGTTCGTTGACTTTTACTTAATATGAAATGTCATCATACCCAATCAATTTATAGTAAGTTTTAGTATGAATGCTAGACTTGAATCAATTAATTTGGGAACAATTATGACTTATTAAGGCTATTCTAACAAGTTTTAGACTATTAGTTTGAATTATGAAAAAAATTCTTGTTAGACCAATGATCAAAGTTATTATTGGATGAGATCCTTCCTTTGAATAGTAGTTAAGTATACTAAATTTCTCTTTTCCTTACTGAGTTGATTTATTTTGATTCCTTATTAATTTTAGCTTATTAATTAATCTTAATCTGTCACTTAGTTTTATCAATTAAAATTAAGAAACTAGTTTTTAGTTTTATTAGGAATCAACTTAGTTCCACTACCACTACAAAAGTTTAGTGAATCGGAATTAATTTTAAGAGCTTCAATAACCTATTTAATATTTTGGCACTATGTTAAGTTTAGTTAATTAATTAATTAATCATAAACCCCCACTTAGTTTTATCAATTAAAATTAGGAAAATAGTTTTTAGTTTTATTGTGTATCGGCCTAGTTCCACCATTACTAGAAGAGTTTAGAGAATTGAAATTAATTTTTAAGAGCTACAATAATCCATTTAAAATTTTGGCATCATTGCTGGGGAATTATTTTAGTTTCTTAATTTCTTAGCCTTATTTTATAGTTTATTGCAATTCACTTGTCTATGTAAGGAAAAATTCATTCACCTTCAAAGTTGAAAGTTGAGATAGATATAACAATTGGTAAACATTCCAATTTCTAAGAAGTTGAAAAAAAGATGGCAAATTCTAACACTAAAACATTGAGCGAGTTAGTTGCATCAAAATTTGAATCAACCAATAGTATGCATAAGATTTCTATATGTTAACCTTGATTTTGAAGTGAAATATCGTTTAATTCACTTTATCCTTATTTTGCATGGTCTTGCAGGTAAAAATCCAAATAAGCACTTGAAATAATTGTAAGAGATCTAGAAGGGGGGGTTGAATAGATCTTTAAAATTTTTGTAATTTCTACAAGAAAATCAGAAGTTAAACACACAAAAATAATTTAGATAAACTTAAATGAAAAGAGTAGGGAAGAAGATCAAACACTTGTTTTTATA
>JANTPM010505285.1:0-13401 GCA_025434745.1 Erythroxylum divaricatum
CTAGAGTCAAATTTGTCATACAAATCTTTGACTTTGGTTTGGTGCACTAAACAAGGAGGTAGCCACCTCCTTATATAAGTAAGAGCATTGCTCCAATTATTGTCTCCAACCAATATGGGACAACAAAGGAGCCAACCACTCAACACAGTGGCAATTATTGCTAAGCAATCCCAGAACATGAAGAAAATTTTGATATCAGCAAAGATTACCAATCCAGCACGTGAGTCTGCCAAGTGCTTGCCCGCACGGGTAGCTTGGTTGGCCAACTAACAGGGTCAATTGGAACAATGTCCTAGGTTCGACTCCTGGTAACGGGTGGCAGTGGACCGCTCTGTTAGGGGGCTGAACAAGATTATACCGTGATTCAATCCTCCAGCGGTGGTCGGGCCTGCGACTGAGGGCCCTTGGGGTTGGGGATTCAACCTTTTTGTAACAAGGAGAAGAGCTTGCTTCAATGACAAGCATATGGCATGGAAGCCCTGAAGGTGAAAAGAGCTCACTTTTGTGTTATATAGTTGATAAAGTTTGGTTTAGATGCGCCAGCAATATGGATACAAAACAGCAACAAAAATATATAGGAACTCGGAGACCAATTTTTATTAACATGTTGCTGCAATGCCCTCCAAAAGAGAGGCTACGAATCTCATCTGAGTTTCTTCATCAATGCGTGAAAAAAGAGGAACATGAAAAAGAGAGTTGTGGCCCTTCTGTTCTGCAAACCGAAGAGAGTGATAGTACACAAAATTGCACACAACCCGGCCTGCATCATCTGATACGGTCACGTCATAGCCCTTCTTCAAGAACTTTAGCTCCTCTTCCACGGGAAGAAAATAGTATGAAAAGAAATTAGGGGCATGTTGGGAAAGGATAAGGATGAAGAGAGAGAAATGTTCTCACTCACTTAATAAACCTTTCTCAAGAAAATCTTTTCTGATGTGAAAGATCAGTCAAAACTGCGACCACAGAGCAAACTTAGAATTTTCAAGAAAAACACACATTGGCTTTGATACCACTTGTTAGGAATTTAGACCTTCTAAACCCACACCCAAGGATATTTAATAGACAAAAATATATCAGAAAATAACAACGCAAGAGAATTTGCGTAGAAACTCCCAAACCAGAGAAAAACCACGGGCACCAAGAAGAAAATCCAGTATGTGAAAAATTCTTACAATCACACAATTTTTCCTCTCAACTAATCCCCCAATACACCAACACACTCACAAAGAAATACACTAGACAAACTTTCCAACTGTCACCTCAAAAGAGGAATTTAACTAGAGTCAAATTTGTCATACAAATCTTTGACTTTGGTTTGGTGCACTAAACAAGGAGGTAGCCACCTCCTTATATAGGTAAGAGTCTTGCCTCACTTGTTGTCCCCAACCAATATGGGACAACAAAGAAGCCAACCTCAACAGTTCATGCATGTATCTCAACCCATTCATGGCTTCTTGGCAGTCTTAAAACGATTCCTTACTACTCATTCTCCATCTACCACGTTAATGAGAGCCATCAAACAAAGTCCAAGGGAGTATGTTCATTATAAAGTGCAAGATGGTCTTATAATTTTTAAAGACCGTATTTACACCCCCACAGACTCTGGGTTACAAGAATTAATTTTGCGTGAATTCCATGTTTCTGTAGTTGGTGGACACGCTGGCATCAAACGCACAGTTGCCTGAATTTCTTCTACTTGTTATTGGCCACAATTACGACGTGTGTTGAACGTTATGTTTAGGAATGCACCATCTACCAACAGAGCACCCTTCGGTCTCCTCCAACCACTACAGATTCCACAACAAATTTGGGAATCGATCTCAATGGATTTTGTGACTCACGTACCTCCTTCCTAAGGCAAAACGGTGGTATTTGTGGTTGTCGATCGCTTGTCAAAATACGCCCACTTTATTGCGCTACCTACAAGCTTTTCAGCTCCACTTTTAGCCGATATTTTTGTCAAGGAAATTTGTAGGCTCCATGGGTTTCCTAAAGATATCGTCTCCGACAGGAATCCGCTTTTTATGAGTGCCTTTTGGAAAGAATTGTTTAAGCTCTAGGGTACCCACATGTCCACTAGCTCAGCGTACCGTCCTCAATCAGATGGTCAGACAGAGGTTGTTAATCGATGCTTATAAGACTATCTTCGCTGCTTCGTCAATGATAATCCAAAGACCTGGCTTAAATTCCTTCCTTGGGCTGAATACCACTATAACACCTCTCTACATTCAGCCATTAATATGACACCTTTTGAAGCTGTTTACGGGCGCTCCCCTCCTCAACTCCAGCATTATCTGCAAGGCACTTCGAAGCTTAATTCTGTCGATTCTGTGCTCTCCGAGCGTTCTAAGGTTCTCCCACAGTTAGTAGCCAACCTCGCACGCACACAACATCGCATGAAGCAACAACACGATAAAGGGAGGGTGGACAAACAATTCCAGCCAGGTGATTGGGTGTTTGTCAAATTGCAGCCCTATCGACAACGATCAGTTATGGGTAACAGATTTAATAAGCTCTCTAAACGATTTTATGGACCATTTGAGATTGTTGCTTGTGTGAGTCCTGTTGCTTACAAAGTTAGCTTGCCACCTACTGCTCATATTCACAATGTATTCCATGTTTCGTTACTGAAAGAATGCCGAGGAGACCCTAAATCACAACACCTGCCCTTACCTAACGACTTTATTGAAGGCTACCCATTATTAGTTCCTCTTACAATTTTGGGTCAACGACAAATTTTTCAGGAAAATCAGTTGATCTCGCAGGCCCTGGTTCAATGGAAAGGTCGGAATCCAGACGATGCTACATGGGAGAATTATGAGGATCTTAAGATCGAATATCCAGGCTTCATCCTTGAGGACAAGGATGTTTTCGGCGATGGAAGTAATGATACAACTCAGTCCAGCGCTACCTGAGCCCAACCAGTGAAGCAGACGAATCCTCCACGCTCAAAACGCAGGCACAGCCAGCGAACAATGATTAAGCCAACAAAGTTCGTTGATTACGTGGAATAGAGTTGGTTACACAAGAGACAAAATTAGTTACGTACTGGGTATAATTACAGCTGCTTGTTTACAGCTGTTGTAACTAACTCTAGTATTAAAGGAATAGCGTGCGTACAAAAAAGCATGCATGGTTTAACAAATCCTTCTGCCTCTCTTCTCTTCTCTTCTCCTACCCTCTCTCACTCTGTTTTACTCTGTTCTTATCTGCTATTATCTGTGCTCTACCATCGGAACTACGATATCTTACTCCAGCTGTATATAGGTTGCGTTGCAACGATGTCGGAATCATGTTTTGAAACTGAATGATATTGGAAATCTCTTTTCTCTCTCTCTCACGTGTTTTCTGTGTGCGATTCTTCTCTCTTCTTCCCTCCCTCAATTCTATCTTCCTGGTTCTCACATAACATTTCCCTATTAGGTTTATTCGTATAACAATTTGGTATCAGAGCACGCGGTTCTGGGCGACGATCATGGCCGAAGGTACAAGGAGTGCAGAGCTATGT
Organism: Erythroxylum divaricatum; assembly: GCA_025434745.1. Lineage (NCBI taxonomy): Eukaryota > Viridiplantae > Streptophyta > Magnoliopsida > Malpighiales > Erythroxylaceae > Erythroxylum > Erythroxylum divaricatum. The sequence goes on from JANTPM010505285.1 coordinate 3,509, forward strand.
AAGATGGAAGACAATCTGAAGGACTGATGGAACGAATATTCTCAGAGATGAACTGCAGGACAGAAAAGGTAGAGAAGGAAATGTCAGAGCTGAGGAATATGATGATGCTCACGTTGCAGAAAATAGGGAATGACGTCACAATAATAGACCCGACGTTTCAGAGTAGTTTAGAAAGGGTGACAGAAGATGAAAGAGTAATACCTACCAGAATGAACCAGATAGAGTTTCCACTATTTGATAGCAATAACGTTAAACTATGGCTCCATCACTACAAACAATATTTCTCTCTGGATCAACCACCTGAAGAAACTAAAGTCAGTGTTGCCATTCTTCATATGGATGAGAGGGCACAAGAATGGTACATACTGTATATCCGAAATCACAATAAAGGGGATCTAATGGGTTGGGAAGAGTTCACCAAGGCTTTGAAGCAACGTTTCGACGACCCAATAAGAGAGTTCAAGGATCTAAGACAGGAGAGAACAGTCCTTGAATATTGTGCATTATTTGACCATCATTCCAACCGGTTAGCCTTACCGGAGGACTACCTGGTGGGGTTCTTCATTAAGGGCCTTCGTCCCAAAATAGGAGTACTGTCAAGCTTCATGAACCGAATTCTCTACATCAGGCATATACACTAACAAGGAAACAAGAAGCTATACTAGCGTCAGCAGGCCACACTATTTTCAAACGACACAATGCTTCGAGACAACTGAGTAACACAGGGCACACTAACATCCATACCCAAAGTCCCTCATCCTCTACCTTGTCGAGGAATCCTAACTCATAGGGGCTTTTGTCGACTCCAGTAACCTCACCTCGGCCTTTCTCACATATGAGACCTTCTAGACCACACAGATCATTTAGTAGTAAGGACTTCGATGAAAAACGAGCCAAGGGACTATGCTTCTGGTGTGATGAAAAGTACACTCTAGGGCACAAATGCAAGAAGCGGCAGTTACAATTCCTCGTGGTAGCAGAGGAAGACACGTGTCCTATAACTTCACTAGAAGTTGAAGAGGAAGAAGCATTTGAATGTCCAGAGCCCATCGACGATCCCTTAGTCTCCATGCAGGCCATGTTGGGTTGCTCGGGGAACACTGAATATAAACATATGAGAGTTATGGGAATGCACCAAAGAAGGTAGATCCACATTTTGATAGACAATGGAAGTACGCATAATTTCATGGACTATTCGATGATTAAAAGAGGCGGGTGTGACTTACAGAACATTGAACCAATATCTATAACAGTAGGGGGCGGGATACAGTTGAAGTGCCATCAACGTTGTCGAAACTTTGCATGGACCATGCAGGGAGCTCAATTCACCATGGATGCCTTGGTTCTATCTTTGGGAGGTTGTGATGTGGTCTTAGGGGTACAGTGGCTAGTACGCTTGAACGATGTCCTTTGTAACTTCAGAGAAAGAAATATGACTTTTAGGTGGGAGGGCAAGGTAATGACAATTTATGGAACCCAGAAGGGAAATCAAGGATCCTTTCGAGTAAAGATTTTGTGAAACTCCTACGCAAGCCGTTGGAAGGACAACTTTTCATGCTACGACTAACAACGTCACTTGAGTTCCAACTTCAATAGATGAGCCTGAATGATGAACAGTAGAGCGCACATGACGAAATCAACGTCGTCCTGGTGGAATATGCAGAAATCTTTCGGGAGCCGACGCAGCTACCCCAAGACCGTAAACACAATCATCAAATTGTGTTGAAGGAAGGAGTGGAGACTGTTAATTTATGTCTTTACAGGTATTCCAAAACACAGAAGGACGTAATCGAACAAACAGTGGGAGATCTCATGAAACAGGGCTTCATTAGATACAGCCTCGGACCCTATTCCTCGCCGGTGGTGTTAGTGAAGAAGAAGGACGAAACTTGGCGAATGTGCGTGGATTATTGAGAACTCAACAAGAACACTGTTAAAGATAAATTTTCGATTCCATTGATCGAAGAGCTGTTAGATAGGTTACACGGAGCAAGCTGGTTCTCCAAATTAGATTTGCGCTCCGGTTTCCATCAGATCCAAATGCATCCAAAGGATGTCTCTAAGACGACGTTTCGTACGTATGAGGGCCATTACGAATTTATGGTTATGCCTTTCAGCTTAACAAATGCCCCCTCGACGTTCCAAAGATTAATGAATGACATTTTTCAATCATATCTGCGTCAATTCGTACTAGTGTTCTTCAACGACATATTAATTTACAACCCATCTCTACAATCTCACGATAAGCATCTCACAATGGCCATGCAAACGTTGGCAGAGCACCAGTTGTTTTTGAAGGGTAATAAATGCATTTTCGGGGTGCACCAAATCAATTATTTGGGTTATACTATATCGGAGAATGGAGTCGCAAGAGACCCTAGGAAAGTGAAGACGATACTGGAATGGCCGGAACCAAAAGGTGTTACAGAGCTCCGAGGATTTTTGGGGATTACCAGATACTACCGTCGGTTCATCAAGGGGTACAGCTTAATAGCCAGACCACTGACGGAAATGTTAAAAAAGGAGAGATCCACCAACTGGGAATGGCGATAAGAAGAGAAGGCTGCTTTTGAATCGCTAAAAAATGTCGTCACTTCAGCCCCAGTTCTGGCTTTACTAGACTTCTCGAAATCTTTTGTAGTGGAGGCAGACGCTAGTGGGTAGGGAATTGGTGCGTGTTGCAGCAGGAAGGACATCCAATTGCCTTCCTAAGTAAGTCACTATCTCCTCGCCACCACGGACTATCAACATATGAGAAGGAGTTCTTAGCAATCATCAAAGCCGTCAGGTATTGGCATCATTATTTAAGTTATAAACAATTTATAGTTAAAACAGATCACCGTAACCTTAAGTTTTTTCTTGAGCAATGCTTGACAACCCCATTTCAACAATCCTGGCTCCCAAAACTTCTGGGGTATGACTTCGAAGTCCAGTATCGGAGTGGGAAGGAAAATGTAGCCGCCACTCCCTCTCTGGGATAACTAGCTCAGAGATGTTGATGTTCACAATGTCGCAAGTGCAAGGAGAACTACTAGAGGCAATCAAGAAAAGCTGGGAGGAGGATCGCGCAATCACAGAAATAAAGAAACAACTAGAGTCGGGTCAATTGAAATCAAGAGTTTATGAATGGCAGGACGACCTACTAAGGTGGAAAGGTCGACTCGTAATTGACGCCAACCCTACATTGCGACAACAGATCTTAGCAATCAGCCACGATGATGCTATGGGGGGCATGCCGGGGTGTTGGTGACCACGAAGAAAATCTAGAACATGTTTTTTTGGAAGGGATTGATGAAAGACGTGCGGAATTATGTACAAGCATGCATGATTTGTCAACGAAGCAAGCACGACAATTCAGCTTACCCTGGGCTATTACAACCTATTAAAATCCCCGAAGGAATCTAGCGGGAGATTAGTATTAACTTCATTGAAGGCCTTCCTAGATCAAGGGAAAAATCGATCATCCTGGTGGTGGTGGTGGTGGATAGGTTTTCTAAGTATTCACATTTCGTTCCAGTTAAACACCCATATACCGCCAGCGAGATAACGGAGTTGTTTCTCAATCATGTGTTTAAATTACACGGAATGCCTGAAGCAATTATTAGCAACAGAGATCTGATATTCCTTAGCAAGTTCTGGTAAGAGCTACTCAGATTGCAAGGTGTTTGTTTAAAATTTTCCACTGCCTACCATCCACAGTCAGATGGTCTCACCGAAGCAGTTAACAAGATCTTGGAGACTTATCTCCGGTGTTTCTACGGAGAGGAACCTCAGAGGTGGAGTGAGTGGATAGCGTTGGCCGAATAGTGGTATAACACTACATACCGATCCTCTATCAATGCATCACCGTTTGAATTTCTTTACAGGTACCCTCCTCTGGTTCATACGCCCTATGTAGCAGGGGATTCCAAAGTGGCAGAGGTTAACAGAGTTTTGACGAACAGAGAGGGGATGACGAGAGTTACGTAATTTTATTTACAACGTGCCCAGAACAGGATGAAGCAACACACGGATTCACGAAGGTCAGAGCGGGAGTTCGAAGTGGGCGAAAGGGTGTTCTTAAAATTACAACCATACAGGCAGCATTCCTTGCAGAGAAGGAGCAATCAGAAATTGCCACCTCTTTACTATAGCCCCTGCTGAGTTTTACAGAGGATTGGTTTGGTGGCATATAAGTTAGAAATGCCTGTGGAGTCCCTGATACACCCAGTATTCCATGTGTAGCAACTGAAGAGAGCTGTCACGAAGTTAGAAAATTCGTCTTCAGCGTTGCCCAAGTTTGTCAACTCGGTCGAGCGCGTTCCAGTGGCAATCCTAGATCGTCGCATGGTAAAAAGAAATAATCGTGCAATTTCCCAGTGGCTTATCAGGTGGTCAGACAGGGATGAATCCAAGGCAACATAGGAGTTTGTGTTTGATATCCAGAAGCGTTATCTTGAAGTGAATTTAATGGACAAGCTTGCCAAAGGGAAGGGAATTGTTATAGATACAAATGAAGACAATGAAGAAGGTGACGGACGTCTCTATTAGTTGTTAAAATTTAGCATGAAACACAAACGTTTAAATAACGTCCACCATTGTTACTGTATGGTCGGATGATACAACTCAGTCCATCGCTGCCTCAGCCTAACAAGTGAAGCAGACGAATCCTCTACGCTCAAAACGCAGGCACAGCCAGCGAACAATGATTAAGCCAGGAAAGTTCGTTGATTACGTGGAATAGAGTTGGTTATACAAGAGACAAAATTAGTTATGTACTGGGTATAATTACAACTTCATGTTTATAGCTGTTATAACTAACTCTAGTATTAAAGGAATAGCGTGCGTATGAAAAAGCATGCATGGTTTAACAAATCCTTCTGCCTCTCTTCTCTTCTTTTCTCCTACCCTCTCTCACTTTGTTTTACTCTGTTCTTATCTGCTATTATCGGTGCTCTACCATTGGTGCTTTCATTGAGAGCTTCTTCCCAAGATGACCGAGGGAACTACCACCCGTTATAAAGCTTTAGAATAATCCATCAATAATCTAGCTAAAGATTTGCGTGAGATGCATACTACTGTTCAACAGCATTCCACGACAATGCAGCAACAATCTGAAGAACTTTTGCACAATAGTAACACCAATGACTGGATCAAGAAAACATTGGAATCCATGTGTCAATCTCTCACACGATTGGAGAAACAACCATTGGTACCCAACCCTTCGCCACCACCAGTTCTCGTTCCTGGTTCTTCTTCACAGCCAGGCTTGTTACCTACTCCGCTCATGTCGGGTTTACCAAGTAGCTCTACGCACCCCCCTCATGCAGTGTCTTGGGACGTTCTGGAGCATCAACCACGCACATTCCCACATTTACCCAACCTCGAGATTCCACTGTTTTTGGGTGATGGAGTTGCTGAATGGATTTTTCAAATCCAACATTTCTTTGATTATCATCGCACTCCGGAGGATCAAAAACTCTCTATTGCCTCTTTTTATATGGCTGGTCAAGCATTACAGTGGTATAAGTGGCTTATGACAACGAAACAAGCACTTACCTAGGCTGATTTGATGCGACAACTAGAGGTCCATTTTGGCCCTTCTCCATTTATTAACCATGAAGCTCTATTGTTTAAACTGTCACTGGTGACGTCGGTCAGCACTTATGTGCAAGAGTTCGCATCTTTATCCAACCGAATCAATGGCCTCAATGCTACTAGTTTACTCAACTGCTTTATCTCAGGTTTAAAGGGCGAGATCAAACAGGAGCTTTATCTTTTAAAACCTCATGATCTCTCGGAGGCTATTGGGATGGAAAGAATGATCGAAGATAAATTTTTGGCAGCTCAGGGTTCGCAGTTGCCTCGCCAGCACTTTCTTCCTCCTTCCTTAATTTCGAACGTTACTTCCCCTCGTCCATACCCTACACTACCAGCTTCCCAACCTACTAAACTCTTTTCACCAAAAATACCTATTAAGCGTTTAACAACAGCAGAAATGGAAGCTCGTCGTGCCAAAGGACTTTGTTTTAATTGTGATGAAATTTTTTTTGTTGGCCATCATTGCCCATGCAAACAATTTCACTGTTTAATTGCTGATGATTCGGTTGATTCTTTGTTGCATGATATCCCTATTGCACCCATTACCAACATTGACCCTGAACCAGTACTCGCAAGTGAGGATCCACTTCCTACTATATCTTTACACGCATTCGAGGGCCATTTTGTTCCGTCTACACTACGCCTTCAGGGTACTATCCATGGCCGTTCCGTTCTTATTTTGGTTGATGGAGGATCAACCCATAATTTCATGCAGGAAAGGGTTGCCTAATACTTGAAACTTCCTATTCAACGCTCACAATACATGAATGTTATGGTTGGAAATGGTGATAATTTATCATATTCTGGGCTCTGCACTTAAATACCTATTACAGTGGATGACCATTGTTTTATCATCGATTTCTACTTACTTTCCTTGTATGGTGCTGACCTTGTCTTAGGTGTCCAGTGGCTTGCTTCTGTGGGGCCTATTCTTTTTTATTATACCAACTTGTGGATGAGACTTGAACAGGATGGCAAATAACTGACTTTATATGGTATCAAACCTACTGGACTAGCATCCATGACATTGGGACAGGTTCACCGATATCATCGTACTCATTCTATTTCCTCTTATTATCATTTGAGTGTCAGTTCAACGTTGGACACCAACATGGTTCGCGTTGCGGAGGACTTGTCTCTGGCCTTTCGTTTGCAATTCTATACTCTGTTACAAAATTTTTTGTTATTTTTTCTACTCTTCGAGGATTACCACCTTTTCGCCAGATTGCACATCGCATTCCCTTACAGCCTGGTTTTGCCCCAGTCAATGTACGCCCATACAGATACCCTCATTTCTAGAAATCTAAAATTGAGCAACTTGTTCGCGAGTTGCTTGCTGAAGGCATTATTCAACCCAGCAACAGCCCGTATTCCTCTCCTATCCTTTTAGTTAAGAAAAAGGATGGTACATGGAGATTCTGTGTTGATTACCGCGCCTTGAATGCAGTCACAGTACGCGATCGATATCCCATTCCTACTGCAGAGGAACTCTTTGATGAATTACATGGTGCCATAATTTTTTCTAAGCTGGATCTACATGCCAAATACCACCAGTTACGTTTACATCCGTAGGATCTTCATAAAACCGCCTTTCAAACTCACGATGGGCACTTTGAGTTCACGGTTTTACCATTTGGATTGACTAATGCACCATCCGCTTTTCAATCTGAGATGAACGAGCTCTTTCGCACTATTTTGAGGAAGTTTGTCCTGGTTTTTTTATGATATTGAAAGAATTAAATTGTCAATAAGTTCGCAGACTATCCAAGATAATTTTTTTCCAGCACGAATAAGTTAGCAATCGCAAGAGTGAAACACCAAATAACACACCGATGTTTGGTAACGTAGTTCGGCAAACTTGCCTACGTCTGCGGGGCCCTCACCCAGATTAATCTCTTTCACTGTAGTTTACAACAAATTACAAAGATTGATCAACTCCGTAATACCCAATCTATGTAACTAACCCAAAACCTAACTACCCGTGAAAGATCTTCACGCCCAATAACACGACCAACTCGTGTTAACCTCGTCAGAGGATTTTCTAACTATTTCTACTTCAGAAACAAAGACAAGTAAAATCAAGAATATGACAAATTCAAATCTGAACTTTTTCGCCAATCTGCCAAGTAGTTGCATCAACAATATTTATACTGATCTATAACAGAGTCTTCTTTTTGCTGAGAAGTGCAGTCACGTAAATCATAAACAGATGATTGTTTTCATCTGCACAGAGAACATCTCACGAACAGACAACTCAAAACCAAAAGATCAAGAGCAGAAAAACTCAGCAGCCAATCTGCCAAACCCACGCACGTTCTCACCAAAGAAAACCTAACTCAAAAATCTGCCAATCAAAAGACCCAAACATACCATGTTCCACGTCCCCCAAGAAGCAATTAAGCCACATCAGTTATTCACGCAACCTACCCAAAATTGCCGTGGAAGAATCATTATCAAAGTAGAATTGCACTGGACAACCAAGAATCCTTTTCAAAAAGGAATTACGATAGACAACCAATAGATATCCTAAAAGAATATCAATTAAGACTTTACTTCCAAATCTAATTCCAAGCACTATCCAATTACCAATTAAGGCACTTCTTCGAGTAGTATGAGAATTCCCATGTCCAATTTAAATGCCAAAAATAAAACTGAAAATAGGATATATTAAAAATAAATCTTAATAAATCATAACAGATATTTTAATCTATAGTGCCTCAGATACGCTTCATTTACAGCATTTATCTCATGTCTTTCAACTCCTACACCAACATCACTTCTATCTTTAAATAAGTAAATGCGATTTTGCCCGCTCTTCCTTGATTTATCTAGGTCACGTTATCTCTGCCATGGGCATTTCAGTTGATGATAACAAGATTACTGCTATTCAGGAGTAGCCTTCTCCTTCGACTGTCGAGCAATTGCGAGGATTTCTGGGCCTTGCTGGGTACTATAGAAAATTTGTTCACCATTATGCCACGTTGGCTTCTCCTCTTACGAAGCTTTTACGAAAGGACGGCTTCATTTGGAATTCTGAAGCAGAGCAGGCCTTCGTAGTTTTGAAGCAAGCATTAATGTCCACCCCTGTCTTGGCACTTCCTAATTTTTCCAAGCCATTTACGGTGCAAACGGATGCTTCTGGGACAGGTGTGGGGGCGGTCCTTACCCAAGAAAATCAACCGATTGCTTATTATAGCAAACAACTACCTGGGCACATGCTCAAAGCTTCGACTTACGTACGTGAAATGTATGCCATTACCTTGGCTGTTAAACGCTGGCGACAGTACCTTTTGGGTACTCACTTCATCATCCACACTGATCATCAACCCTTAAAAACCTCATGACCTAGACCATTCAAACTCCCGAGCAGCAACACTGGCTTTCCAAATTACTGGGTTATGATTTTGACATTGTTTATAAACCTGGTCATGACAACGGGCCAGCGGATGCCCTCTCTCGAGTTCCTGAAGGCGTGCTGACACTCATGCACGTATCTCGACCCATTCATGGCTTCTTGGCAGTCTTAAAGCGATTCCTTACTACTCATTCTCCATCTACTACGTTAATGAGAGCCATCGAACAAAGTCCAGGGGAGTATGTTCATTATAAAGTGCAAGATGGTCTTATCATTTTTAAAGACCGTATTTACATCCCCACAGACTCTGGGTTACAAGAATTAATTTTGCGTGAGTTCCATGATTCTGTAGTTGGTGGACACGCTGGTATCAAACGCACAGTTGCCCGAATTTCTTCTACTTTTTATTGGCCACAATTACGACGTGATGTTGAACGTTATGTGTAGGAGTGCACCATCTGCCAACAAGTAAAGAGTCCTACAAGAGCACCCTTCGGTCTCCTCCAGCCACTACAGATTCCACAACAAATTTGGGAATCAATCTCCATAGATTTTGTGACTCACTTACTTCCTTCCCAAGGTAAAACGGTGATATTTGTGGTTGTCGATAGCTTGTCAAAATACGCCCAGTTTATTACGCTGCCTACAAGCTTTTCAACCCCACTTTTAGCAGATATTTTTGTCAAGGAAATTTGCAGGCTTCATGGGTTTCCTAAAGATATCGTCTCTGACAGGGATCCGCTTTTTATGAGTGCCTTTCGGAAAGAATTGTTTAAGCTCCAAGGCACCCAAATGTCCACTAGCTCAACGTACCATCCTCAATCAGATGGTCAGACAGAAGTTGTTAATCGATGCTTACAGGACTATCTTTGCTGCTTCATCAATGATAATCCAAAGACCCGGCTTAAATTCCTTCCTTGGGCTGAATACCACTATAACACCTCTCTACATGTTGGGC
>JANTPM010509473.1:0-13361 GCA_025434745.1 Erythroxylum divaricatum
CTCGATATGTGGAATCGTCTTGCGCCATATGTACTGAGATTGTTCGGGAGACATGGTCCAAGCCCGGTAAAGAAATGCAAATTTATTAGATGTAGCGCGTGAGGGTAATTGTATGAATAAGCCTGCCCGACTGCGCCTACACCTAAGACCGTAAGTGACCTAGTGCAAAAAAAAAAATCAAATGAAATGATAAGAGAAAAAGACAAAATCAAATGAAATGATAAGGAAGGAAAGAAAATCATCTCTTATGACAAATCCGGTCCGATGGCTGTTCCATTCTATGCATAATCTGGTCCTCAAGAATCTTCGCCCGTTATCTCCTATTTTTAGTACCAAAATTTCTTTCTTTCTTGGGTCCCTCTTAAAGAGGACGAAAGATTCTGTTTCCTCGTTCTATAGTGAGAATTTCTTATTTTTTTTTTTCAAGCTTGTCTATCTCACATGTTTTTTTATAGTTTTCTTTCTTTCCTATTCTCATATCTTTCCCACTATAGAAGGGGAAAATTTCACTCGTGCTTTCCAAGTTATTTTGCAACTTTCTCTCTATCTTTTGAATTTTCGCTCCTTTACGACTAAAGAAGAAAAAGAGGCGAAGTGGCTTTTGATAATGAGCACTTTTTATTCGGTGCTAGCTACCCTGTTTCTAAAAAACCTCGTAAGTCTCGAGGGTCTTTTATTCATCATAGTTCCACTTTTTTTTTTCTTTATTTTGTGTCCTCCATCGGACGACGTTCTTCCTTTTGCCATCCTTATCTTCTATTCATTGGAAAAGGGACTGGCGCAATGGGCGTTTTTTCTTCTATTTCAGCTAATATCATACTACGCCCTGTGCTTCTTTTTGGAAGCTCGCCCCAAAAAGTCAATTTATCCCCTTATTCTACTTATGTTCTATTTTTATGTTTTAGGAGCTGTTCATTATAGTGAAGATTTTCTGCATGAACCGGCACGGCTACTCGCCCTTGTGTCGGGAGCTTGCATAATTTTCCTTTGCTTTAGAAAACGCGGAAAGATTGGATTTCTTTTTGCATTTTTGCTTTATTTGATTTCAAGTACAAGTTTAGGGGTGATTTCCATAGCGTCGGCGCCGGGCGGGGATAACATATCTTGCCCCATTCCCTTCCTTTTTCTCTTCTGTCATATATTTCTCTTTTTTGGTTTCTTCATTTTTCAGAGGAATATCCTACCGGCAAAACAACCTCTAGTCCCCTTACTTTTTGGGGCATTACTGTACTTTTTGCCAGATTTTCCAAACCTGGAGTGGCTAGAGGGGTGGATCGAGGGACTCGACCTCTTTCTTCTCCTACTAGGACTTGTTCTCTTCATTTGCAGGGAAGAAAATGAATGACTAGAAGAATTACAACATCCGGGGGAGAGCGACGTGTCTATGGTAAGGCACTGGAGAAGCATAGCCGCTAAGGCACCTTTTCTTACTGGTGGATAAAGTTTAAAGAGGGGAGTTGGCTGATAAAGATGGACAGTAAGGATCTGAAGGTGGAGGCTGACATGGTATATGCGTGAGTTCTAGGGAATTTGTTCGGTGTCTCGGGAGTTGTTCCAATTTTTGGATTTGGCTAGAGAGGGGCCAAAGTAAGACAGTGAAAGAGTTTAACTTCCGTTTTCACGTACTGAAAGGCAGGCCCTTGTATCATGGTTAGTTTTTTTTCTATGATAAGGGGAAGGGGGAGAGGTGAGGAGGGCCCCCTTCAAGCAGACTACTTTACTAGCTTGAATTCATTCAAAGTACAGGAACTGCTTTAACAAAAGGGCTCGAACTACAGTGATCTGAGACCTTCTTCCCTTAGTCTGGGAGGTAGGTTATGTAGGCGACAACCCTTAATAGGTTGTTTCGATCCCAAAGGGCAAAATAACCGATGAGTAGTATGCCTGGTAAGAACCTTCTCAAGTAGGAAGCTTTTCCTAAAAATGACTTCAACTTTTTCGCTGAGGTTGGCTCTTGCATATCGAGCACCGCTTTTGCTTTAGCTGGGTCTACATTCATGCCTTGTCGATTCACCAAATAACCAAGAAATTTCCCATATGTTACTCCGAAGGCGCACTTCATCGGGTTCTCATCTTCAGCTTGTATTCTCTGCATCTCTGTAGGACTCGACGAAGCACTTCCACATGATCTTTCTTTTGCTTGGATTTCACTACTATGTCATCAACGTAATCCTCCAATTCCTCATGCATCATATCATGAAAAATAGCAGTCATAGCACGTTGATAAGTAGCACCAGCATTCTTTAAACCAAAAGGCATCACTGTGTAATAGTTGTTACCTTTCGGAGTTCAGAAGGCAGTCTTTTCCGCATCCACAGGGTTCATCTTGATTTGGTTATAGCCGCTATACTCATCCATGAATGAGAACATCTCATGCCCAGCTGTTGCGTCTATGAGCAGATCAAAGGGAAGTCATCTTTCGGACAAGCTTTGCTAATCCGTGGACTAAGGGATGTAGGCCTAGGAAAACTGGAAATCAAGTTCTCGGCGGGAAGCCCGGCTGTTCGTGTCGGTAGGTGAACGAAGTCAATCCCGGGATGGAAGCCCAAGCTGCTATACTGGTATGGGTAGGCTTTCCACTCGCTTAGCTCGCCACTGGCGTGGATCGACCTATCTGGTTCGACTAGGGCGCTTGAGAGCGAAAAGACTTCCCCAGTTTAGATCGATTTTTCGTTAGTTAAGCCCTGCTGGCTGTGAAAACATCGCCCACGCAATGTAACGAACATGGGCAATGAAGGAAGTATCGATAGTAGCATCAGAAACATCGCAGGTTTCATTACTGTGGTAGACCAAACCTATCGCTTCGGGTCGAAGCCAGGTTTCATTCGAGAGGACTTAGTCTCGTTCCCATAGTTGCCCCCCAGAAACTGGGTTTCACCTCTTCCCTGTACTACCAAAAACCAGAGGCCCAATTCCCGAGGCATAGCCAAGCAAGACCCCACGGCTCAGTAGGGGGGACAATAGCAAGAAATCCCTTAGCTCGGCAATATGCTTTTGGTTGACCTGTGCCTGTTTGAATCTCTAGGTTCCGAGTGAATATCGCTCATTTCGAGCATTTAGACCAGAGAGCCCCGAACGGGATATGGTCAAAATCAAGTTGCGAGTAGGGCGGTAAGGAGACGGGGGGAAGGAAGGGAAAGGCAAAGCTTAGGACTTGCCCGGAGCGGAGAGAAAGCAGATATAGAAGAAGAAAGAAAAGACTTAAAAAGAAACTCCAGGAAAGGCAATTTTTCGAGATGATGCCCTTAGAACTCCAACCTTTATCCAACCAACTGGACCTCAATCCAGAACTCCTACTTGATATTAAGCTTTCGCCCCCTCGATTCAAAAAGGTACTAGGCGGGATGTAAGAGATTCAGAGATTGCATTTCTATTTATCCTTACCACATTCAATTAAAAGGAACTTCAAGGAGGACTACTTTCAAACTAGTTTTTCCTCGCCTTGATGGATTTGACTTTCCCAGCTTATTACTAGCACCTTTGGAATGCTAGTAGCTGATCAGCTACTAGCACACTCAAAGAGGGGAATACATATGACTAAAAGCCTATAAAAAATATCCACCACTTAGGAAAAGCACTAGTCGAGGCACTGGGATATAGGGGAAAGACTCCATTTTTGGTAGGGTTTCCTAACGTTCAACCGAGAATCTAACCTATCAACAGAAAAAACAAGCGGGGTTGATTCATTTGCAACAGGTACTCGTATTTTTACGGGTAGTAAAAGGGGTTCACTCTTCTCCTTAACTTCAGAGTTTTCGTAGCTTTCTTTCACTCCTGGTAATCATACTAAAAGGCTAGCTCGATAAAATAAAGGGATATTTAAGGGGCTATTTTATCATGCTTTCTAACTGGCTTACTTACTCACCTCCTTTAATACAGCGGTTTACGCGAGAAGGGACAAGGCAGGATGGATGGCCTAGGAACTATGCAACTACAACCTACTAGCTGGACCCTATTCGCGCTCGCTTAGATCAGCATTCAAGGGACGAAATTACTTAGAGTAGTATTAAGAAGCCAGGGACTTCTGATACAATTCCAAAAGGCACTACTGCTACAATAGCAGCAAGGACGAAGTAAGGGAGAATAACTACTCTCGGGTACAGCCAGCCTTTCTGCAATCGATACGCTCGCCCCTTTTGATATAATGAAGCCTTTCTTTCCGTGCAGTGTGATCGAGTTCTTTCCTTTCTTTCTTTTGAGGAATAGTCAAGATGAGCTGGAAGGGAAAGAAGGATCACAACGACCGACGTAATTGATTTAACATTCTGGTTAGGTTTCATCAGCCTGGTTAGAGGTTTGCCTGAGGGCTGCGTGCGTTTATAGTCTTTATACTCTCCGCCCTTGTCCCATGCATCAGGTTTTTTTACCTTTAGGGGTGGTCGACATTGCTTCTTTGCCTGGTTCGTACTTACTTGCGGAGCGAGCAAAAGCGTACTTTGGGGCCTGGCTCTGCAGTGCCTTATTTGATTGGTGGGGCATCTTGGATAGGGTTTAGTCTTCTTTTTTCTTTTCCGAGAGATCGTGTTCTTGCTACTGCCCTGCCATAAGAGCATTGAGGCTGTCACAGGTCAACAACAAGGGGTTCGATTTCCGACTCCATACCCTTCTTTTTGCTGACGTGCCCCCCCTTTGTGTGCTTTCGCCCTCTCAACATTGCCGCCCTCAGATCTAAGGGAAGACAAGCATATAGTTTCCCTAGAAGCAGGTACAGTCCATTTAAGCGCAAGATACTACCTAACGTTGGAGGACATAGACTGAGCAGTGTCTTCGGGGTTTATCGTAAATGGGGTTTATCGTCAATAAGGTAAGGTAAGATTGGTTTCAACTAGCATATGGGCACGGTTGAGCACCGAGTCCTTAGCAAGTGTGTACAAGTGTGTAGGAGAAGGATGTTGTCGACGCTTATTGCTCGTGACGACCCTGCCGCCACGTAAGGAGACTAATCACCTCTGACAGAAGTTCGCGGGCTGCTGAAGGAAACTAACCAAAGCAAGCGCCTTTCGAAATGATCTGGTACGACAATTTATAGGGGTTTTCTCATAAATGTTCAGTCAGGCCTAGATCGAAAGGTTTCCCCAGCCGGCAGTGATCCAAATCATCATCAACGATGATTCGAAATCATATGTCAATTCCTACAGAGCAGGGGGTGTATCGAAGCATACATCCTAAGTCGGGGCATCCTGAGCCAATGCCAAAAGTTTTTTATGGTCGAAACGAAACACTCGACCCTCAAGCTCCGAATGAGTTGATAAACGAATCTCTTTCCTGGTCTCGTCCCATACATTAAGGGGACCCCTGTTTTTGAGCTGACGCTTGATAAGGACAGGTAGCTCTAAAGGTTATTACCGTACTGCCTCAATCACCTCCTTGAAAGGGTCTCATCCTCCTCCGAACCTTTGTAATTGGCTTCGACCGTAGTCTGAATCTTTGGCCGCCTCTCGTGTGTCTCCTTCAAAATATCTAAATTGTTTTCTACTGGCCGGCGTCCTTAGCTTAGGAGGTCTTCTTCGAGATGTAATTAACTGCTAAATCATGTCTCCTCCTTGAGAAAGCTGGCTTGCATAACATAACGAGAGAAGCGCGTAATTGCTCTAAGTGCGAGCGCGCGCGCTACTACTACATCATAAAAAGAGGTGACAAAGCACAATTAGTGTAACATAAGGGAAAGCAGCTAGCGCGAAAGTAGCCGCCCCTCTTTGATTGTGCACAACCCCCGCCACGAGACACCTAATCGAAGAAGCGCCTTCCTGCCCGAGAAAGTCAAAGCCCTATTTCTTCTTTCATTCTTGATGTACCCAAGATTGATGTCAGTTTCTTCCTATGGGTCTACCAACTTGATCGTTCTTCTTGTTCATTTTTCTATTTTGAGAGGGGGCACATTGGGATCTGACTCTCATTATGGGCTCGCTTTCCTGGGGTGGGAAAGGCTCGCGGGCTGGGCGTAGACTAGTCTGTTCAGGTGTGGATCCCTAAAGCTAAAAACGGAACGACTGACTACATCAGAAGCGAAATCCTCAACTGAAAAAACAATGCGAGCTGTGACGGGGTTGCCTTAGCGGGTACATATGACAGGAATCAAACCATAGCCTGAGTCGATCGAGTGAGGATAAGCTACCTACCTTTTTTCAGGGCCAGATCTTGATGTAGAAAGGCAGTCTTGACTTCGGCCTTGAGGTGGGCTAACTCTTGAAGCGGATCAATTCCTTTGTATCGAGGGACTGGCGATTGTGGTGTCTTCGCATCCCCGTAGCGGTGAAGCTCTCTCTTGTTCTGGTTTAAAGTGAAGGCGAAGGAGAGTGAAGTGAATCGGTCCCGTCTACAGAGCATGCCACTAGGCTTGACACATGCAATTGCTTTCCTTGGAACTCTAGTTAGTGACTTCTCTCCCCTCGCCCTCGGTGACCTACCTGGAGAGCTAACTGCAAAGAAGGAAGAACTACTTTTTTTCTTCTTCAGCACTCACTATCAGAGTCGGCAAGAGGAAGAAGAGTTTATGAAAGCATTTCCATAGGGGAGGAGCATTCGTTAGCTAATTCATCTTAGCCCTTTTTCTTCTTTTATTCTCTTTCTAGTGACTTTGAAAGAAGGTCTTTTCGCTAGCTTAGAGTAAACCGGGAACCCCAAAAGAATTGGAATCCGGAAGTTCCTTCGTAGCCTAGTTAAGATCTTCCACTGCTACATGAACACTTCCCTTTCTCTGGTTCCTAGCCAAAGGCTTCCTTCTAGGGTTATAGAGAGAATGACTATTGATTGAGTGAGTTGCCCACCCACTCAACCACCTTTCGAGAAGACCGAGCTACCTTCCCTTCTGCCCTTTGTCCCGAGATTGAATGATTTTTCCCATCGGTCACTGAATCACCTTTCTTTTTTTTTTTCTCACTTCACTACCTTGATCCTCCCCTCTGGATGAACTCTCGGCTGATTCAACTCAAGGAAGCATCGCTTGAAGAAGAATAGTGGATTCAATAGCTGGGCTTAGGCCTTTAGACTCTTCCTACTGTCAAGCTAGTACCGGCTAAAGTCTTCTCTTAAAGTACTTTCCTTCTCTTTTTCATCACGTATAGAATTCCTTTTCTTCTTTCGACTTTCAGGTCTAGTGTGGGAGCTGTCCATATAGAGGCTTTTCCGCTATGAAAACACCTAGGCGAATGAAGAGTTCATGCTTCTTAACAGTAGCTGTCCATGAATTCCTCTGACAATCTTTGCTTGGGTTTTCAAGGGTTGAAAGCACGGTTCTTAGAAAGTAGTAATGCCAGTCGTAAGCCAGGGAAGCAATTCCTTCTGTAGTATAGCTAGTCAGTGAGAGGAAAGGAAAGCAATCCAAATCAAATCAGTACAGTAGCAATCCGCTTTCAAGCAGGCGAGTGTAGGATACGGAATGAGACAGGAGCTAGTAAGCTAGTACAGTATACGAGCTAGTAGCTAGTTATATAAGCTACTAGCAAGCTAGCATAGGAGCTAGACTAGCACTAGCATATTGGGCCTTAACGCTCCGTAGAGTAAGAAGCACTATTGCGCTGCCTACACAGGCCTAGTCTCTCTAGCTCTCCGAAAACATAATACATGACGGCAGCTTCAGCACACACTGCTATCGCATTCACCTTTTTTTTAGTGCCTGATTAGTGTCTGGATAGAAAGACCTTCTCACTTATCAGCCCCTGATCAAGTTGTGAAACCACCACATAAGCCCTTATGCGGACGATAAGGATGTGTGTTCAACACCTGCTTTTAGTCATCAAATAGCTACTTCCTCTCGGCTGTCGAGATATGTCTGTTCGAGTCGTAAGAGAAAAGGAGCTCCTTTTTAGCTTGGCTCTTTTGGTTTCTAGGAAGCCGGTGAAAGGGCCATTACCATTAGTTTCCAGTTTCTGGCCTAGCCCTAGCCGACTCTAGCTCATAGGCTCAAGTTCAAGTGACATAGATGACGGCCAGTTGTGCTTCAGCACAATTGATATCGCAAGCAACTGCAATCAGTGACTTGACTTCAAGAACCAGACCTTCTAACATTTTCTTTTTTTTTTTTCATTCTCTCGTCACGCTTTCAGATTCACGATTTTCTTTCATCTTCTTTCTTCCTTTTCGATTCTTCCCTTCGTTCCGCCCATCCAATGCATGATTTTCGAGATCTTGTACTCTTCAGGCTTTCTAGCCGAGGAAAGCATTCCAATTAAAAAAGCTAGCCTCGAAATCTCATAAGAAAGGGCTATTCAGGTTGGAAAAGAGTAGGAACTGGTTCACTAGGTTCTATCTACCACTGCAGGGCTTAATCATGCTAGTTAGGCTATATGCTTAACACATGCAAATAGAAAGTTTCATGCTGAATGAGAGCGGCCATTTTCGGCAGGATAAGGTAGAGCCTGTTGGCGACCTACGCCATGCTTATCAGCGGAATATCATGGAAGGAAGTCTCAATTCCTTTATTAACCAACTAAACGGAGACGATACACAAGCGAGACAATCGGAATTTTATCGCGAGTTCTATTGTCACTTTACAGATGAAAACTTCCGCCGGGGTTGCCGCTACCTTAAGTGAATGAGAATTTTTTGGAATATTTGTGTTTTTGTTTTAAAATACCCCTACCCTCAAGCGGTTGAGGGGCAGCTGGCGTCAAATGGATGATGGTCATCTCTTCAGGAGCCGGAGATGTGGGTACCCAAAGCTATCAAACGGGCTAGCCACTCGTTCCCCAACAGCAGCTTTAGCTTAACTCTTTCTACTGGCGCGGCGCTTCTGGATGCTTCTGATCAATAGGAGGAGGAGGAAAAAAAAAGCTTATGATGAGCATCTATTTGAGTCGATCATTTCCAAGATCTAATTCCAGTTTTTTCTTATGTAGTGGAAACGCCTTACAATCTGAAGTTTTACGCTTAAGGGAAGAAATGTTCTTGGTAAATGCAGGACTTGGGACCCCCAGAATTTGTATGCAAGATGAGCCTACAGGAGTTCCAATCAACCGAGCCACCAGGTTTGAGAATAAAGTGGGATCCTGGGGTGTAGTAGCCGGTGAATCACTGATCAAAGAGCAGATTTTGGAGAGATTCTTCATCGATCTAGTGGCCGGTGAATCACTGATCAAAGAGCGAGCAGCCGCCAGGTTTAATGATTTGGTGGGATCCACAGATGTAGTGGCTGGTGAACCGCTTCTTCTTTTTCCACGAAGATTCAGACAAAACCTAGCTTGGATGGAACTGAACAAGATTTTTCGAACGAATACAAAGGTCAAAGGCTTTATTATTAAGAAAGTAAAAGGAGGTTATTCAGTAGCCATCGCAGGGTTCATTACTTTTCGGCCATTCCGTCCTCGCATAAGGCAAAGGATATCGAATGATCAATTCACCATTAAGAGCATTAATCTCAAAAGGAAAGTACGAATATTGTGCAGTTATAACAGCAGCAGATCAAACAATCACTTGATGAGCAAAATTTTCTGACGAAGTGCTTTTTTTTTAATTCCGAAGCCTAGCGTCTCCTGTAACACTCTATCACCTTAATTCATGATTTTGTTGAGGGTCTAGCACTTTAGCCTTCGGCCCTCTATTTACATAGCGAAAAAAGACAAGGGCTCTTGCTCGAATGCGTGACTGCGGCGCGCCTATCGCCCCGGCACGGCACTATAAAATACATGTTGGGTTGAGCAATCATACTGCGACTAGGGAGACGAAGAATGAAATGGAAGGCATAGTCTCAATAAAAAGAATTGAACACCAACCAACGAGTGAAGGAAAAGAGTCCCCTAAAGCTAAAGGTTTTTAGAACCAATCTGTCCGAATCTAACCCATAGAACTCAAACTCAAAGGATTGGCATGAAGCTGTGGCATAATCAACCTCTACCTTTGGATTTATTTAGAGGTCAGGAATCGAGTAAGTCCTTGAAGATTTTTTTTTTTTTCAAAAAACCGAATTTCATGTATGAGCACCTTGCCTCTTTTGAGTCTGCGCAGCATGCTCCGAAACAGAATCAGAATTGGATTTGAAAAACCCGGATTCAGCTTCTTTCGAACTAGAAAATGCACTTTCTGAGCAAAAAACAGATCGGCTTGGCCCATTCCTCATCTGAGGAAGAAAGAGTACCTAGATCTGCATCTACTCATTTTCTGATCCGGTCTTTCCGGGCTTCTGCTCAAACTCTTTTTGACCCGACCGATTCAATCTCATATGAGGTAAGCAGGTCAAAGATAGGCTATGTCGAGCCTTTCAAACTCTTTTTCCATACCATAAAGGAGAAATCCACTTATGGCATTCACCCAAGCATACAGAGGTTTTTATTCCAGCGATAAAGGAAGGTTGTTACTACGAAGCATACGAGTCCGCATCAGGTGAATTGAAAGGGAGATTCCTCTTTGACTTTAGGGGGTGGGCGGGAAATGGATAGCATAGATGGTTTTATAATACCAATTAGGCCAAGATCTTCATTTTCCCTTCCTATGGCCGATAGATCGCTCTTCAAGTAAAAGACCATTCAGTGAAACATTACGCTTTCTAGCTTCAAAGAATGCTCTTAACAACGAAGCATATTCCAGTTCTCGGGATTAATAGAATAGACACAGAGGAACCTACCTGCCCTCCCACCACCCATTCTCAATGCGGCTTATTCACTACTCTAGAGCCCTGCTCGAGTTCTTTTTTAGCCCTTTTTATCCTGTTGTATCCAACAAAAATCATCTTATTGCTGGTCGGAACCATGCTGAGCAAGGGGTACCACATTCTATATACCCTGGTCATCCAACCAACCCACAGGTTTAGGTGCTAGCATTAAAGCAACAAAAGAGCTTTCTTTCTCAATTTAATTAGCCCCACACGAAGTAACTAGTGGCATACGAGTACCTTTTTTTTGAAGGTAAGCATGCCGAGAGAGCACTGAGACGAACAACCTAGCTAGGAAAAACCTGCCCGTGTCTACTTCTTTCAAACCTAAAAAGGGTAAGCGTATCAAGAGAAAATGAGCAAAGCAAGACCACCCCGCTGTCGTATCGAATCAAAGGCCCGTCCTCCCATCTCAGGATGCAAGCCTTGCGTGAGCCGAACATGGTGGGATCAGTCACATGTCTAGATTTCCTTTAGAAAGTCAAGGAGAGTGAGCTATTATTAGTCAAGTTTGTAAACTGCTCTAGTAAGATAAGTAAAGTACTGGAATCTTCCCTGCTGAGGAAGAGCCTTCTTCTCTAAGCAAGGAGGTTGAGGCTTCTTCTCTGAACCTAGTTCTTCTTCATTCCTTTCTTCAAAGCTATCGATAGCAGATAAAAAGAAAAGCATACAGATTCCATTCTTACGAAGAGAGACTGCCCCAATCAGTAAATCAGTCCTTCGAAGAAGAAAGGCTAATTAAGTAAGAATGATAATTGGAAAGATAGCCAAAGCCCAAGCATGAATAGCGGACGGGGAAGGAGAAGTGGAGCTAGACCAGTAGAAAGGAGAGGCTAGTCCACCTAGAGTCTCAATTCGCTACATCGAGGATGGGCGCAGTCTTGATTGGGGCTGTAATATTGGCAGTTAGACTTACATGTCCAACTGTTAATTCCATCAAACCTTGCTTTACGACCTCTTTAATATCTGGAATCTTTTCAATCTCAAGTTCAGCTTCACAGCAGGACAGGACTCCTGTGCTCCACTCCAATTAAGGCAAAAAAATAAATATCCTTCATCCCAACAACATCCAAATCAGCAGCCACACCACCGATTTGATCTCTCGTATGGACCTCAGTACATTTTTGTTGTCGGGGATCGGAAGAGAGGTGGCTGAAAGAGAGCACCTTCCCCTTTCTGCCGCGGACCCTGGTCATCTGGGGCCGATGAAGAGACCTCCGGAGAAAGCCATTTCTCAATCCACGTGGATGAGGTTGATGGTTCGGGGGCGAGATTGCCCTCTTTGTCGGATGATGATGATAAATTCAGATATTTTTTCCAACTTTCCGAGCCCGAATCCACCTTTTCTCCTATTGAAGAGGGACTGACACCATCCGTCGGATCCGCTCTTCCTGAAGCTGACGCACCTTCTCCTTGAAGGCCAGGCCCAACGGATTCCTGTGCGCCGATGCCAGTGTCGATTTCTCCGTTCGAACAGGTTTGTTCATCCCCGTCACAAAAGGCGACGAGTGGAATCCCCAAGAAGTATGTGCAAGCGAAGGAAATAATATAAATAATAATAATCTCAAAAATCAAAAACTTGATTTTCATGATAACATTGATACTGTTTTCCCGATCCTGCTATGGCTTTGCTTTTCTTTTAAGCGCGGCTAGTCCAGATGGGCGGTGAAGGAACGAAGTAGCTTTACCTTCTTTCCTTTTTTTTTTTTCTTCGTAAGATTGGGAAGTTCGCATAGTCTAGCTGCTGGGGGCTTTCCGGGATGAAGATGGCAATGCCTCCACGGGAAGAGAGAGATTGTCTACCACTGCTAGCCACTACTAAAAGAAAAGGGAGGGACCAAGACTACTACAATCTAACTAAATAGAAAGTCGAAAGACTATTCTATCTCAGGCACGGTTTTTCGAGATGCGTGAATCGCTAGTTGTAAGAGATCCGCAAGCACAAGCCAAGCTGACTGAGAGGCACAGCTGAATGCGCACTTCCTTCCTGGCTTATTGAATTGAAGACTGAAAAGCACAGGTACAGTTGAAAAAAGCTATTCCAGGCTATTCAATATCTGGGACTGCGTACCAGGACAAAGTAGCCGGTATACTGTGATACAGGAAGAGCCAGACATGAATCGGAAAGGGTCACCTTCCTCATTAGGAGAAAGGGTGCGTGCTAAAGCAAAGCTACAGCAGCTCTTTTTCTTTCCTTGCGACTCTTTACCGGCTGACCCGCAGTAATCTCCTCTTCCTCTCCAACCAGTCGAGTGTCTTTTCGATCCTCTCCAACCAGTCGAGTGTCTTTTCGATCCTCTCCAACCAGTCGAGTGTCTTTTCGATCCTCTCCAACCAGTCGAGTGTCTTTTCGATCCTCTCCTCCGCCCCTTCGCTACCTTTCTAAGTCTAAGAGTCACTCGCTTCTTTAAGCATGCCCTTAGCACCAAGACTGCCTTCCTCCAAGAGCAGAAAGAGCCATTCTTGCTGCCCGTCTGTCTTCATTCAACGACAAGAGATGTCGGATGAAATAGCTGCGCTCGCTTATTCGATTCGTCTTCGAGCATCGCTGGCAAAAAACCTCGTTGAGAGAGCACTAGGTTGATTCTACAGGAATGGAATCATAGATTGAAGCTTAGGCAAGCCCCTTGAGACTGACTAAGTAAGGAGCAGCGGCTGCCCACTCTGCCTTTCCTTCTTACTTTCCTGAGCGAAGAAGGGAATCGCTACTTCGGATGCAAGCAAGGAAGCGCTAACCTATACCTATACGACTGCTATTCTTATTGATATTGATCAA
>JANTPM010510078.1:0-13357 GCA_025434745.1 Erythroxylum divaricatum
CATTACTCGATGGCTATAAACGTGTTAGCCACTGAGCCGTGTTTTGCTCACCCCATTCTCCCTCCTCAGGTGCAAAATCAAGTCGAGCGCTGAACCTTACAAGGCATCGAAAAAACTCCAAGATTTTAGATACTTTTGTATTAAGTTAGTAACTAGCTTTTGGATAGATTTATAAGCATATCAAACATTAAGCATCTCATATATTTTGTATTTTGTGCTTATCTTAGGATGGATATGCTGATATGTAATTAAAGCTATACATGAACTCTCATTACGATTGGAAAAGAGGATGAGAGCTCTAGTACTCTCTTCTTCTTGTGCTTGTATAGAACTGCGATCTGTGTATGACCTTGCAAAAAGGAATGTGTATGTGCGTTTATTCATTGTTGAGTTGTTGTTGGAAATTTGCAAAGATTTTTGAGCTGTTGAAGTTGGGCGTAGTGCTGTCAGATTTCTGGGCTGATGAGTTCATAGGGTTAATTTTTGGGTATGTTGTGCTTTAGGTCAAATTCTGGATTGCTATAGATTGAATGGGATCATTAGCCTTCTTGATGGTCGTAGGCGAGCTGTAGAGCTTTCCCCTGATGCAATACGAGCTATTTTAGATGTGTTAATTGGAAGAGGCGAGTCGTTAAGGTTGAGAGCAGGTGCTGCCTAAATGGCAAACCTCAGACAGAAGCTTTGAGTCCATTTTTGACCCTTTTAAAGTTGGAAGTTTCTTTTATGATCTTCATAGAAGTAGTAGAGCATCCTTCTATTTTTCCATAGACACCGAGTTTGTTAAACTTAGATTTCGGTGTCAAAAGATATGAGGGTTAGAAGTCAGAAGGGTCGGATTTGCTGGGCAGGTCGGGCAAGGGGCGCGGGAGCAAGCGCTCGGCCAAGCGCCCGAGCTCTCGGACACGAGCCCAAGCGCCTGAGCGCCGCTCACGTGCCGAGTGCCCAGGAGCTCGGTAGCTCGCCCTTCAGGCGAGCCCGAGTCTAGTGCGCCCATGAGCGCCTGGTGCACGTCCTTTGGGGTCGGTTCGTGGCCGACCGACCTCTCTTCCGTCTTTTGGTCATAACTCCCCATTTCTAATCCAAATTGAGCATTTTTGGTGGCGTTGGAATCGTTAGAACTTGGGGAGTAGTTGTTTTTAAGAAGCTAATACGAAATTTCTTTTTGAAGTTCCCCAAACTGTGTCCTGTAAGTTGTCAATTTTGGGTCTTCTATGCTTTTATGCTTTCGAATGTTGGGCTCCAGAGGCGGGGTCCAACACTAAATGGTTTGGTGGAGGAAGTTTTATACGTGGAAGGATTTATCATTGTAGAGACCATATTCGCATTATGCATGTTGGTCTTAGCTAATAGATCATTGAAGTACCGATGTTATATAAGTCACAAGCCATTTTTACTTATTGTAGCTTCATTGCTAAGAAAGTAATATAGCATACTGAGGTATTTAACTGCAATATCAGATTGGAGTGCACAAACAGCTCCCATCTTTAGTTTGTCATAACTACTTGTCAAAAAAAATGTCACCTACATACATAAAATAAAAAATAAAATTACCATTAGTAAAAATAAAAAGACAGGGATTGATATTCAATACATTAAAACCAAATGAAAACAATGCTTATCTAAGGCGCCGGAACCAATCATATGAAGCCTGCTTAAGACTATAGAGAGATTTGCATAATAAGCATATATATTGATGAGGCTGTGTTTCTTCAAAAATATTGAGTGGTTAAGCTATATAAACTTATTCATAAAAGGAACCATATAAAAAAAGCATTAGAAACATCGAGTTGACTAATACACCAATT
This sequence comes from Erythroxylum divaricatum, assembly GCA_025434745.1. Taxonomy (NCBI): domain Eukaryota; kingdom Viridiplantae; phylum Streptophyta; class Magnoliopsida; order Malpighiales; family Erythroxylaceae; genus Erythroxylum; species Erythroxylum divaricatum. The sequence continues at coordinate 1,806 of JANTPM010510078.1, forward strand.
TTTAGTAACAATAATGCCTAAAATAAGTATATTTTATAGTAGGACTAATAATATAATTAGAAGCACATATAACCAATCCCTGGTTTATGATGAAATCCTTTAGCAACTAAATAAGATGTTTAGTGTGAAATTATTCTGTCAAGGTTTTGTTTGATGTGATACACCTACATGCACTCAATAATATTTGTTGCTTGAGAAGCTAGTACTAAATCCAATTTCTTGTTAGATATAAGGGCCTTAAATTTTTTGGTCATTATGGCCTCCCACTTAGGATCTTTGGCAATTTGGGGGTAAGTTATAGGTTCATGAGTTGAGCACAAACATATCTTGTTAGGGGTAAGGAATATGTTTGAGATCATGTGACCATTAGGTACATTGAATTGATTTATTTTGGATATGAATTATAGGTAGAAAGTTCAATACCCAAGATATTTTAGATGGCTCTTGTTGGATTATAGGTTATGAATTTCTTAGTCTAAGAGCTTTTCAAAAGAGCCATATGAATTTATAGTGAAAGGGGAATTGGAGATGTTATCACGTAGGACCGAGTTTATGTGTTAGGAAGCTGGTGAAGTAGGATGTTGAGAGGGTAACGAAGGTTAGTTAACTAAAGGTATCTAAAAGGTTTATAGTGCACAAGCTATTTTTATTGACACTAATAAAGGAACTATTGTTACTAATTCCGATTGCCTCGGTACTAGTAATATTGAATTTTATTGGTGAACATGTGAACACACAAATGGAAAAGTATTCTCGTCAAACAATATAGGAGGAGAAATATATACTTGATTAGTAATAGTGTCGAAACATTTATAGCCTTTATGCAATTTACTATATCATAAAAGGATACATTTAATAAAGTATGGTTATAATTTATCTTTGGTATAAGGCCTAAGCTAAAATGGAACAAATAACCAAAAACTTTTAAAAAGAATAATCAAGCTTTTCATTAAATAAAACCTTAAAAGGGGATTCATTATGTAATAATGATATAAAAAGTTAATCAACGATGTAATTTATAGCATCAAAAGTAAAATTCCAATATTTACAAGGAACAGAAACATTGTGTGTTATGGATAAATCTGTTTTGACAATATGTTGATACTTTCATTCAACTTGTCCATTTTGCTTAAATATGTGCAAACATGAGAGACGATGATTAATTCTATTTTCATCAAGATATTGGTGTAAGGTACCCCAATCAAATTGAAAAGTTTGAATCCTTTGATTAAAAAATTGTTCGATAAATTACTAAAATTTATTGAAAAATAAATATAAGTTACTTATAGTGAATAAAGTAAATTCAAGAATATTTACTAAAATGATCATGAAACAAAACATAGTATTTGCTTCCATCAAGTCATTCTTGTAGGGAAGGTCCCCATAAAACACTACAAACTAACTCAAATGGAGCATTTGACTTATAAGTAAATAATAAAAAAGGTAATTTATGAATATCACTAACACTACAACCATGAAAAATTAAAATAATAGACTTATAAAAAGATAAATTATTATTCCTAAGAGCTTGATTCACTATTTTAATAATGACATAACCCAGATGTTACTGCCAAGTAGAATGGGGCAATAAAGTCTTTCAAGCCCTTAGAGATGAAGAAATCAACATTGGAAATTGTAAATGCTCTCTCTGCAGTAGATTACTTGCCTTCCTGTCAAATCCTTCACTAGAAAACAATTGTCAAAATTTTCAATAAAGATTGAATTTTGTTTAGTTAAAGCATGAATAGACAATGACTTTTAATGGAACTTTGGAACATACAATATTTGAGATAAATTAAAAGGAAAGTCGTTGACATATGCAATATAACCTTTTATATGAAAGATGAGTAAGGTGCTATTGTCACCAATAGTTACTTCCTCGAGACTGTCGTATTCTTAGTGAATGGTGAGGTTGTCCAATTCTAATGTGAGAAGGAGTGCAGCTTCATAATCAACCATCCAATTATTAGTTTGTGTCATAGTAAAGAAGGTCACTTAAAATATTAGCCTTGTTTAGAGTAGACCCTTCTTAGTTGGACACTGAGTATTGCCCTATGCCTTAATAATTATGGAAATTGATTGTAGATAATTCCATTGTTTGATCTTCAGAAAAAAATGTGCATGAATATTTTCATAATTGAGAACTCATAGGCCAACTGGATGATTGGTGACCTTGATTTCGTCTGCTTATCATATCCTTACCTCTCCTTCCACATCCTTACCTCCACTTTGCTTGAGAATTCTACTTTGCTGCAGAATTCACTAATGCACCAAGAGAGTTAATAAAAGTTCTTCTCGTTAAAGTAGTATCTCTTTGTTGAATAAAAGTCTATAAAGATTATCAAATGATATGGATTCCAATTATACCTTAATAACTTGAAAAAAAGGAAGGTAAGCCACTCAAAGTCTTTTAATTACGTAGTTTACTAGATCATGCTCCATCAAAGAACTTCTTAACGCTGCAAACTAATCCACTATGAGCTTGACATGCTATATATAGGTTGTGATCAAGTCATTCCCTCTTTGTAATGTAATTGGTTGATACTTGAGCTGTCAAATTTAGGACTATGATTTGGACACATAGGCAGCTGCAAGCCTTTCCTAGGTTTCGTATGCAATGTTGACTCCAACATATGCTGCAATAATTGATCAGATACAAAGCTTACAATCTAACTCAAATTGAGTTGATCATTATGAAGCTAATACTAAAGCTTTTCATTAGGTTTACCATTTATTTCTATAGGCAAAGTTTGGATAGAACCATCAACCTACCTAATCTTTGTTGAGTTTACCATTTATTTATAGAGTCAAGACAAGGACGATTGAAATGTTTGTATTTAATGTCATCATGATTTTTATGACATAAAGATGATTGAAGTGTTTGTGTTTAATGTCATCATGACTTTTGTGACATTAAAAAAAGAAACAAAAAGAACCAAAGGAAAAAGGATGAGCAAAAATTTGCTTGGAGAAGAGATTTTGTTATTTTGATACCATTAAATTTTATAATAGAATAGAATGTAATGTAATATTATTCCATCACTTGGGAGGAAGTTTTATAATAGAATGGAATGGAATGAGATGGTAGACGAGGATTTCATATTACATCTCATTCCATCTTAAATAGTAAAAATGAAAAACCTCTAATTTAGGGTGGTTTAAGATGAAATGTAAAATGATAAATAACTTTATACTATATTACATTATAATCCCTTCATTGAAACAACATTTCATTATATTACATTGTGAACCCTTTCATTCGTTCCAAATAACAATTTTTTTATTACATCTATTTACATTTCATTCCATTATAAATCATTTCATTCTATTCCATTCTATTAAAAACTTTACGTCCAACCAAACATAGTCTTAAGCTTGCTCTACTAATATGATAAGTAGGATAATTTCATTAAATGACGAGAAAGTACATTAGTATTACACTAATTGGTTGGAGTTAGATAGACTGAACTATTTACACTGAACTGTTAACGTTAGGTTTAAAAATATCTATATATTATCTAAAAGTAAAATATTACACAAGAGAGACAGATCCAGCAGGAGTAGACTTTAGGAAAAAAAACTTTTGTATTAACAATAAACTATCTTAGTTGAAAAAAATTATGTAAATTTTTTTTTGAAATCCTTGGTTTATTATCTTGAATTTTCTTATTTATCCTAGTTGTTAATTTTAATGTATTTGTTATTTTGTTATTTGTACATCATGCTGTTTTCATCTCTTATTTTAATTTACTTATTTCTTTCATAAAGGAAATAAATTGAAGAACCAAAAAAAAATATTGAATATTTTAAGAATCAGGCTCTCTTTCCTTTCAAATTTTCAAGGCATCAAAACTATAATGTAATGAATGTGTATAAATTCACTTTTAACAACTTAAAAGCATTTGAAAATGTTTCTAATTTGTTGAAAACTAACTATACTTTGTTTTACTCTCTTTAATTGCCAATGTAAAATATGAATAGTTACAATTATCTATTTTTTTTATAAAAAAGGATATTGTGGTTATGTAATTTTTGGCAACTTTGAGCTATGGATTTGTCATATTGGTACGGTTGTATGCTCACATCCTTCTAAACAAACCTGTGATCCAATGTTGTTGAAGTGCATCACTCGTCAAAGACTTGGACATGATTTGGTTGAGGATGTCATCTTGGGCCCAACAAATACTGGAAACTCGGTCCTTCATGTTTGGGTCTAAATCTTAGTTTGGTATGGCGTCCGAGAAAAGCGAAAAAACACTGTACACATGACTTCTCAATTAGGTAAGTTCCAAGGCACAATGAAGGTGTTATTAGGCTTTCTGTTTCCTTCAAGACACAGAAGGCATCTTTGTGAAAAATTTTTACGACATATGTTATACATTTACAACATATGTTTCTTAAAATTGTATTTTATTTTTTTTGTAGAGTAGAAAGTCAAGTGAATGAATTAAGTGGCACTTGGCTGCGAGGAATAGTCGAAAGCCAAATGTTAATTGCTAACTCTGTGATTGAAGAAAGTCGTTTGGAGTATAAATTTTTGCTGAAATGTATCACAGAAGACGGCTGATCAACAATTTCTTTTATTGGCTCAATGATTTGAGAGCAATTCAAATATCCTGATTTTCATATGATGAGATGAGGAAATTTCTTTGTCGTTAATCTTCTCAGAATGTTCACACTTCTTCAAATTCTAAACAACTAAAAAAATTAGAATTCCTGTAAGGGTGCCTGGGTCCTTTTGGGTTCATTTTGAAGTTCGGAAAATTTTTAAGTGAATTTTTTTCATTTTTTTGGATTTATTATATTAGTAATAAATTAAAGCTTAACTCTAGAAAAGGAATTAAGGGGTTCTAAATATGATTTCGAGTGAATTTTCATGCTTTAGACATCACAGGAGGGAGATACTTCAACTTTTTGTATCTCAGGTCTCACATTTATTATTCGGGATCATATGATAGTTACTCAAAAAAGGAATTGAGACATTCTAAAGCCATTTCTGAGTAAATTTTCATCCAACGAACTTGCCACAAGAAAGATACATGAGGTTCTCGTGTCTCAGGTGATCGGTTCAATGTCTAGTGATACACGATAGTCACTCTACTGAGTTTTTTTTTTTGCGAAAGTCTCAAATAAAATTTTCAAAGAATTTCTTCAACACGAGTGTGTTATAATAAGACTATGCATTTGGATTTTTGCATTTATTGATGTTACATTGTCACATGCCATATGCCTATAAAGAACGTGAGGATAACATAAAGATGTATCCTTTGTGTTTGTTGACTTTTTGAGTGTTGATGAGGATGTAGTCACCAAAGTGACCTTTCAAGTCAGTATTTTGAATTTTTCTACTTGCATATTGGGGGATGTCTTTGATTTTATGTTTGGTTATTTTGCCCAAAAGTATTGGCTTTACATAATATTTTGAGATGTACATAAAGGCATTAAATGGAGGAAAATTATTGCTCAAGTGATCTATTCGTCCAAAGGAGGTAGTGCCATAAGAGTTAATAATTTGTACTCTGATCACTTTTATGTGGAGTTCTAATCACATATATTATACATTCAACCTAAAGGTGTTTCATAATATGTGTGATCACATTTTCAATAAAGATATTATTCAATGGCTTTGAGTATTGTTGTTATCCTACATTCGTGCTGACTGAAATATTGTTATTTTGTAGTCACCTTTTTGGTCAACAAAATTATTGTCACCATTAAAACCTTGACCGGTTTCAATACAAAGAAGTGGACGGAGGATGTATTAAATGCTATAGCCATATGGATGGATAGGCCATCTCCATCTACATCTATAAGCTCGAGAGTTCATAAAAACAACTTATAAAGCCTGGGATTGGTTTAACAGATTATGTCTTATGACCATTAAAAGATCCATATCTAACCATCTACTTAGTGGAATTACAGACACAAACATAATGAAGGAGTTTCTTGGTAATGTCTCCCAGAGGTACACAATCTCACCTAACGTTGAGATAATTGCCTTGATGAAAAAATTATTCTCCATGAGTTGTACAAGAGAGGGGGGAGTAATGGAGTACATATCAAGAATGATCCATCTTCATAGTAGACTGAAGATGTTAAATATTCCTCTTCTTGAAGTCTTTATAATTCAACAGACTCTTAATACACTCCCTTTAGAGTTTAGTAATCTAGTGATGACATATTATTTACAGGATGAGGAATGGGACTTCAATGCTTTGATTGCCCATTGTGTTACTGAGGAAGAGAAACTTAAGCTTGCTACTACTATAGCCCTCGAAGCAACTAAAGGGAAGGAAAAAATGAAGCATGATAAGTTCAAAGGTAGAAAGTTCAAATCTTCACCACATATTGATGTTGGTCAAATCAGCACTGGTAAAGGTCCACATGACATAAAGAAATCAACAGTATAAGGCCGAGAAAGAAAGATTGTGACCATCAGGTAACTCTTTGGCTTATTAATTTATGAATATAATTTTTGATAGCCGTATTAAGTATTTGGTGGCTATATAAAGGAGCATCTAATCAAGGTGCTCCTACAATGCAGGGGTTAATATCCAGGATAAAGCCAAATAAAGGGAAGAAGAAATTGATGGTTCACAACAATGAAGAAGTAGAAGTAATATCTATGGGGAATGTATATATTGAACCTTGTTGTAAGGTTCATTTGGGTTTTACACGACACGTTTTATATGTGATCTTTTAATCAATTTTAGATAAAGAAGGTTAATATTTTGTATTTAATGTTTCTGTTGTATAGTTGTTGTTTAATAAAAAATATAATGGTATAACTTTCTTGTCATATGGTTTGTATAGAATATGTCTTACCCCGAATTTGATATGTGCTTCTTCGTATCTTTCTAAATAAGTTATAAAAGATCATAATGAATGAAAAGTCATACATGGTTTGACGTAAAAGTTTAAGCCACATTTCCAGAGCAAGGGTTGAGAGATTGATTAAGAAACGCATTTCTTAATTCTAGATTATGATGATTTGGGAACATATGCTGACAATTGCACGGGTAAGTTGACTAATAAGGATATTAAGGTCTACTCAAGTTTTTGATTTGTTAAATATGATACATAAAGATATCGATAGACCTTATACATTTGTATTGTGCAATTCTAAATATATTCTAACATTTGTTGATGATTATTCCCATTATAGTTTTGTGTTCTTGTTTAAAGACTGAAAGTTAAGAATCAATTGGGAACATTCATTAAGGTAGTCATATTTGACTGTGGAGGAGAATATTATAACAAACATGGTGTTTTAGGACATGAAAAGATCCATTTGCTAGATATTTAGAATCAGCTAAAATAGTGACTTAATTGACTATGTCGAGTAGTTTTAAGCAAAATGATGTGTTGTCAAATGGCATAACCACACCCTACAGGATTTGAAGAAGTCGATGCAAAACATGGCTATTCCACTTGATTATCTAAAAGTTTGGAAACGCAGCCTTGCACACATTTGTGTATAGGATTGCCCTATTGAGGTAGTATAATCTTTATAAAAAAAAGATTGCATGCTCATTCTGCTCATTTCTATTTAGTAAGATATCTCGACCACTTTAAGGCTACATTTTTTACTATATAGAAGGTGTGACCAGAATTGTGGAATCACAAACAACTAAGTTTCTAGAATATAATAGGAGTGTTTGACAAATAGTTTTTCAATTGTTTTTTAGCTTATTGACTAAAAGTTAGCTTTTTGACCATCTTAAAAAGCTATTGGTGTGCTTGGTGAATGACTTATTGGTTAGCTTATTTAACCCCAATAAGCTGATTTCTAAAAGCTCCATAAGAGGAGCTTTTGGAGTTAGCTGTTTGCCTAATGACAGTATTGCCCTTCACTTTATTCTCTACTTTTGCTCTATATGTTCAAAGTTGGTTTTTTTATCGTACAATTATGTCGTGAAGTTTGGAAGAATATAATAAAGGAGTTAATTAAATTTTTAATCTTTATTTAATTTTATAATATTAGTTTACATTTAAAAATACCATAATATTAAGTTTTTAAATATAAAGAATCACATCAAATTAATATTTTTAGTATATAACTACTATATATCATATTTGTGTCATACTATAATTATTGATATTTTAATTTATTAAATAATAAAATTCATACATGTTATATGAAAAATACTAATATAATGTAGCTCATTGCATCATTCATATTAATAGAGAATTTAATGTTGGATTATTATTATTATTATTATTATTATTATTATTATTATTATTTATTTTTATTTTTTATTAAAGTTATAAACTTAATTTTTGTAAAATTAAATATCTAAATCTAAATTCTTATAAGAATATTCAATGAAATACTAAGAAATATAATATTCATGCTATACTAAGAAATATAATATTCATGCTCTTATATTTTTTTTAAAAATCATATTCTCATAAATCATTTTACACATCAACAACTAATACTAAATAACTAATTTTACCAAACATCTTTAATAAACAACTGACGTTATCTATTGGTTAAATCAGCTGATAGAATCAGCTAACAGTTAATGCAATACATTGTTTGCCAAACAGGGCCAATGTTTATAATAATGGTGGGTTCTTTGACTCTTCGGATGATAGTAGGGCAGATACTATAGTTATTATGTACTCGCTACTCATACAGTTAGATCTGTTAGATCTAGGTTTCTGTACCATGCCTGTATAGGAATAGGAATCCATACCTGTACACACAATAGTTCTTGAGGGTACAAGATCTAATGCAGTTAGGTAAATCCACCAAAGTGAGACGACCTAATATCCCATCTAATTACATAGTCTATCATGTGTACAGGACTATGATATTAGACATGTTTCAAATCTAGTTAGTTTTTACAGAAGTTATTTTTGGACCTAATGCGGATGTGTGGTGGGATGCAATGAATGACGAGATGCAATCTATGAAGTATAGTAAGGTTTAGGAGCTAGTTCATTTACAGTGGAGTTGCAAACTTGTCAGTTGTAAATGAAAGTTAAACCTAAAGGATTTCGGGATAAAGTTCAACAATTTATGGGCTCGTTCAGTTCCCTAATGGTTCACTCAGGGAGAAAGGTTGACTTTATGTTATCTTTTCTCTCATATCCTCGTAGGATACATTTTGAGTGATTAAGACAATTGTTCCTCATGATGAAATATAGTTACATCAGATGGTTGTCAAAATTGCTATCTTGAGTAAAGACCTTTACGAAGGGGTCTATATGGTACAACCTGAAGAATTTCAGGATCCAAATGGAACTGACTTGGTTTACGTGTTATGCAGATCAATATATGATTTACATCAAACATTTCGAAAGTGATACCTTACAATTGATGAGGTTATGACCTCTTTTGGCTTCATAGAAAATCAAGTTAAAAGATGCTTGTAATATAACTTAGGGTGAGCAAAATTATCTTTGTATTACTGCATATGGATGATATATTGCTCATGTCAAATTACTTGACCATGTTATATAAGGTTAAACAACTTTTGGTTAAGAACTTTGACATAAAAGACCTTAGCGTAGCACCTTTTGTCCTAACTATTCAGATTCACCAGGATAGATCTCAACACTTATAAGGCCTCTCATAGAGCATACATTGAGCATGTGTTACAAAGGTTTAATACAGTTAACAGTAAACCTGTCGTAGCACCTATCACTCATTGTAAGAGATAATCTTTGGCACAGTATCCAAAGAATAAAGTAAAGAGGGAGGTTATAATGAATGTTCCGTTTACTAGTACGATTGATAGCCTGACGTATGCTTAGCTATATACTAGGTAGGATATTGCATTTACTATTTGATTGTTTGGTCAATATCTGGTTAATCTAGGTGTAGACTATTAGAATGCAGTCTAGCAAGTGTTGAGATACTTAAAGGAACTAAGGATTATATGTTAACATATAAGCACAGTCAACAAACTAAACCTCGTACAGAATTCAGATTCAAATTTAGCTATGTGTCCAGATGATCAAAAGTTAACTTAAGGTCATATGTTTTAAGTTTACATATGGTACAATGTCGTGGAAGAATGTCAAGTCAATATAGGTGACTTCTTCAATCACACACGTAGAGTGCATGTTATAGGGCTGCTTTGCAGACTATTTAACTCAGAAACTTGATTTCTGAGTTGTTTGTGGTTGATTCAGTGGCTAGACCCATTTGGTTGTACTGTGATAATCTTCTTGATGTATTGTTTAATAACAACAAAGAATATCATAGGGTCTTAGCATTTAAAGGTCAATTATTTGACCATAAAGGTGTTGATACAAAAAGGTGACATTAAAGTTTGGAGCATTTAAGGATTAAGGAATGATAGTCGATTCTTTAACTAAAAGACTTTATCCACTTGTATTTGTGACCCAAGTATACAATATGGGTGTTTTGATATCCTTAGACGCTATTAGTTAAAGGATCGTTATGTTTGCTCCATGTATATTTATACATTTGATGTATTATGATGGTATGATGGTTCATCAATAAAGATGATCATCATTTATCCTCAATAATACGTGTTATTGTATATTGTCATAATAAATATAAAAGTCTTAAGATTTATGTCTATTTTAAGCATTTAAATGTCATTAGGCATATATATAGATTGACCTTATACTGAGGTCATTTAAACATATACAGTTTTATATGGATATCCATAAAGTTTGATATGACATAGGGGGATATAAGTTTTTAATCCCATAAAGGTTCTTTAATGTAGTTTAACATTCAGTTGGAGAACATGAAGGTTTTCTCTAATGCAGTTTAGCACTTGGTGAGAGGAAACAAGTTTTATCTAATGTTGTTTAGCATTCGGTGAGAGAAAACAAGATTTCTCTAATATAGTGTAGCATATGTGGTTTAACATAAAGTTGGAGAAATTGAGACCTATAAACGAAGATGATATAATTTAGATCATAAAGATATCATCATAGTTTGCCATACTCCACTTTCCCATTCATGTTAGTGAGGTATTAGATATATGTGATTGTATAGGATCTGTGTTACACATGACACATGCATTTGATACTTTTTGGTATCGAAATCCTTGCAGGACATTATCTTTGGATCAAATGTTTTGTTTTCTAAAACCTAGTCGACTAATAGAGTAACGTGACTTAACCGAGGTTTTAAATTATTTTAAAACTAGATTCAACACGGCAATTAAGTATTGTCCAAGGGGGAGATTGTTAGACATTTTTGTAATTTCCGATAAAGTTGGATAATATTTAATTGCATTTTTTGGTTTTTTAAAATAACTTATCGATTAAGTTACGTAATTTGATTTAGATAAAGATAATAAAGTGACCTAATGAATGATCTAAATCAATGGGTCAAAGTTCAGGTAGAAAATGGATTCCAATCAGTATAAGCCGGACTCATATCGGGCTTGTAATGAGGAAGTCTGATATGAAAGTTATATATAAAGGTTAAGGATTTCTGTAGTTGCTCATATCATTCATGAGCATACGGATCCTCTGACCTATTAAAAGTACTTATATGTTGAAAAAATTGTAAAAAGCGTTAACCACGTGTCCGTTAATATTTTTCGTAAAGGTCG
>JANTPM010515152.1:0-13324 GCA_025434745.1 Erythroxylum divaricatum
GACAAATTTACGGAGATAGGAAGCAAACACTCACGGGGGCAGAATTTTTTGGTCATGTCTACTGTCCCCCAAACACAGGGTTAGTGTTGTAGGTCGATTGGTTTATGTCATTGTAAAGTGTCCATAAATTTGTTGTTGATTGTCTCGTGGCATTGCTGCTGATTGTCTGATGTTCTGGACAAAATTGTGGCTTCGAGGGATTATGTGTTCTAAGCGTAGGGCAAAGTGTATCTAATCAGATAACTTAGGTGAAGTACCCTTACCATGTATTTGATTGCTGTATTTAGGGGATAAAGACGAAACGGGGCAGAAATTTAAAAACGGAATAGAACAAAAATTGGGGACAATGAAGTGTACAATAAATATGAATCATGTGCAAGATGACTTAATAAAGTTTACAAGATTTATGTATAAAATGATGGAAAGTGACATTAGTAGTGGAGATTGGATTTGTAAGTCATCACAAGATCTATTTTTTATTTCCTAATAGATCATTTAATGATAACTTCCTAAGAATCTTTTAATCATTTTTATGAATTAAAAAATTTTCATATATTTTTTATTCACCTTCCAAAAATAATAAAACAAATCACTAATCATTCATTGGAATAATCAAAAGAGTCTTTAAGATATCAATTCAAAATTTTTAGTATTTTTAAATAATTACTCCTTAAACCCAAACATAAAAAAATATCCACATTAATTTTATGGTCATATTTAAATTTTTAATAAATTTAATATTTGAAAATTCCAAAATTATATTCATAAAAAATTTGAATTGATGTTTTACTAAATTGAACGTTGAAAAAAAATATATGCAAAATCTTTATATCGCGGATCATGGGCTCATAATAGAGCCGAAGCGCAATGTCTTTGAAGTATGGGCCTGTAAATGGATTCTGGCAAGAGCAATACAAAGCCTCCCCAATCACTGGAAATCGTAGCGTCCCACCCGAGCAAGTTGTAGTGGGACTAGTGATGCAGAAGCGGGATCTCAACAAGTCCGGCGGCTTATCCGCCGGAGCCACCGCTCCATCTGCTAAGCGAGGCCGCCCCTTCGGTAGCACTGCGGGGAACGCAGCGGCAGCTGCATCTTCCGCCGACTCTGCGGCTCCTTCAAATCTCCTCGGCCCATCTCTCCAAGTTCACACCTCCTTTGCCGGTGAAACCAAACCCTAATCCCCGTTTTTCATGTTTTTAAATTTCTGTAAATTTGAAATTTGTTTAAGCTTGCAAAGCCCGTGACTTTTGCAGACCAGAACAATAAGAGGATAGTTTTGGCTCTTCAAAGCGGGCTCAAGAGCGAGCTTACATGGGCACTCAATACTCTCACGATGCTCTCTTTCAAAGAGAAAGAGGATTTGCGTAAAGACTCTCTTGCTAAAATCCCTGGCTTGCTCGATGCTCTTCTCCAAGTTGTATGTTCGTTGCTTGCACTTATTTCATTTCATGAAACACTATGGATTGCCATGATTTTATTTCCCTTTTCAGTATGTTATATGTGTATATGTCGGTTGGATTGATGCATTTGAATTGATAAAGCTATTATATTGTTTGGTGAACAAACAGATTGATGACTGGAGGGATATTGCTCTGCCTAAAGAACTCAGCAAGAAGCCTAGGGTTAGAACATTAGGGACAAATTCACTGGTAACAGGATTTGGTAATGAGTACGAGGTTTTAGGATCAAGTGATAATCTCAAAATTTCTGGGTAAGTGGAATAGTTGCCTTGCTTCTAGAGTGAGAAAAAAGTTTGGTTGGGTTTTTGATTGAAGGGTCTGTTAATGTTAGATAATTTCCAGGTTGGGATCAGCTTCCTCTGCAAATGAGGCATTGGGACAAAGGAATGGAACCAAAGCTCATCCTACAGAGTGGTGGTTTGATGAAGATGGTTTATTTAATTTGGATGAGGAAGGGAGGGCAGAGAAACAGCTATGTGCTGTGGCTGCTTCTAATATCATTCGCAACTTTTCTTTCATGCCAGAGAATGAAGTAATTATGGCCCAACATCGTCACTGCTTGGAAACAGTCTTCCAATGTATTGAAGATCACATCACAGGTTAGCACAATTTCTAGTAGAAGCTTATTGGTTTAATTATTTCGTGCTATAATCTTTGATATGCTATTTATTTACGGTTAGTTACTGACTAAGTGATAAATTCATTAGTCTTTCATTACAGAGTTTAGCTTGCCATCCAAATAGCATCAATATAATAATTTGGACATTTCATGCGAATAGAGATTGCTCTATGTAATGACGCGTGCATGTTTGTCCTTGTTACCATAATTGACTTAAAGCTAGATACAAAACTTCATTTATTTTGGTCATGTCCATAGCTTTTCCTAGCAAGGATCAGTTTTAGTCGTACCTTCCTATCTTTCCATGCCCACGTGCCATTTTAATAATGCTTAGGTACCATGTCAAAATAATAGATGTTGAGGCAGATGTGGGGTTTTCATTTTTAATAATGGATTGGTGTTCAATGTTGCTAAAAGTAATTTATTTTGGCAGAGGATGAAGAGCTTGTTACAAATGCTCTTGAAACAATTGTAAATTTGGCTCCATTGCTTGAACTTCGAACTTTCAGCTCGTCGAAGCTATCATACATTAAAATGACGTGAGAAACCTCTTTCTGATATACCATTCCTATTCAAACTGTCTTTGTTATTTACCTAGCATTTCTGTTGTACAGAGAGAAACGTGCAGTCCAAGCTATCATGGGAATGCTGGAATCTACGGTTAAGGCCTGGCATTGTGCTGCTGCTGAATTACTGGGTCGCTTGATAATAAATCAGGATAATGAATCATTTCTTCTTCCCTTTTTCCCACAGGTTGCTGTTGTTTGGCTGTAGTTAATATGGTTTTTACTTTATATATGTACCTTAGACGTGCACTAAATCTACTGAAGGCTTGGTGAATACTGCAGATTCGCAAGCGGTTGGTAGATCTTATAAGCTTTCCTGCAATTGATGCCCAAGCAGCTGCTGTTGGTGCTCTGTACAACCTTGCAGAAGTTAACATGGACTGCAGATTGAAGCTTGCCAATGAGAGATGGTAATTGGTCTAGACTTGGTAGTAAACTATGCATGTTTTATGATAGAATTTAAAGATTACAGTTCTTTTCGGGACTTGTTTCTTACTAGGATGACACTGAAATTTTCTTTGCACAACTTTCCAAAATTCAGGGCAGTTGATCGTTTGCTGAAAGTGATTAAGATGCCACATCCGGTACCGGAAGTGTGCCGGAAAGCAGCAATGATATTAGAGAGTTTGGTATCTGAACCACAGAGCAGAACCGCACTTTTAATGTACGAGAATGCATTTGCGGAACTCCTGTTCTCAGAGAGTAGATACGCTGATACTTTTGCCAGGATCCTGTATGAGTTAACATCTAGACCAAGCAACAAATTCACAGTAGCCCGTGGTGTCTGGGGCATGTAATTGAAGACATTAACCATTAGGATGATCAGGTACTGAATTGAACCGATGCTTTAAACGGTGTAATTCAATGTTATGTAAACCTATTCCAAGAATAGATTAGAAGCAGAGGTGTTTTAGATCTATTAATCTTGTTTCACATTCAACCACCACCTTCAGCAACCTCTGTCCAAGGAACAGTTATCTCCGGCAAAGCAAAGGCGACTCTTTCTTGCTTCTTTAACTACACAAATGATAAATTTCACATTTATCAAATTAAGGAAATAAAAATATCAGTGTAGGTGCAGCGTCAGTCTTACAGGTCCCAGCAATTGTTGATATTGATCAAGGCCCCATATGTGCCTTATAAATTGACTCGATGCCTTAAAATTGACATGTTATTTAAGTAACTATGAATTATAGCGGCAATCAATTAATATCATGAAATTCAGAATACAACAAGACTTCTGATTGTTTATCAAGTTATTAAATGCGAGCACTTCCCAACCATCGAACGACCTAACCATCGAACACCGGTTTTGTTTTGTTACTTTGATTGATATTTTTCCCACGACGTCTTCAATGAAGCAGTTGGTCAGCTAAACAACTTTCACCAGATAATACCATGCAAGTGTTCAACTTTTGACTAGATCCAACTCCTTGCATTGCATTGCATTGCGTGCGTTGCCTTCTTATACATGAATTCTCATCCCTTGGACGTAAACAAAATGAGAATAATTATATAGATCTGAATCGACTCGATCCTGATTTGGGTTATGAGCATGAGTTTTTCCAAGCATTTCTTGTATTAAAAGTTGAATTAAACCATGGACTGGTACAATCAATAAGCAAAAGATGAGGTTTTCACGAGGAAATGGAAGCAATTTTAGGAACATGGACAGGGAATTCATGAATTTCATCCATCCAAGGGTTCTTCTCCTTCGCTGGATTGATTGTTCTCAATGCACGCCACACAGCACTGTTACATTTGAATCCTGATCCGAATGCGATTTGCCATGTTCTATCACCTCTCCTGATCCTCCCTTTGGCCTCAGAGTAAGCCAATTCGTACCACAAGGAACTGCTGGATGTGTTGCCGAACCTGTAAAGAGTCATTCTTGAAGGCTCCATGTGCCAATCGCTGAGCTCAAGGTTCTTCTCTAGTTCATCTAACACAGCTCTGCCTCCTGCGTGAATGCAGAAGTGCTCAAAAGCCAACTTGAAATCTGGAATGTATGGTTTTATCTTCATCTTCAGGACTTTTCTTGCGACTAGAGTTGCGAAGAACAGGAGTTGTTCTGACATGGGTAGGACTAGTGGACCTAGTGTGGTGATATTGGTTTTAAGGGCCTCTCCTGCTACTGCCATAAGGTCCTTGGACAGTGAGACACCGATTTTCTTGTTGTTATCCTCCTTTTGGAACACACAGTTGTAACATTTATCATCAGCACCTTTGTGGGTACGAACAGTGTGGATTAGTTGATACTTTGATCGCCGGCGGTCAGAAGATCTGTTGGAGAGGAGGATTGCGGCGCCGCCCATTCGGAACAGGCAATTCGAGACGAGCATTGATCGGTCATTGCCAAAGTACCAATTCAGAGTAATGTTTTCCATACTAACCACCAAGGCGTAGGCGTTAGGGTGCACCTGATCGGAAAGATAGAAAGTGGAATTCGAAATCATAAATCTTTCACCATTTTTAACACCAAAATTAAAAACAACCAACTACTTCCATTACATCGGACACTAATGTCGTCATTTACACAAGCCATTATGAGATATGTCAGTTAATACACAGAACCGAATGCTAGTTCCACCGTGTGGATATACACCACTAAAGGTGGTTGAGTGTGTGAAACTGAAACTAGCATTTATAGTTCACCAACATCTTCACTTTCCGAGTTGAGTACACCTATTTATTATCTTTACGGTAGAATTATTGAAGCATCATAAATGAACAACAGCTGGGCACATGAAGCCATGTGGGTGGCTGACGGTTGCCACTGAAACGTTCAATGTCACCCCACCAAAGTTTGACATTCTTAGATTCATTTTCAGTTGTATCAGATAACTCCAAACCGCGTTTTAATGAGGTCTCTTTATTATGATCATTTATGAGCAAAAAAACGTACAAATTTGTATTCACATACCTGTAAGAGCTGCTTAGCAAGATCTATTGAGATAAGGCCCGCACTGCAACCCATGCCACCGAGATTATAGCTCAAGATGTTGCCTCTGAGGTTATAGTGATTCACAACCATTGCAGAGAGTGAAGGTGTAGGATTAAACAAACTGCAATTGACTATAAGAATGCCTATATCTTTAGCTTTCACACCAGTTTTGGCCAAGAGCTCATCAATGGCGCTGAACATCACTGTCTCAGCCTCCTTCCTTGCCTCTGCCATACATGGGTTGGGTGGCACTCTCATAACAGCTTCCGGCAAGTAGGTCTTTTGCCCTAACCCTGACCTTTCAACAATCTTCTTTTGGAATGCCAAATTCTCCTCATTGAAGCACCCAGCCAAAGTAGACCTTTCCATGAAAATTTCTCTGGTACATATACGAGCCGGCTCTGGCTTGTAACAAGCAAAGTCCACCAAGAACACTTTCCTTGGACGGCTCGTGAAGTAAAGAGTGCCCAGGAAAACAATAAGACCCGAGCAAAACATAACAGTAACGAAATTAAACTTGAGTTGGTCCCATAGCTGGACAATATCATCGACTTTGAGCGTTGAAAGATGAGCAGAGGCAATAACTAGAAGTGGAACGAGCAAGAGATACATAGCGTTAGAGATCAAGTAGTGGTAGCCTAGTTTCACATACTTCAATCTAACTGATAAGAGAAAGTTTGGGAGAGTATTTCTCCTTGTCTCTGATTGCTCTTGCACGTTAACTGAGTCCAGCTTCGGACTTTGCTTATTTTCCTCGGCCATGAATGATCAAAACCAAGTTTAGAACAAAGAATAAAGAAAACCCAGATCAAATGAAGGTGAAAGAACAGAACTTAGAAAGAAAAGCTAAATCTTTATGAGACAGAACTCAAGAACAGGAAAAGAAAAGGGCGCTTGGTGCTTAGGGGGGAGAGGCTGGGGTTGGAATTTAAAAAGGAGTGGATATAGAGAGAGAAACAGTGAGAGAGGGAGGGAGATGAGGGGACGATGCAACTACCCCAACGAACTTTTAATTGTTAACCCGCCATGGCATTGAATTCGCCAACCAAGAAATTAGAGGGAGGGATTATGGAGTTTTGTAATTATAACTTTGTCAATCCACTTGTCAACTCCAGAAAGATTGTCTATTTCAAAGAAAGACACCAATTTTGTTCACCACAGTCTCACGTTGGTGAACTATACGGTTCCTCTTGCTCAAGACTTATTGGTCAATATTTTACCATCCTAACTCGATTGTAAAAGTTTTTACTTGGCATGTGATCATACGACCGGATCTCTTCGTAACTTTGAAGTACGAAAATGTGTGACTTTTTAACCCGAAGTATTGGTATAGATGGCACATATTTTCGTCGCTTAATCAAGAGATCGGGTTCGATTCTTGAGAATGCAGCAAACTCCTGGACCAATAGTAGCCCTCCTTGATTTGAGATATTCCGTAACTTTGAAGTATTAAAAATAAAGATGCTCCGTAACTTTGAAGTACTAAAAGGATTAGTTCGGGGATTAATTCTTTTAAGAAAAAAAATGGTGACTTTTTGGAAAATCCTTATATTGCACCCCACCCACATCTTTATTTTTCAAAAAAAAAAAACTTGAAAATTTTTTTAAAACTTTTTTTTTTGTTATGACTTTGTGACATGTCTATACATTTAGTACATGTAAGATAATGCAACGAGCCTGTCTGATTCAATCCCAAGAACATGCAATTCGAGTCTAATTTAATGTTTGGGAGGATTTGTATAGCCCGAGTTCAAGTTTGAATATGAGCAGATCAATTAAAATAACGTTTTTGGTTGTTCATACCTTTATGATTAAATTGAATTTAATTATTTAATTTTAAAATGCTCATATATGATTGTTATACTTACTTAGGAATGAAATTTTAATTTTGATTGAGTTTGGTTCGATCTAAATTAAGTAAAAACTAAAATTTAATTAAATTTGAGTTAAGAATGGTAATAGAATGAGTCAATTTTAAATTATATATGATTTTTGTCTAACTTAATTATCTTTTACCCAAACCCAATCTAAATCATAGGTGTCAATATGATTTTGTTTTAATATTTTGGTTAAACTAGTTTTAGTCCACCTAAAATTTATCAACTCAATCTTATTTGTTAACTTAGTGATTTTATCATTATTAATTCGAGTTCAAATATTCATATTCAATTAAGTTGGCTCAAATTTGAGTTAAAGTTTAAAAAATAAGGTTTAAATTAAATTAAATTTGATTTCATCTATTGTTTAATGGTATAAATTTTGTGTAATTTATATTAACTTAAAATAAATTATTTTTGAACTTTCTTCGTTCCTTAAACCAATTATTGGTGATGGTAAATTTCAATTATTTGTGTTCTGAAAGTTAACAAGTGAATGTTAATTCTAATTTGATTAAGCAGGAAAAAAACAAGAAAAAGAAAAAGATTTCTTAGTTCTTCCTTCTGGATGGGTTTTAAGGAGATAAGATTTTCTGTATAATTTTATAATATTTTATTATGTCTCATTAATTTTAGTTATTTATTTATGTAAATCTCGCGTTTGTTTATGCGAGATCTACGCGAGGTTCACATAAATAAATTGCTGAAATTTATAAGATTAAATAAGATATTATAAAATAAAATTAGACAAAAAAAAAATTGAGTCAATTTTAAGACTCGAAAGCAACTAAGATCTTCTGATAGCTTGGAAGTCTGGGCCATGTCGTTCTTACACAGCATTTGGATTGGAATGGACATAGCCAGCTTACCTGTCGCTGAAAAAAGCTGTTGCCTACTAAACCTGACATTGTCATTTGCATTGCCACTTGCCAGGCCAGTTATGAGTTATGACAGCTCGGTGGCTTGACTACTTCACCGCCCTGTTTCATTGAAAGCCATTCATGGTCTGGTTATTGGTTCAACTGGTCTATTGAGTGTCAATCTTATGCCCAGACAAAGTCATATTATATTTAGATTTTAATGTCGTTTTGGCCAAATAGCATTCGTGTCACTCTCACTTTACGATTCCATCCTTTTAGAGGGATTTGCATGCTTCCATTACCATAATTCGTTCCTTAACTCTCAATGTGTTGTCCATTACCATTTTATTTAATTCGAAGTCACATTGTAACTCCAACTCCACCTGTATATTCAAATAATTAAAAATTTGACCAAAATTAAAATTTTAATAATCTTATTTTATGTTTCAAAATTTTGTTCAATTAGTTTTAAATTTTTGGTATGAAGTTAATCTTTTGGAATTTGAATTTAATTAAAACTCTAATCAACACTAAATTGAGGCTGTAAAAAAACTTAAAATTCAAAATAAAGCATTCTTGTAAACAGCATGGGAATCTCGGCTAAAATTCTCTTGCTATCTGTGCCTTCTCTACTTTTCTTCTCTACTTTTCCTTTAATTTCTCATCAAAGATAATATTAATAAAAAGAGCAAAAAGAATAAGAAATAGAATATATAGCAGAAAAAGAGATGGCAATAAGTTGCTATTGATGGAATCAAATAATAGAAAATTGACAACTGAAAGGGGAGGGAAGTAGTGTGGATAAGCCTTGAGTTTGTTATACATTGATATTTTTATTAATTTTAAATATTATGAATTATAGTAAATTAATTAAATTAAAATCTATATATTTATTTTATAATATACTGATCTGAAAATTAAAATACGCATGTCATTTGCAAGCCACATTAGTGATATTAGCGGAAAGACTAACGTTGAATTATTTTTGTAAAAAACTAAAAGTAAACATTTTGTTAATACTTTTTAAAGTTTAGTCTAAAATTATTAAATTTAATGAAGTTTGAGTCTTTTTAATAAATCATAAATATTATAGTAAAATCAATATAAATCTGGTTTAGTTCAATTGAATTAAGTGAAACTTAACAATGCGAGAATTTTTCATATTCTTGGTAGTCATAAATGGTTCAATATTATGCACCTAACAGGTATGAACATCCTATTTTTATGGTAACTAAAAATGTGATTGATAGAAGCATATTGTTATAAGTTTTTTCATTAAGATTTTTGGGGTCCTTAAGTTTCTTCTCTCTTCTGAAAATATTCCATTAAATTGGGAATCGAGTACTTAGAAGAATTCTAAAAACTCAGACTCTTCAAGCAATAACATCAATGGCTGGAGGTATTTCATTTTTTTCCGCATTAAGTTTATATGTTATTCTAATGTATATTACTATTGAATATACATGTTATAATTGGCTTACATGAGTATAATTTGATAGTTTTAACATAAAGTTTAGCACAAATCTGTTTAAATTAACATTTTAGCACACAAACAGTTTTTATGTCATTTGATTTATGTTTTTAAAGATATGTTTTACATTGGTAACACATATTTATAGTTGGTTTGCCTCAATTTATTGACAAGTAACATGCATGCTTAAATTATGTAGCTATTTAAATTGTAAGTTTCTCTGATATAAGTTATAAAATTTTCGAATTGAGGGGTAAAAACTATAAGATTTGGAATTAAAGAATTCTTCTTCCTTTGGGGTGGATGGAATTGATTATGCTATCTAGAAGGACGAACCAACTAAGGGTAACGGAGGCCAGCACTACAGCTAAAACCGTTCTTTATGAGCCTTGGGAGCAATCTAATCACCTAAGTATGATGTTCATTAAAACCAAAATTTTTACTGGCATTTGTGGTTTCGTAGAACATTATGACAATATCCATGCTCCACTGAAGGCTATTGATGAGTAACTAAAAGCTTCAGACAAAGCACTTGCAAGGGCTTAATTGTGAATTTTGTATCTATAAGGCTTACTAGTGTCCAAGGTTTGCATATGCACATCATGAAGATAAGAGACATTGTGGCTTAGTTAAAGAAACTTGAGGATGAGATGTTTGATTCTTTCCTGGTGTATTACATTTTGAACATTCTTCCACCGCCATCCGCACCGTTTAAAATCTCTTATAATATACATAAGGATAAGTAGTCAATAAATGAATTAATGACCATTTGCGCTCAAGAGGAAGGGAAATTGTCGATGGAACAGGGAGAGAGTTCGTTTAATGCACATCTAGTTGTTCAAGGAAAGAAGACAAATCAAGCTAACTCAAGGGGAAGAAAAGGCCAAATACTAACCCAAGCTGACATTAAGAAGGAATCCAAGTGCTTCTTTTGCAAAGAACACATGAAGAAGGATTGTGTCAAACATAAGGAATGGCTTGAAAAGAAAACTAAGGGGGCGTTTGGTTTGAGCATGTGGTTGGTTATGGACATGGGATAATAGTAGAAGAGGATGAGAATGGGTATGAAAAATAAAAAAATGATGTTTGGTTTGTAACTTGGGTTTCTATATTAATACCAGTAATGTTGTTTAGTTTGTTGCATTAATGGAAATGAAAGATAATATAATATCATTTTTACCCTTAATAAAAATGAAAATAATTTAACCTTTATATGTTTATTGAGGCTATCCTTATATGTTTATAAAAAAAACTAAACAATTTTCATCAATGTGAATGAAAATTGCGATCAAGGAATTTTATCGCAATTTTCGAGCATTAAATGAGGATAAGGAAGTAAGGAGATCGTAAGGAATTGAGAGGCGATAAGAAAGTAAAGAGGATGGTAGGGCAAAGGTTGGGGATAAAAGAGTAAAAAAATAAACGTGATTAAAACTTCGATTGGAATGAAAACTCGATACCCACCCGCCTTGGTGGGTTTAGTAAATTCCCAAATTTAATAGAATAAATCCATTCTTTTGAAATTGAAAATCCCAAAGCAAACACTTTTTTTTACAATTATTCCATTCCTTTATTCCCAAACTCTCAAACCAAACGCTACCTAATTTAATCTCACTGGTTTGTTTTGAATCTAAATTGACCTAAGTTTGTCATGACTCATGGTGGATTGATTATAGTTGTATAATCTATATTACAAATGAGTTGAATGATTTGCAGAATCCAAGGAAGCTAGTGGGAAGTGAGAAGTATATATTATAGGGAAAAAAGATATGTTCGCATGTAGAGGTTGTTGAAGATTACAATTTAATTTTATGTAGTGGTTTTATTTTAAAATTAGAAAAAAAGACATTTTATATTCCCAATTTCTATAAGAGATTGATTTCAGTTTCAAAACTTATACCATTTGGATATTCCTTTCATTTTCAGATGAATCTTTTACGTTAAATTATAAATTTGAATTTATCAGAAATGAAACATTATTTGATGGTCTTTTCTGTTTTAATTTACAAGATAATACCTGTTATAATGCAACGTATGTTCATGCTAGAACAAAATGTTATAACATGAATGAAAATTCCTCTATGGTGTGACATTGGAAATTAGCAAATATCTCCATAAAGAGGATTAAAAGATTGGTGAATGACATAGTACTTAATAATTTGAATTTTACTAATTTGGAAACTTATATGGACTACATAAAAATAAAGCAGAATAACAAATCAAAGTAAGATGCTGAGAGAAGTTCAGACATATTAGAGATCATAAGTGCAAATATTTGTAATCTAGATATGGACTCGTATAGTAAAAAAATACTTCATAATCTAGATATGGACTCGTATAGTAAAAAAATACTTCATATCATTTATAGATAATTACTCACGATATATGTATCTCTATTTACTTTACAACAAGAATGAAGCACTATATGCTTTCAAAATATTCAAATCTGAAGTAAAGAAACAATGCAGTAAGTAAATTAAGATCGTGAGATTTGATAAAAGTGGGGAACATTATGGTAGATATATTAAACGTGGACAAGAAGCTGGTCTAATTGTGAGGTGTCTTCAAGAAACGGGATAGTAGCCAAATACACCATGCTTGGACCTTTAGACCAAACTGGTTTGGTAGAAAGAAGAAATCGACAATTATTGGACATGGTACGAAGCATGTTGAGTCGCTCTAAACTTTCTAAGTCCTCGTGGACTAAAGCTCATAAGACTACTGTACAACTAACTATTGAAATTCAACAGCCTACAGTTAACATAAATGACAATCAAGAAATTCAACAATTTGTTGATAATTCAGTAGATACAATTATTTAGAAATTACCTGAAAGCATTCAACAACTAATTTAACAATAAACTTTACAGGAGGATATTGGTGCAATATTAAGGAGATTTACTAGGACAAGGAAATTAGTTATTACTGGTGAATATGTCATATATCTATAAGAATCTGAGTACAATATAAGAGATGAGAATGATCTTAAAACCTCTTCACAAGCCATGAGTTGCGAAGAATCAAATTTATAGTACAATGCCATGAAGGAAGATTCCATGAAGAATAATGATGTTTGAGATTTTGTTGAGTTGTCTAAAGAAGCAAAACCCATAGGTTGCAAGTGGGTATTTAAGACAAAGAATAACTCACTAGGCAACATTGAGAGATTCAAGGCAAGACTGCTAAAGGATTCACTGAAAAAGAAGGAATTGATTCCACATATACATTTTCTCTTGAGTTTAAAAAAGATTCACTTCGTATAATTTTGACGTTTGTTGCTCACTTTGACATGGAATTGCATCAAATGGATGTGAAAAACAACTTTCTTAAATAGTGACCTAGAGCAAGAAGTTTACACGAAACAACCAGAAGGATTCTTCTCTGGTAATGGTGAGTATTTGGTTTGCAAGCTTAAAAGATTCATATATAGATTAAAACAAGCATACCGCTAGTGATATCTGAAATTTCATGATATTATCCCATTATTTAGTTTTGAAGAAACTATCATGAATCAATGTATCTACCA
>JANTPM010515254.1:0-13322 GCA_025434745.1 Erythroxylum divaricatum
ACTACCTCTTTAGTATAACAATTCATCACTGCCCTATGAGCAGTGAGCCAGTCCATGCCTAAGATGAGGTCTATCTCCCAGAACAAAAATTTTTGTTTTTCCGCACCGTGTATATGTGATGTACACACCGGGATTTTCCTACAATATCAATGTCTTGAAACTAAATTAATAAGTGTCTTAATTAATGGAATTCCTACGAAGCCATTTAGGATCAATAAAGGGATTAAACAAGGGGATCATCTTTCCCCTTACTTATTCACTCTAGCAACGGAGGGTCTTTCAGGACTATTGAATAAAATGGAGCAGTGTAATGGGTTATACCAGTACCATTATAAATGTCGAGAACTGAAAATGTCTCATTTACTGTATGCTAATGATGTGATATTATTATGTAAGGTTGATCCAGATGTGTCAAAGATGATGATGAATTTGATGATCATTTTTTCTCGATGGTCAGGTATGAAAATGAATATACAGAAGAGTGGCATTTATGTGTCATCAGATGTTAAAAATTAGGATTGGTTCAGTAGATTAGTGGGGTTGCCTTTATAAGGAACATCGTTCAGGTATTTGGGATTACCGATCACCTCAGGTAAGCCACAATTTTCTAATTTTTTTCCTTTATTGAAAAAATTGAAAAGTCGCATATCCAAAGAAAGTTATAAAAGAAATGAAGAGGATATTGAAAGCTTTCTTATGGTTCGGTAAGCATGATAAATGCAAAGGAGTTAAATTCAAATGGAGCGAGATTGTAGTGCCAAAGAAACAAGGGGGTTTAGGCATAATTTTGATCAATCAGATGCAAAGAGTACTGTTTATAAAGAGGCTCTAGCATTTAT
Organism: Erythroxylum divaricatum; assembly: GCA_025434745.1. Taxonomy (NCBI): domain Eukaryota; kingdom Viridiplantae; phylum Streptophyta; class Magnoliopsida; order Malpighiales; family Erythroxylaceae; genus Erythroxylum; species Erythroxylum divaricatum. The sequence continues at coordinate 840 of JANTPM010515254.1, forward strand.
TTGTAGATCAAGAAGGAATGTGGGTCAAATGGGTGTAGATATATTGCCTTAAAGGGAAAAGTTTTTGACAAATTCAATTGACGTATGAACACTCTTGGATCTTTAAAAGTCTGTTGCAATGAAGAGAATTAATTTATCCTACTATCAAAAATAGAATTGGGAATGGAGAGGATAAAAATTTCTAGTTTGATAATTGGAATGAATACAGTCTTCTTTGGCTGAGAAATGGCTTAACTAGTTTTAGAAGCTGAATTTCTAAGATAACATCAGTGGCTTACATAGTTTGAGAAAGGGAACAATTTCATAGTTGCAGGTTTGGCCAACTTCTTGACTGGTATATGAATGGTGTGCTACTTCGTACTGAACTGGATAAGTGGATTTGGGCAGCATCTCAAATTGGAGAATTCACGACCAAATCAACACACAACCTAGGGAGGGAGATGCAGGAACAGATACCATGGACTGGTTTAGTTTGGAAACAGGTATTATGTCCAAAATCTACATTTTTTCTTATGGTTGGCTATTAAAAATAGGTTGAGAACAAATGATCGATGGTTTGGTAGTTTTGATCCCATTTGTGTGTTGTGTAAAAAAATCAATGAGAGCATAAATCACTTGTTTTTTGAATGTGAGTTTACCAAAGCGGTGTGGAGTAACATTTTATAAAGATAGAAAGTTTGACTTTCTCCTATGAATGGAATGCAGTGTTAGTAGATGTTATTCGAAACACTAGACCAGGTAGGTAGGATGGTCTCATCATCAGGACCTCGTTCCAGATGGTGCTGTATCACTTATGAAGGGAGAGAAATTGACACTTATATAAGCAAGTGGAATGACACAAATACGAGCTCGCTGATTGCATAGTTAACTTGATTAGAGAGGTCATCATTGTGAATAGGAAGCAAGATATCATTCGATTGGAGATGACAAGGCATTGGTATATTTAGATGATGCATATGGTTTTGGGTGGTTTGAATGTAGTGAAATAGTAATGGTTGTAACTTTTTTGGTATTTATCCTTGTAATAGGATTGTAAATTTTAACTATTGTCGACTTGGTAATATAATTTCTTAAAATTTCAAAAAAAATTTAGAATTTTGCCTGAACTTATCACCTACAAGTTAATGAACCAACTATAAAAAAGTCATATACGTCAACTAAAAGATGCTATAAAACTATTAATACAAGCTAATTTATTCCCTGTAAACATGAAAATATGGAATTATCATATGGCTAATCTTAAAGCCAAATTTGAATGCTTGGTTAAATAAAAAGGTAAATCTAAAACTCAAACTCGTGCTCATGACCATACAAATGCTAATGATCATGAAGAGATTGAGAGTAAAGGTGAAAGTCATAAGAAGTCTATATTGCATTAGAAGATTTCGATGGTGATGATGGTATTGATTTGTTAAGGGCAATATGAAGTGTTTTTGATTAAGTGCACTCTAATTTCTTGAGTCAAACATGATGATGTTAATGAGAAGTGACATGTCATTTTTCATAAAAGATATCACATCAATCATAAAGTACGTATCATGATTATTGATGGGTAGTTATACAAATGTGGCTAGCATAACTTGGGTTAAAAAATCAAGCTTACCTACCATTAAACATCTTAAATCATATAAGTTTCAATGATTAAATGAATATGGTGAAGAGAGGGTCATTAAATAAGTATTGGTTTAATTTTAAATTAGAAATTATTAAGATAAGGAGTTGCATAATATGGTGTCAATGCATAGACCAATTCTCTTTAGGAGACTTTAAGAATTTGACAAAAGGGTCACAAAAGATGAGCTTACAAATTGATATTGTATGAGCTTACAAATTGATATTCTTTTATTATAAACAATAAACTCATTTCTCTTCTATCATTAGTGCCTAACAAGTGCATAAGGATCAATTTATGTCAATAAAATGAAAATGAGATATCAAAATGAAAAGGAAATAAAATGGAAAGAAAGAGAGAAAATTGAGGGGAAAGAAAAAGAGAGCACTGAGATAGAAGTAAAGAAACATGTGAGCTTTTATACGAGAGAGAATGAATCAAGAGAGTTTTTTATTCTAGCTAACCTATAATGATATTTTTATACAAAGACGCTCATTTTAATGCTAAGAATCTTGACATTTCATTGCCTAGTATTTCTATTTCTTTGTCGTTGGATTTCTAAGATGCAGTCATTAATGATGTTCCTAGCAAGTTACCACCAACATTGGGAATATAACATCAAATTAATTTCACAGTCGATGTTACCGTTCATAATAGACTATCCTATATATATAACCTAGAGGAGACTAAGGAGCTTCAATGACAAGTTGAGGAGCTTTTGTTGAAATGATAAGTTAAAGTGAGCTTAAGCCCATGTGTTGTTTTGATCTTGCTTATCCTAAAAAAATGGATCATGGAAAATGCGAGTTCATTATCAAGCTACCAATAAAATAAAAAATAATATAATATCACTTTTTATGTTATAAAACATGCTTGATGAATTCCATAGCTCTCTTGTGTTTTTAAAAATTAATTTGAAAATGGATCTTTTCAAATTAGGATAAAAGAAGATGACAACTAGAAAACATCCCTTGAAAAATATAGTTTATATTAGTGGTTAGTGATGTCTTTTAGATTAACCAACACACCTAGTACTTTTTTTAGATTAATAAACTATATTTTATATGCTTTGATTGAAAAATTTATAATTTTTTATTTTGAGGATATTTTAATCTGTACTAAGAGTTTATATGAGCAAATTATGTATTTAAAAATTATTTTGAATATTTTGAAACAAGAAAAAACTATATGATAATATAAAAAAATGTTTTTTTTCATGGATAAAGTATTTTTTCTTAGATATGTCATGAGTGTGAATGAGATAAAGATAGATAAGGAGAAGGTTAAAGCTATTCAAAAGTGGTATAGACATAAATCTATAATAGATGTGAGAAGTTTTTATAGTTTAGCTATTTTTTTTATAAAAGGTTTACGAAAAATTTTAGTACACTAGATGTACCACTCATTAAAATTGTCAAAAAAGTGTATTAATTTTAAGTAAGGTGATGAATAACAATATGATTTTAATTTGATTAAACAAATTTTATGTTTTTCTCTTTTATTAGCTTTACCTCACTTTTTTAAAACTTTTAAAATTAAGTATAATGTTCCCAGAATAGGTATTGGTGTTTTTTTCCATATACCAAAATCAACCAATTGCCTACTTTATTGTGAAACTCAATAAAGCTACTTTTAACTACCCAACTCATAACAACAAGTTGTTTGCAATAGTGAGGACTTTGAACATTTTATAGTAAACAAAGGTTTATTCTACGAGTCCTTAATGTACCTAAAAAGGAAAAGAAATTTGGATCTAACGGATGGAGTTCACTGAGACGTTTCCTTATGTGATCAAGTACAAGCAAGGTAAGGAAACATTGCAACACATGCATTATCCTAGAGTTACACCCTGATTTCTATCTTGGATGCAAAATTGTCAAAAGTTTGAGTATGTGAAGGAATTATATGGCAATGACAATGGTTTTACATATATATTTAGGGCTTTTAAGAAAACTTCATTTGAAAATTTCCAGGGATGATGAGAATTTTTTAAGAAAAATAAATTATGTGTGTCTAAGAACTTTTTAAAAGAACTGTAAGTGTGTAAGATATGTGAGAGAGGATTGATATGCCATTTTGGAATTAAAAAGACTTTATATGTTTTTAAATATTTCTTATAGCTTCTTATGTATGATGAACTTGAAAGAATTTGTATTAATAACATTACATACACACAAGCTAAATATAAAGTTATACCACATGGCTTATATAATTGTTTTCCAATCCTTAATGAACTTTAGGTTGATATCTTTGTGGATTTTTATTGAAGTTTGACTAAGCCAAAATAGGGTAAATTTTTTATCTAAATAGTTCTTATGTTTTTTTTAGATGGAATAAGTAGTAACACTAATAGTGTGACTAACATAGCTAATTTGTTTTTGGGGATGTAGTACAACTCTTTGGTGTTCCTATAAGTATTTTTTCTAATAGAAATATCAAGTTTCTTAGTTGTTTTTAGATTAATTTATAGGTAAAGTTTGTAACTAAATTGTTATTTTTAAATACTTGTCATCCTCAAATGGATAGTTAAATAAAGGTAGCAAATAGGAATTTTATTACTTTATTACATATTATTATTCAAAAGAATTTGAATTGAAATATTGTTTTCCATTCACTGAATCTTTGCATATAAATGAAATTGTTCATATAACTACTGGTTAATCACTTTTTGGGATTGTTTATGGATTTAACTCATTAACTCTGTTACATTTTGTTATCTCACCTATTCACAAGAGGAGGAGCTTGTATGGTGAAAAGAAAGTTGAAATGGTGAAGTAACTACATTAAAAAGGGAGAAAAAATTACCTTTAAACAACATGATTAGGTATAGGTTCATATTAGAAAAGAGAGGTTTCTAGATTAAAAAAGATCTAAGTTACAAAGAAGCAGAGATGCCCCATTTCAAGTTATTAAATAGATCAATAATAATATTTATAAATTATACCTTCTAAGTAAGTATTGTTGACTCCAAAAAGTTCTAAAAATTGCCTACGCCATTCTACTTGTAGATATACGAGTTAGTTTTAGTGATTATCCAGGGTCGTCTCCCATAAAGGCAAAATTGATTAACATAAATTAATCTTAAACAAAAAATAAAAATACATGCAATCCTAAACAGTCTATCCTGAATTGTTAAGTGAAAGCTTTAAAGAAAGTCACGAAATTAGAATGAAAAGTAAATGATTCAAACATAAAAAAGACAAATAGATTAATCGAGATGGAAGGCTTTTGAGAATTAATTTCACTAATTTAATCTCCTATGACTGACTAAGGGAAAATGATTGGAAAGTTATCTTACTAAAATTAACAGTTGGCCTTTAAATCGAATAGTGAACTAATCTAACTTTCTTATTCAACTAGTTATCATTCAAATTAATTATGGAAGCCCGACTACTAATTACTACTTAAGTTAATATATTTTTGATTCTTAACCTAAGCTTCTATAGCTTCTCTTTTCATATTAAACTTCTTCTTAATCCTTCCTATACATTAAACGTAATAAGTTTCCGAATTAAAGAAAAAACATATCACGGGGGTGAATTTGTTTGTCACCCTCATGAGGGTTAGTTACCATCATGACTTAAGTGTCACGGTGGTGACAAGCTAAGTCACCACTGTGACTAAGCTTGTCATAGTGGTGACAAGTTAATCGCCACCTTTCTTTGTTTTTCTTTTCTTTTCATGCAAATTAATTACGTGAACTTTCATTTTTCATCCAAAAATTTACAAAACAATCTAATTAATATGCAAGCAATATTCACACCATTTTCACTCAATTCATCTTTCATTTGGATCAAAACACAAGAATTTGTAACCAAAATCAAGATATGAAGGCAATTACAAGCAATAGAAATTAGACATATCAATTCTCCTACACTTAAACTATGTTTGTCCTCAAGAAAATAAAGAACATTGGACTATAAAAACAAACAATGGAAACAACAACTTCCCCAAATTATAGTTAAAGATATCAATGATTATTTCAATAAACATAACTAAAAACTTGAAACTCATAATACTTCATAAACAAGTTATTCTTCACATATTTAGCCAAAATTGATGAGAACTTTAATTCAAAGAATCATCAACAGGTTTGATAAATACTCACTCCACTCTCCATCCTCTCAAGCATTCAAAGGTGGGATATGTATTCACTTATCATTTATTTCATGTAAGGCATTTACCATAAGCTTCCTTACTAATCCAATTTCCATCACTCATATCAAATACAAACATCAATCTGAAGTTTTTTATTTCAGCTGTACTGGGCTAGCTAAGGATAGGAAAAAGGAAAATTGTAATTTAAAACCACAACACAAATTGAGCATTTAAAATAATACAAAATAATGAACTATAAAACACTCAATTCTTTCCTCCCATTTAATAAAATTAACAATTCCGCTTCTTTTTTTTCCCACTAATTCTCTCATCTTCTTTTCATTTTCTAGTCATCTTCTTTACCTTTCTTTTCTTTTCTATTTCTTTTTCTTTTCTTTCCTTTTTCTATTTTCTCTTTTTTTCTTGATTTTTCTCTTTTTTATGTTTTTCATTTATTTATTTAGAACAAGATCAAGTTTAGAAAAGAAAAAATGAAGAGGAAAGAACTGGTTTAACACGTGAAGTGGAAAATGATGGTGTAGACATTGTATCAGTAAGAGCTTAAAGCGTTCCCATGCCTTGTGGAATGGCTCTCCCTCTATCTAAGTGTAGGTAGCTATCTTAGTGCGCAACTCAGATGTCTTTTGATAGGAATATAATTTTTCCATAAATTTGTTGTACAACTCTTCTTATGTAGTCAACAAACTGGGTTGAAGGGACATTAGCCACTCCTTAGCTCTATCCTTCAATGTGTATGGGAAACACCTCATCCTGAGTTGATCCTTATTTAGGCCATCCAACGAAAAGGTTTGCAGAGTGTTATAGAATTCTTGAGTGAAGTTTAAAGGATCTTCATTAGGAACCCTATAAAATGATGACAACATGTTATAATGGATGCTCTTCAATTCGTAGATTCTAGCTGCCTCTCCCAAATATATGCACGAAGTGGTAGTAATAAATACCGATCTAGTATACTCCTTCATCACTAACTGCCTTTCACCTAACTTGAGTTCCTTGCAATTGTCTTAAAATTCCCCTTGAAATCATTGTGTACGATGTATGTTATCAATAAAAAGGGACACAGGTTCTCTATCTAAAGATCTCCTTCCTAGCAAAAATGAAGTGAGTTCATTACCTAAAGTTCTCCTACCTAGCACAAACTAACTACGAAAAGCATTAAATTAATAACAAAAATCATAAAACATGTTAACAAAATAACAAAATAAAACATACATGCATGAAAAAACACGAAAAATCAAAATCACTTAAGCAAATAAAAAAATCAAAATTAATTCAAGTTCAAAACACTAAACACCTCCCTAGTGATGGCGTCAAAAACTTATTATGCTTGAAAAGTTCTAAAAATTACCTAGGCCATCACACTCAGAAGTATATAAGATAGTTGTAGTGATTACCTAAGGTCGTCTCCCACAGAGGTGAAACTGGTCAACCTAAGTTAATCTTGAACAAAAAATAAAAAAAGATGCAATCCTAAACATTATATCCTTAGTTATTGAGTTAAATCTTTAAAGTCATGAAATTAGAATGAAAAGTAAATGATTCAGCTAAAAGTAAAGACAAATAGATTAATCGAGATGGAAGGCACTTGAGTATTAATTTCACCAATTTAATCTCCTATACATGAATGAAGGAATATTATTTGAAAGTTGTCTTATTAAAATTAATAGTTAGGTTCTAAATCAACTCGAATAATGAACTAATCTAACTTTTGTCTTCAAATAGTTATCATCCAAATTAATTATGGAAGCACAACTACTGATTACTACTTAAGTTAATATATTTCTAATTCTTAACCTAAGTGTCTATAGCTTCTTGTTCCATATTAAACTTCTCCTCTCGGTCCTTCCTACACATGACCTGTAATAAGTCGATGAATTAGAGGAAAAACATGTCATAGGGGTGACTTTGTTTATCACTCCATAAGGGCTGGTCACCACTTTGACTTAAGTGTCACAGTGGTAGTCACAGTGGTGACAAGTTGGACACCACCTTTCTTTGCTTTTCTTTTCTTTTCATGCAAATTATTTACGTGAAATTTCATTTTTTAGGCAACAATTTACAAACTAATCAAATTAAAATGCATGCAATATTCACACCATTTTTACTTAATTCATCTATCATTTGGATCAAAACATAAGAATTTGTAACCAAAATCCAGATATGAAGGCAATTACAAGCAATAGAAATTAGACATAGCAAGTATAATGTGAGCACTACTTTTAGTGCTTCTGATTTAACTCTTTTTATTGTAAGTGATAACTCAAGCATGAAGCTTTTTGAAAAAGGAGGTAATGATAGGAATCAAGTTGCCTTTATGCCTTTTAATTTGCTAAGTGGATCAATTACACGAATAAGGAAGAAAAGTCCTCAAGATGAACTAAGTGGTATTGTGAGAGAAGTAGTTACATATACCAAATCAATCTAAATTGAATGGCAAGTATTGGTTAACTTAATTTAAGCTATTAAAGAATTGGATGTAAACGTAGCCTCTAACATGATTGTTTACTAGCCCATGTAAATTTCTAAAAAGTTAAGTTTTAAAATAAGGTCTTATATATATATGTCATTTATCATATCTAATTTCTTAAAGCTAGAGAAATATCTATGTCCTTTGTCATGGGCGTGTCCAATTTGTAAACTTACAAAGAGATCTATGGTCTTATATACATGCATATCTTAGATTATATCCACTAACATTAAAAAATTTGTAATCAACATAGTCTGACCCACAATCATGTCCGCGACTATGTCCCACTTAAAAGTCTAGTTTTTTTTTATCTTTGTATTTATTTTCCTTTTTCTTATTAAACTTCAAAGTTATTAAAGGATTTTATTTCTTTTAGTATTCAAATACTTAATAAATTTGATTTTGAATTGTTTATAATCAACGAGTCAGTTCTCTTTATACATCTATTTTAGCATTCTTGTGTTTAATTTAAAATTATTCATAAGTTCTTTAGGATATATTCTTAGATGGGCTCATTCAAATGTGTATAGATGGTTAGCTCACACTATGGAAAGGTTAAAGGGGATAATGGATTGCCTTGTTTGATACCCGATTTAAACATCTGTATTTGCACACATTCTATGATACTTACACGAAACATAAAGATAAAGATGAAATTATTAATTGAACTAAATGTATAGTAAACCTAATTGGTACAATGTATCTTATGTGGAACCCCATTCAAATTTATTAAACCCTTTGTATATTAATTTTAATAGTAAGGGATCCCTTTTCTCTTTTCTTACCTGCATTAAGTAAGTGTATGATTTCTTTCATTATGATAATATTATCACTAATCCACCATTTAAGTATAAAGCTAGACTAGGTAGGGAGGATAAAATATGGGAGAAGTCTTTTAAACATAGTTGAAATAGTTTTTGGAATCTTCTTATATTTTTCATTATAGAGGTTGATGAGGTGGAACTATATTGGCAAATATGGTTAGGAGGACTTAGGGATGAGAACTAGTAGCACTCAATTGAAATATCCTAATATACGACTTAAAAGAAAAGCATTTGAAAAGAAATTGATTAATGAGGGTTTTACTATAGAGCATAATTTTTAGCAGAAGAGCACTGGTAGCCTATTAAGACACATGACTTCATAAGTGACATTATCTTTATAAGTTAGTGTATAAGATTGTCTAATATATATGGTATGGTATGACCACATCATTTTTCCTCTTTGTTGTATAATTTTGTGTAAAAAGGGACCTATCATAGATTTGAGAACTTGTTCATTTTGACAACAATTCTCATTTTATGTTTTATAGCAAAGAATTTGATTGAAAGCTATTTCGAAGAGTGTATAAGTATGAAACTATTTAGTATTTTTATGTCTTTAGCAAGGGAACAAATCCTCTGTTTTACTTGCCCAATTCTAACTCTGTTTCATCCAATCTCAGCCACAGATTCAAAAAAATATGTGGCTGTGATTGGATGGAATAGGGTTAGAATTGGGTAAGTTCAATAAAGGATCTCATGTGCTTGAACAAGTCCACTCAAACCTAACATTTTAAAACCAATCATGATGCAACTCAGAAGTAACTATATTCTAATCCAAGAATAAAAAATATAATAAATCTAATCCAAGATTTGAAGAAAACCTTAAAAGAGATGAAATTATTAATAAAAATAATAAAATAAATGATATCACCTACAACTATTTATAATAAAAAAACATCCCTAATATAAGGTTTAATTGAAATAAAACTCTAAAATATGAATTTTATTCTAAATAAAACTCTAAAATATGAAATTTATTTGAAATAAAACTATAGTAACTTTAACCATAAATTTTTAATCATTTTCAACATATTTTAAAGTTTTTTTATGCGTTATTAATCACCTCCACATGAAAAGAATTATACTTTGAGTTTTGGTCAAAATATCCAAGCTTACATTTAATCAAATAAAGTAAAATATTAACATTATTGAATGTAGAATTGATGTACCCATCCACAAAGATAATTGAATGACATAAGCATTATTGTTGACCTTTCTTGTGATCTTAAATGGTCTATATTTCTTTGCCTTTAATTACGATGTTCCCTAATAATCCTATTCTAGATCAAGAATCCCATAACCTCATATCTAACTTCAAGTACTTGTGCTCTCCTACGTTGGTTAATATTAGCCTTATACTTTGCATTGGATTTCCATGCTCTTTTTCACTTAAATTTCTTGTGCCTCGTTGGCTAATTTTCAGTACTCGTATTGAAATTACACTTTTAAGCAATTTAACAAGATCAAGAGCATAATTAGGTACCTTAGTATAAATCACAGAAAAATGGAGAATGATTAATGGAATGATGGGTAACATTATTATAGGCAAATTTGATTTATGAAATAAGAAAATCCCACCTCTTTAACTTTTTATGACATATGCACTTCACCTAAATTACCTAAAGTTCTATTGCACTTTTTTGTTTTCCTGCTAGTTTATGGTACATTTTATTTATCTTCTTCCACTATAATAACATTTTGTCCTACAATAAACCTAAGAAATAACAAATTTTTAGTGATCAATATGCACGTTTTCAAATTAATATACAATTTGTTATCCCTTAATTACTCAAAAACCATTTTAAGATTTTCAATATACTTATCTATAAATTTTTTATAAATACGAGTATCATTAAAATAAACCAAAAAATTTTACCTACAAAAGGTCATAACATTTGGTTTATGACAGATATGAACTTATTTGGTGCATTATTTAACCAGAATGGCATAACTAACCATCTATGCAATCCATCTCTTATCTTGAATGCAATTTTCCATTCATCTCTGAGCCTTATCCTTAATTGGTGACAACCGTATATAAGATAAAATTTAAAGAAAATAACTAATATATCGAATTAATTTGACTTATCATTTAATTTTAAAATAGGAAACTTGTATTCAATAGTAATTTTGATGATTACAATACTATCAATATAGATCATCCAACTACCATCTTTCTTTGGCATAAGCAAAGAAAAAACATCATATGGACTCATGCTCTTCTAATATGACTATTCTTATTTAATTCTTCTACGTGCTCCTTTAATATCTCATTTTGTTTTAGACTTATATGGTAGTAAGGTAGATTATATAAACTAGTCCTAGAAACAAGATCAATATGGTGTTGGATATCATTTATAGGAAAGAATTTGTTGGGTAAATTATCAAGGATAACATTCCCAAACTCCTCCAAAATAAGTTAAATTTCTAAGGAAATATCATCTTTCATGTTTTTTATCACCTCTTTCTCTTTTATAATTAATAAATACACATTCCTCATTTCTTTTATCTCTCTCATAAAATTTTATTTATTATTTTATAACTGTAATAAAGACTTTTTACTCTCCTTACTAAGTTTCACACACTTTTTTCTACCTATAGGTATTAAGATATATTTCATCCCATCTTTCATAAATAATTTTACTTCTTGAATGTGTTACATCAACGTCCTATTGTCTTTTTCTACCCAAACATATTTGACATGCATCCATATCAACAACATCACAATAATGATCATCATAATATTTATTAACTAAGAATAGTTCAATATAATATTCATTAGTAAAGATTGCTCCATCCTTACTGATCCATCTAATGATATAGCCATTGCCATATCATTTCAATTGTCGTCGATAATCGGAATCTTTGTTTTTGCAGTGCATTTAGGATAGTTTAATTTTCATACTTATTCATAGTATAGGTTTTGATTTTCTTTTGCACAAGCTTACTTTACACTTTAATTTTTCTCTTACTTAGCAAAATTTTCACACATACACACTCATACATACATTCATACATTCATACACTCGCATTCGCCACATTTCACTTTTATTCAACTTTGTGTGATTGTGAGAACATTTTGTCACTGCATCTTTTATTTGTGGATTGATTTTGTGCATGCCCAGGAGAGGTAGACTTGTTCAATTCCAACCTGAGATTGAGAGACACTTGCAGAGACTTAAGAAAGAGAGGAAAGAAAAAGAGAGAGGAAGATTAGTTGAGCGAGAAAGAGAAAATATGGCTGAAAATCCAAACATTTTCCCAAACCCTGACTTTCCTACACACCAACCTAGAAATGGAACTAATGGAGGAAATGGTGAGCAGGAGAGAGTAGAAGAAAACAATGAGAATCAGAGACATAGGACTATTAGGGAAGCAACAACCTCTGATGTGCATTATGATCCATTTACTGCTGCTTGCCCTAATTTTGATGTTAATTTTGAGATTAAAGGTTTGTTGAT
>JANTPM010516145.1:0-13317 GCA_025434745.1 Erythroxylum divaricatum
ACAAAATCACAAAAAGACATATATGAGACTTCATATATTCAAGCTCCAAGTTCTACATCAACAAACCCAATAACACAGTAAATTGTTCAACACTTGATTAAACTATAATTAAGAAAATCCAACTATAAAGCATAAATCCTAATTAAGGAGTTCATAAAAATGTAGCTAAACATGAATAACTACTCCCCTTTGAAGCCCATTGAACTCAACCCATTGCTACATCTTCAAAATTAAAAGGTGTTTAGCCTAGCATTGCTTTAGGAGAACTCACAACTCAAAACCCACCAAAAACATCCATGGCAACAGCAGCTGGTGAAGGTGACGATGAAAAAAAATGGAAAAGAAGTGATGGATGATGGTCAAAGTTGAGAGAGAGAGAGAGAGAGCCGAGACTATGAAAAATGTTGTATGTCTCTTGTTGTAGTCTGCTCTTAACCTAATTTGGTAGGTTTTTAAATGAAGGATGATTGGGTCGGGTCGCATAGTAGGTGATTTTTTTCGAAAATAGTTTGGGTTTTCAAAGGTTCGCCACGGCGACCGATAAGCTCACTGCTACGAACTTTTCCCGAAAGGTTTTGCTTCATTGCTGGTTCCTTCACCGCGGCGAACTTTTCCAGAAAGTTCAGCCTGGATTCCTTTGTATTTTGTCGCGACGACATATCCTTTTCATCGTGGCAAACTTCTTGTTGTGCCTGTTCTTTTGTTGACTTCACTTCAGCTTTCTTTGACTCTTCATCTTCTTCTTAAGTCCCTTCTTCTTGAGTTTCCTACAATAAAAATGGTAGTTTGCAGTATCAATTGTTCTCAGAAAATTAATCAGTGCAATTAATACTGATTTGTGACAATTTTTACTCTCAAAGTACATAAAATAAAAGTACACACTCAAGAGTCAATTTAAGCACAAAATCTAGACATAGGAGTCAAAAAGTGTAGTAAGAGTCATGAAAATGTCACCAATTTATGTAATAAACTTGGGCTCAATCAATGCTCAATTTTTCTTTTTTATTTCTTCTTTTTTTAATAATCATTTCCAGCATTCATCATGTACCACAATTAAAGAAATATTGGACCATTCATGAATTCAAGTTTGAAATAAGTAAATAATGTAAATAACCTTCATGGTTCAAAATAATAAAAAGGTTTTAAAGAAAAATAGGATACAAGTTAGAATGTTGGTAAAATAAGTGCAAAAGGCTAAGGCTCAACTTAGTTTTTTCTAAAGGATAATTTTATGGATATGGTAATTTTCAAAGAAATAGGCTAAAGTAAGTTATTAAATTTAAGTGTCTTTATCATATCATTGCTTCTAATTTAACAAATATTGTTTTAATATGCCTAATAAAAACAAGTTCTAAAATTATCGTACTATATATGATATCACACACATTAAAGAATAATAAGAGCTTTAAAAATTTTGAAAATTTCTATTTAGGCTCAAAAAATCACAAAAAAGATGGGTATATATGTGTGTAAATAATATGCAAATTCATTCAACTTTAATGTTTCATTAATTATGAAAAATATGACTTTGGAAACTAATCTTATTCTAACCATCATCCTTTTCCATACCAATTCAATCAATACTCAAAAAGGAAATATAGTATTAATGGATATATTCAACCAATTCAAAATATCAACTAATAAGATTTATAATCTCGACCTTCTTTTCTTTGCTTTATAGCCTAATGAACTGGGCAAGCACGTGCCCCATTGCATTGGCATCCTTTTTTGTATACTCCATAAATAGAACAAATACATGTTCCTAATTACTCCATAGTTATCATCTCAACCACTAAAAATACGAATCAGGATATCGTGAATATGTCTAACTGCTAGATGACATAAGGTTAAGGCCTCGAACTTACTTGGGTCGTAGTCCTCTTTTACGCTGATGATATACCAGAATTATCGTGGGGACAATCCATACAAAAAGTCTATCTGTAGCATAAGGTACTCTGATGTCCCTATGAACTCCCCATGAACTCTTGGTCTTAAAGACTCATCATCATGGAGAATGACTTATAGCTTATCTGAATCATTACTCTCTTTAATCAGAGCTAGACCATGTTAGGATGATCGTTGTCATAGCAACCTCTCTCCATGGAAAATATAGAGAGCACCTCTAACATCAGTTCCCTATAGGAGGGCTCCACAATCTCAAACATTAGGTACCATGCATCAATGCCTACAAGGTCCCAAACTTGCTAAGATAAGCCCACTTACTCCAACTCTTCCTAATCGATAAATTGGACAGTACAAACTTTTTTTCCTTCAACCACTGGTATTGTTTTTTCTAAGCCTTGGCATTGAAGAATAACATTTGTAGCCACTCTAGGGGCTGAGCTATAGATGAGGAACCTTCTCCTTGCTATCTTTTATGGGCGTCATCTATCTCTAATTTGGTAGAAAAATGTAAAGATTTGGGTTAGAATAAGTTAGGGGCAACAGTAAGAGTGGGTGAGAGCAGAGAGAAATGAAAAAAAAGGGGATTAGGGTATTTTAAACCTGTACTGTAGATTTACATGGTCTGATACACGGATGTGTATCAAACTGTGTCAATTAAATAATTTCATATTTCATGAACTTACACAGTTTGATACACGAGCGTGTATCAAATTGTATAAGTCACACTTTCAAGTTTTGACAACATTGCAAGAGTGTGCAATTTCAACAATATATGAACAAACTTAAAAAAATTTCACTTTAGAAATCTAAACCTTTAACACGTATACCATAAAATCGAAATCATGCAAGGTTTGTTAGAATGTTTAATGTTCTACTCCTAAAGCATATCAAAAATTAAATAAATCCTAGTTTAATATGGAAATAAGAATGAAATAACGTAAAAATTAAAATAAACCTAACTAATTCACGAGTTACCTCCCCTATAATGCTTGCTTAACATCCTTAGCTCGATGTATTCTTTATGCTCAACTTCATCCTGGATCAATAATTAATAGGTTTCTTCCGCCCTTTTCTCCATAAAGCGATTTCACAGTTTGTAAACAAGCCAGATGTTGCAGAATGATCAAAAGACATAATTTATTAAGATAGTGAAACTAATTAACTCAAGTAATGCCCTTTTTTAATGACAAATTGTTAATAAAATAAGGGGCAATGAAACTTCTTGAATCATCGATTGACTTAAATAGTTTGTCTTCGAGGAAGTGGGAATCCTTTGTACTTAAGGTTACTACCAATGCCTCATTAGGAGTTTCGTTAATTGGTTCCTCCACCAATTCTTACTCAACCACCTCTATCCACTCTTCTTCTTCTTCCTGGATTGATGTTTCT
This sequence comes from Erythroxylum divaricatum, assembly GCA_025434745.1. NCBI lineage: Eukaryota > Viridiplantae > Streptophyta > Magnoliopsida > Malpighiales > Erythroxylaceae > Erythroxylum > Erythroxylum divaricatum. The sequence goes on from JANTPM010516145.1 coordinate 3,295, forward strand.
GTCTCATCTTCTTCGATTACCTTTTGCCACCTCTCTACTTCCTCTTCATGGATGGAGATTTCTTTTTCTTCTTTTGGAAGCTCTTTTTGGAATGTCACTCCACTTAAAAAGCCAATCTTTATCTTCTCTTCACTCTCAAATTTTTGTCGACCAGCATTTAATTAAATAAAGAGTTCCATTGATCGATCTTTAATAGTTTCTTCTTTTTCTAAAAGCTCTTTTTCTGGAAGCTCATCCTGACTTTTGAGAGCGATTGCCATTCCATATTCTTCAACATCCATTTCAGTGGGACTAGGTGTACTCCCTTGGATCTTGTCAAATTATATCTACGCCAATTGATTTATCCAATTCACCAAATTTTGTATACGAGCCTTTATTTCTTGATGCTTCATAATTGATTCTTGAATGAAATCAACTATCATATGTTCTAGAGTTAGCTCATTAACTAGGGGTGTTTAGTGCCATAAATATCTAGTTGCAACGTAATTATTCCATCCATAAGTATAAGAGTTGCTCCACTATAAATTGTAGTTATTCTCATACAGTGCACCTTTTGATTGTACATGTTTGGTCACCACCAGATATGAGATGGTGCTTGACGTTCATAATTGTAGTGATAACTCTCACTAATGTTACGAAAGCGCCTAAATATTGGTTGAACCTTTGAAAACGTGTGAGAATATCTCTCTCTCCCATATGGTGATGACGTGCTATACATCACTTTTGTGCTTTGTTTCTCCATTTTATGCTGTGTTTTTATTCGAATTCTTCTCCTTTAAGTCCGTGAAGGAAATTATGACTTATAAACACACTTGGAGTGAGTTAAGTACCAAATATACAATAAAAGTATAAAATATTGAACAAAATACATCAAATATAGGTGTAAAAATATACTCAAATATGTATATATCAAAATGTAAAAGAGAAAAATAAAGATAAAATTTAGTAAATGATAATAAAAATAAAAAAGGACTAATCTAATCAGTTTACAAATCAAGTTAATATCAACTACACCTATTTACCAAGCAATGATGCAAAAATTTTGGTTTGTTTGTTTTTATAGTATAAGCATATGATGTAGTTATAGCTAGCATTGGTGAATATAGGTGGATCCCATAAAGACTAGTGGTTAATTACTAACTATTAACAAACTTAATTATCTAGACTAACAGTTATGATTGATTAAAGAGGAAAATAAATAATAAGTATAAACACCCAAAAAAGCAATAATTAAGCATAAAGCAATCAATGATTAGATTTAGGTAAGTTATCCCTTACAAATTTGCTATGTTTCAATTTCATTTTAATTTAATAAATAATTATATATTTTAAGACAGGTAAGATTTTTTAAGTCAAAGTTACACTATCACTTAAGTAACATAAATTTTGTCCTTAGATTGAATTAAGTGAAATCTCTTTCTAACCAAGGCAATATAAGAATGTATTAATATGATTTGTGAATTCTTATAATAGGTTCCCTAACTGAAGAAGATCTTGCAATTCTCTCTAAAGTAACTCTCACTTAACCCTCTTTATGCATATTATAATCCATCTATATAAATCATTTCTCGATCTTAATTTTTGAATAAAATAATTGAACCTTCAACTTTCGTCATTTAAATTCAATCAATTATAAGAACATGGATAAGTCTTAAGAAAACTAGGTAATTTATTAAACTAAAAGATCAATATAACATACCACATCTTAGGATCCATCCCACCTAAATACAAATCCCAATTAGTTCATAAATAAATATGGAATAAAAATAAAAAGGAAGAAATAAAAACAAGATAAAAGATTCATCATCATGAATCTTGAATCATTAGTCCTTAGTAAATCTTACTAAATTATTTGTTCTTCCTAAAATTGACTTTTCATTAATCTTTCACCCTTATAATTAACTTCCAAATGAATCTTTTTTTTACTTTCACACTCTCATATAGCCAAAAGCTCTTTTATTTTCCTGCTACCTCTTCTTTGAAGAATTCAAATCTTAACTTTTAATACCCAAACCATCTTTGACAGAGTCCATATACATGTTGTATTACTTTTTACTGTATTTTGTTACTTTTTGTGTAAAATGGTATCATCAATATAGGTCCAACATAAGGACGAATATGGTCTATTTTATTAATCAGGTCTTGCACATGGAATTGTATAGGGTGGAGAAGGATCAATGTAATCTATATTAGAGAAGAACCTAAACATGGTGGCGTGTAGGTTCCATATCCTAGGCTCTTTCTTCACTTCTTTGAAGGTTGATCCAAATGGAAACAATTCTTCTCCAAATATGCTCCTTTTTGTTAAATAAGCAAAAACAATACTTGGAATAAAATATTTTTCAAAGTTAAATAATTGTATTAGAAATAAGGAAAAAGCCTATAGGGTTACAAAGGTAATGATACAAGAAGCAATTAGCTAACTGAAAGAACAAAATAAGCTAAACTAATTCTTAGAATTCAATGTACAATTGCCTAAATTTTGTAAATATTACATGAGCTTTAAATTTGACTCCACATAATACCTTTGAATTTGTGGTTGAAAAATAGTTGATTTACATTCTCTACCTATTGGTTACAAAACCTATAGCTGAGATTCAAAACCCTTATGTCACCCTTTAGCCTTTTCAAGTTTCTAAGTCTTTCCTTAATAGCTAGTTATAAAATAAATGTAACCTTTCGAAGATTTTGTTCAAACCATACCAACATGTACCATAAAACTTTCTACATTGATGATTCGAACATCCTTTGTTAAGATTTATTCATAAATTCCTTTCATCCATTAGATAGAACTCTCTCTACTTGAGTTTGTTATGTAATTTGGTAAGCTTTCCATTATTCCAGTGAAGCCTCTTAAGTAACAAGATTAATAATTCCCTTTGACAATTTCCTTAACCAAATACTTGACCTGTAACATATAAATTAGACCATAAAGATATGTAATCATGTTTTCACATTAATTATCATACCAAAACTAAGTAGAATTCCTATTACAATTCTTGCTTTTCAACTCGATGCATATTATATCCCTTAGTTTCGTAAGATGCTTCATAGTTGCTATAAATTTTCTTCTTTTAAGAAATATGTATGATTCATTTAACTCAAAAAGTCTCTTCATCCTTAAAGATTCATCAAATTATCATAACCATCAACATTTTGTTCATCATCTTTATTAAGATAATTCCAAGTCCTCCTTAGCTTTAGAGGGGTATACCTCATATGATTTAACTTTTATGATGAAGAATTTGAATCCTTGCCAAAACATACAACTTTTTTGAGATTCTATTTGTAGCTTTGATTAGGTTTATAGGAATAATTAAATATGAACATCAACAAACATTCATGTTATTGAGAACAAAATTGATAAGTTCTAACCTGCTAAAATATGAAAGAAATACTTTGTTACAATAACTTATTCTCATGTGTACTGAATCAAACAAGGATTGTAATCCCTAAATGTTAGTGTCTCAGTAGTTATTGATAAGTTTAGATACTTAAAGGAGGATTATTAGTTTGTAACAATAAGATTAAGGAGAACTAACTAGCTTGATGAGCAACATCTATTGATAATTGTATATAAGTCTTGTTTATGTTTAATAGTAAACTAAATATATTGTTAAACAATTTTTAAGAGTTTATAAGAGTCAAGATTCAGTTTGATTTATCTCCACAAATAAGCAATAAATTATCTATGAAAGATAAGTTGAATATTTTTAAATATTAACATTTACTGTGATATATGAACTTCCTTTTCCTGCTTGATATTAGGAACTATCAATCTTATTAATACCTTAACAGAGAGAGTGAAAATGTATTGTGATACAAAATCATTTTGCTTCAATCTTTTAACACTTTCGATCAACTTGGAAGGCTCCCTATTAATTAGTATGTTAAAAGATGTTACAGAGATACATTGCTCAATACTTCAAAAAAATTTCTTAGGAAACTCATATGCTTTTATTGCATTAAGAATTAGCTCCAATTGATAAGACAAAAGCTTTAAAGTCAATATTCATTGCATAACTATTTGAGGTTGATTCCTTGTCATCATTCCTGATTAACACTTATACCAAAAGGATGTTAACTACAATTTTTATACCTTAAATAAAGGCAACTTGAAAAGGATTAAAAATAAAGCTTAATACTACCTTGAGCATAAAATCTAATAGCTTAGAAATGATTATATATATAGTGTTACAACGTGATATTGACCTATAATCATTTAATAAAGTAGGGCTAGAAATCTTTGGTATCAAGCTTATAAATATTCCATTAAACTCTTTTGACATGTTTCTATTTGAAAAGAACTTTGATGTGGCCCTAGAGACTTAATCATCAACTAAGTATGAATACTTCTTAAAAAGAAAAAAAAATCAAATCCATTTATTCAAGAGCTTTTTTTGGTTTAAGGAATATAGTGCATTTTTAATGTCATTTAAGTTGAATGGCTTAATACGGATTTCAACTTGGTCTCTTATAACCAATTAAGGAATGAAATAATTCAATACCTATATAGAAAATTATTATTAGTATGAGATTCTAAATTTCCTTGCAAATACATTTGAACTTCATTTAAGATTTCTTATTGCCTCAAAATTGTTCCTCCATTTGCTATTTTTAGTGAAGATGTTGTTATTTCTTCTAAATATGATTGAACTATGAAAAACCTTTGAGTTCTTATCCTCTTATTTGAGCCACTGAATATGTAGTCATTATTTAGATAATGAATCATGTGCTTCCAAAGCTTGAATAGAGTTGTAGAGAGCTTACTTTTCTAGAGTTTTTTCACCTCATCTCCAAGGTTATTCTATAACCCATTTTTTCAATTAAGTAATTTAGCTCTCATCTTCCAGATTACAATAATAGTGTTGCATATACTATTCTAAGTTAGAAGTTTCAATTATTCTTTTGCAATCTTAAACTTCCTCATACATTGAAAGGATTCAAAACCTTAAAGATCTTAATCCATTCGTTTCTTCATTGCCTCCTTATAGCCTTCTAATTTTCAAGATAAATGTTAAACCTAAAAGTAATTCTACTTATTAACTTCTCTAAGATGTTGAGGATCTTAATGGGTGAATGGTCAAAAGTCAAGTTATTAGAGAACAAGGCTTTGTTGTTAGAGAAGCTTACCAATCAAGAGAGGTTAACCAATGCTCTTATAAATTCTTCCTTAATAACCTTATCCCACATTGCATATTGATTTAAGTTAAGAATTTATGTTCATACATTAGGCCTAATAATCTTAGCTAACTCACACATTTCTTTAACTCATCACTTTTATCTCTAACTCTTAACTTACCCCTTTACTTAAAGCAATAATAGTACTATAAAGTCCCCTAATAACATCCAAATGACTCTTAAATTACTACTAACATTCCTTAAATCATTCCAAAGAATAATTGTTTAGAAAACTATGTTTGTTACATAAACAAAAGTAAGGCAAAACAGAACTAAATTAGGCAAGATCTAAATTAAGAAGTGTATAATTTGGTCTAATAAGCTCAAAAGTGTAACTCAGACATTATTGGGATCAAAAGCAACTACAATTTTCTATTTAAAACGATGGTGGTGATTACATATAATGAAATAATTTTTTACTAATAATAGATTGAGTTTTTCCTAATCTTATTCTAGTTACAAATGTAATGTCTTCTCTAAGTGATTTAAGATTAGCATCACTCTTATCATTTCATTAAATTAATTGTATTATCTTAAGGTTTTATTCTTCCTTGCTCTAACTTCTTTGGAACTTGTTCAACTTAGCATACTGAATCTTGCTTAAGGTTATTACACTATTTATATAGCATTTTGGGGAGTGAGAGTTAAATTCTCATTTATGGAATCAAAATTTTGGTTCTTATGTTATCAATATGTTGTCTTTTATTATCATAACCTTATTTCATTAAATTTTAGTTGCATTATTTATGTCTCCATTCATCTCTTTGGCAAAGTTGAAAATCATATATGATTCCTTAAGTCCCATAAGTTAACTGTAAGAAGGCTTTCGTTGATAACAAATAAGTTTAACTAACTCAACTTAGTTATCATCCTCTTCTAGCTTCATAATAGGGATTATACCATACAAGTCATGATCCATCTTAACTTTATCACATTCCCTTGTTTGACATATACATTATAAGGAGCTACTAGCTTCATCTAGGAAACTCTCTTATGAAACTTCCTAAATGGCTTAAACCTATCAAGGATTAATATTCTAATAGTAAATTGTGAAATTTAATTCATATTCAGTATATGTTGCATTCTAAACTTTTCCATTTTTAGTTTGGGCCTTTACTTCTACAAAAATTTTGATTTATTGTTGATTTGCCAAGTCCCTCCTTCCATTGTCTTCTTCATTTTAGCTTCTGAAGTGAATTTGAATAGAAACATATCATCTCATTTATAAGAACCACTTGTAATCCATCCTTTTTCCAATTTCCTTGATCTTATATGTACAAAATTGGATATATTGGCCTCTTATCCAAAAAAGAAATCATTATTGTACATTATGTTTAGGCACATGCCTTGAGGACTTCAAGTAAAGGAACTACAATATTAGTGTAGTTCGTGGGTAAGCAAAGTGAAAAAATAATCTTGTCAAAAGGTGACTATGTACTTGAAACAATCAAGGCTTCAAGATTGTCATTTAGTTGCGAATCGTAAGGGGTATACTAGTTGGTAAAAAAGTTGATAAAAGGGGATAAGAGGAAGTGGGAAGAGAAATAGGGGAATAGATAAGCATATGGTTGAGGAATTAGAGACAATAGAAGAAGGTTGACATATCTTAGAAAGGGGCAAAAATACAATAGAAGAAAGAGGCTCTCCTTTATTGAGCAATGAACCCAAATCAGGTGCAAGTAGGGAGTAAATTTTAGAAGTTTGAAAAGTCATATTAAATATAGTATAAGGCTACCTTTTCTAATAGGTGGGAAAGGTAGATTACCACAAATGGTGAGAGATAGAACAAGGCAAAAAGGAGAAAAAAACATAGGGGATAAGCATAAGAGAACAAAAGTAACGGACATATAGAAAGCAAAGAATTCGACGTAGAGAACTAGTTATTAAAGATCTTAATTATAGTTAAAAGAATGCATAGAAAACATAGAGTAGATAAAGAGAAGCTCTAACTTTTCACTAAAATAAAAACTAATAAGATACCTTTGATATCTTTTAATATAAATTTATAGATAAATAAAAAGGAAATTGAAGTGGGCAATCAAACTAGATTCAACTGGAACCAATTTATTAATTACCTAATAATTAATTAACTTATTTTTGTAGATTCTAGATTGAAAAAAGAAAGTATGAAGGGAGTTAACCAACTTAAAAATAAGCTAACAATTACTCAACTAGTTCACGTAGTTTCAACTCGAGAAAAAACATAAACAAATGATTGTTTAGTTTCATTTCTATCTTTATAATATTGCAGTTTTTAGTTTTTATGTTTATTTTACTTTTTAACAAAAAATTAAAAAAATTATTTGATTATTAATAATATTGTAGTTATATTTTCATTACCACTAATAATTAAATATTAAAATAGAAGTTAAAATAATTAAATTTAGTAAATTAATTAGCCAATTTTGTTTTAATTTCTTGTAAAATATTAATATTAAATTATATATTTTATTAAAAATTATTTTGTTAAATGAAAATTTCCAAATTTTATTTCTAAGTTGAAACTTAGTAAATGTATATATTTTTTAAAAAAAAACTAAAAAAATTGCATCAAACCAAACATTCAAATTACAGGATCAACATTCATTCTGGATTCAATGGTTGCATTCTTATTTTATTCGAGGTCGAATTATCTGGCAACTGAGAAATCGCTCATCTCACACTCACTTCCTTAACCGAGTACTCACATTAAGTGATCTAGGCAATGATCCAAGCTCTGCTGTTATAAGTCATTGGACAGCTCACCCGATCCACTCCCTTAGCAACCGAAGTACCAAGGAACTCTTGCGAAGAAGACAAATTGAGGTGGAATGGTACAACATCGTATGGAACAAGGCACTCACTCCTTAACTCTCATTCATTCTTTGGCTCACAATCCTAAACAAAATGAATACGGCAGACAGATTGTCTTATCTGCAAGTGAACCGAATCTGCCCCTTGTGTCAACTCCATGACGAAACGTGAGGTCACCTCTTTTTCACTTGCCCTTTCACCTTCCCATATATGGCAGAGGATTAATTACGAGACAATGTCGCTGGTTTGATCCATATAATACCATAACAGAAATTGTACAATGCCTATCAGCTAGATCAGCTCGTTCCCAACTTGCTCAACATATATATATTCCTACTTGCTTTGGGGACTTACGTATACACCCTATGGAAGGAACGAAACCACAAGTGGTATGTGGACCAAAGTTTAACCAAAGAAGTCATTCAGTCGACCATCATTCGACATATCTGCCTGGTTCTAATTCTAAAGAATTTCCATGTACAATGCACAGCTAACATTTTTTCATCCTTTAATTTCTAAACACAAAGAGTGTTTGATTATCTCTTTTGATTTCCATGTAGTCTATTCTTACACCATTAGCCTAGGAGAGTAAAGGGTACAATCCTTTGTCTATTCTGTATTCTTTATATTTATATATTAATCCCATTTTCCTTTTCAAAAAATGGAACCCATAAACATTATTTTACTATATAGGACAGAACATTAAACCAATATATATTTTTATTGTTAAAATTAATTATTTAGATATTTAGATATTTTATTTCAAAAATGATTGTTTTAAAAATTTTGAAAATTATATATTTTAAATTTTAAATATATTGATTAAAAAATTAAATTATTAAATTATATTAGTTATAAATGTTATTAATATTTAGAATCAAATAAGTACATAATATATATTTAGTTAATAATAAAATCATATTAACAAAAAAACCAAAACTAAAAACTAAAATCAGTTTTTATGATTTTTCATAATCAATAAATCAAAACTAAAAAAATTAAAAAAAAATTAGAATCAGATAATGTCTGAAGTGAATTAAAAGGCCCTAAAGCCTGTATAAATTATCTAAGAAAAGAATTATAGAGCTGACCAAGCAGTTAATTAATGTACTAAAAAGAAAACTAGAAACATATGTCAAGCAAGCAAATCATAACAAGTATTGTTCCTTAGGGAATTGCCATTAATGTGTCAATTGCATGGGGGTCATGTACACGAGAAAGCAGAGTTCATTACCCTCAGGTTCTCGTCAACTTTGAGACTCGTTTCTATAAACTCCAGGATTGAGCCATATACAGCGGCTACATCTTATAAATTCACTGTGCGATAGTCCTTGTTCCCTTACCCGTGTGATGAGTTCTTTCTTCGTCGGGTCCGGTGGCCTTTCAATTCTTTTGAAGCGTTTACACTTACTCTCTTTCCACATATGAAAAATAGAAAGCCAAAAGGAATTATTGTCATTACTCTATCACCACTTGAAGTATCTCTATTATTAGGCAGCCAACTCAATAAATCAATGTGACTTAGCCTTGCATGTCAATCTGGCATAGACCAAAGATTTTTCCACATGTTCGATGAAATCTCGCAATTGAAAAGTAAAGCGTCAGCGGATTCTTGTTCTCGTCGCATAGAAAACCAGTGTTACTGATATTAAGAATTAGTAATCTTCTTTCAAGCATAAACTGAACTATTATTTTTATATTTTAACATGTCTTCAACGTGTACTGAAACTAAGTCATTCAGATCTCTTTTCTATCTTTATTTAATAAGGTGATTAAAATGGTTGCCTTAACCTTAAGTGGATGTCTGGTTGAGGAACGAGTATTCCATTCCTCCTTTACTGTTGGTAATAATTTATTACTTTGTGGTCGGGTCGATCGTGCTGGGCCCGAATCCAGTCAAGATGACCCATAGGCCGATCGGTCCATTAATCGAAGATCAGTCATGCACCTAAAGCCCATGTCCCTTTTCGGTCCATCAGTTGAAGAGAGTCTCCCATGCAAACACGTAAAAAACCTAAACCTAACTGCAAAGCCATATATAAGGTATTT